>FJUW01000009.1:71253-536659 GCA_900074885.1 Rhynchosporium graminicola
CCAAGTTGTTCTGACAGCGGACCTAGATGCCCCTGTTTCTGTTTCATGGGGGAATTCTCCGGGAGCTTTTGTTTCGTCTTCTACGGAGGCCGTAGGCTAGGCTACATGGGGAAGGTGACCACAGTGGATCTCTCTGGTTTGAGTCTTCGAGAGATGTAGTGGAGGAAAATGATATATGGAGGCCACAGAATATTGTTTCGGAGAGGGGATGATGGACAAGATTGAAAGTCCAGACGTTCAACGCTCCCACGCGGCCCGAGAGATTCGTCTCGAGCGAAGCGATCTGGAACTTCGTGGAAAGCTCATCAGTTCAGGGCTTTGTAGCCGTCAGCACTTGGGCGACTTCAAAGTATTACTCCGGCTGATGTCCTGAGAACTGTTGTGAGTTGAATATCGAATGCTATCTTGAATTACCTGACTACTTCCCGTTCGCCAGTAGACACTGCTCTCTGTCGGAGGAAGGAATAGATGGCTGATTTTGACAAGCGAGAGCGCCAAGTTTCAACATGAATAATATTTATTTCCTCGACGTAAAGATAGAGAAAACTTGTGAGATTTCAGCGAGGTACTAAAGAATAGTCAAAGATTTTAGGCAAGTAATTTTCAAGACATCTGACTTCTAAAAAACTGATAAATTACTACATCGATAAGAAACACGCTCTATGTCAAAATCGGCCATCTATTCCTCCAACACAGAGACACTGGCTGCTGATGTAGATGTGTACAAGCGAACGTTTAGCGCATGCCAATTGTTGACATCGAAGAGCAGCAAATTGAGCTCGATCGACCAGACCCAGATTGACTCACGACTTCTCGAGTAGATCGCGTGTGCAACCCTCGAAAAACTCCGTTGGTTTGTACTGTTTTATATTCTTGATATCTCGTTTCAGATGTCGAATATTGAAGCAAGCTCACATGCCACTTCTCGTTCAGAGTTTACATCATAATTTTCCCCTTTCCCAATTCCATCTGAACGCCTAGCAAATAGACCCGGCCATACATGCCATGAACAGTAGTAGGAAACAACGATACTTTAAGGTCCAGAAAGCACGTTTGATATCCGTAATGCCAAATCGAGGATCGTGAGATGCTCATCTGAACCATCAACAAGTCGCTTGTCTGTCTCTGAGAATATGAGTGTGATTTTGTTCTTCTGGATGTCGGGGATTGTTTCGGTGTATATGATAGCTTGGAAGAGCTGTCACGCTATTAGTTAGACCACGATAATTCTGGAGAGAGGACATGCCTGAGTAACGACTTGAGTTGCACTCCAACCATCAGCCACCAAATCGGTAACAAACTTCGATACCGCATCATACACCGCGCCCTTTGACTTCGGCTGCATAGCCTTAATCAACTTATTGATAGTCGCATCCGGAATCACACCTGCAATATCCTCCACACTCTTGATCGTAACCTTCTTCTTCTCCCTATCGACATCCATAGGATCATCCGCCGTCTCCTTTTCCTCCCCTTCCTGCTTCTCCACGACTGCACCCACCAACCTCGCCGCACTCTGCAAGAATGTAATCGCCTTCCTCAAATCCCCCTCACTACACCTAATCAAAGTATCTGCTGCGCCTTCCTCCAGCGCCACTCCCTCCTTCTCAGCAATCTCCACGACCCTCCTCTTCGCATTTCCCACATCCAGACTCTTAAATCGGAATTTACTACACCTACTAGCCAACGGATCGATAATCCTAGTAACGTAATTGCAAATGAGACAAAACCTCGTGATCTTCGAATACGTTTCCATTGTCCTACGTAAAGCGCTCTGCGCATCCTGCGTCATGCTGTCTGCTTCATCTAATATGATTATCTTGTATGGCGGGCACGGATATTGGGCGCGGTAGGCGGCGGATGGGTTGGAGAGTTGCATGCGTGCAAAGTCTTTTACTTTTTCGCGCACGATGGATATGCCGCGTTCGTCGGAGGCGTTGAGTTCGAGGACGCGAGATTTTATTAATTCGGGCCCGTAGAGCTCTTTGGCTAAAGCGAGGACGGTGGACGTTTTGCCTGTGCCGGGAGGGCCGTAGAATAGCATGTGTGGGAGCTGGACTGGATTAGTTGTCCGCTCAATAGATGGGGGAGTGGTTGTGTACGTTGGAGGATTGGAGAGTTCGTTGGAGGACAGTGATTGTGTGGTCTTGAGCTGTGACGTCGTTGAGGTTTTTTGGACGGCTGTAATTTGATCAGACTCTATGTGCAGATCATGATTGGGGTATTTTGACTTACTATTTCTCTACCCATGGCTGTAATCTGGTACTCTCTTTCGCAGCAGGAGCTTTTGAAGACGAGCCGTTCGTAGCTGCTGCCTCCTTGCGGGCTTTCATATCGAAGAATCCCGCCATGGTTTTGAATGAAATTCGGATTGAAGGGATCAAGGGACGATTTGGCGAAGAAATGGCTTGGAGTGAGCTTGAGATGCGCTTCTGTGTACTTTTCCGACGACGCGCCTGGATACTTGGTAAGCGCGTTTCCATATCACTTTACGCGAGAACGAGGCTAGGGTGAAGCACGCTGCCCAGGCTGTAGCCCGCTACCTCAGGTATCGATGCAAAGCTAAGATCATCTTCACGCCATAGAAACACTAATACGATTATGAGAGATGGATTCATCCTTACTTGAAGTTTAGCAATGTCACGAAGGCTTTTTGTGGCTTTCTGAAGTCATTTTTTGACATTGATATTCTTGTATCGCAAGGTGCCTCGCTCAATCAGCCACTTTTTTCTGACATCATAGGCTGAGCCATGTCGCTCAAGATTAGCCTCGTACAGTATTTAGGCTTACAGAGGCTCTGAGACGTAAGCTTTCAGATTCGACGTCGTTGACGATAACGCATCAAATTAGCTCCTGACATTAGATATGTTTATTGAGCACAGAATCCCCTTTCGCAGGTTGAAGTTGAAGCCATGAAATGTAGCATCGATATCCTAGGAGATGGCGGGACGCCAGGTATCTCGCAAAACAGAGACCGAATGCGAGTGCGGACATCTCTGCGAAGGAAAGTAAGAACGATTTATGATTACTAGTACTTAAGCAAAAGATCTCGGTTGAGCAGGAGGAAACCGATAGCTTGAAATCTTGATAGTAGAGGTTATGGCCAGCACGAACAAGTTCAAGCCCGTCCTGTCAGCTGAAAGCTTGGACGTATTGAATGCTCATTCTGCGATGATACTCTTTATCAGCATCCAAGAAACACTTAAAAGTGAGTATTGTTGGCTCATTCCATTTTCTGAAGACTCAAGAACTGTGTCAAGACGTTTGTAGCGTTTGTCTGTTTCGTCATGTTTTCCCTGGGCATTTTTTTCGCATTCTTTCGGAATATGTATCGATCACAACTGCGTTTCTGCATTCCCAGTCACATGCTTCATCTAGAGTCGGACCTCGAACGACTCTCTTCATATTAAGAAACGTGTCTCGCTTTCGGCGTCACTGCCCTATGATTTCTCATCTACATTTCCATGCCGGTATGACCCAGACATCTTCCCTCTCTTCTGTGAAGATGAAGTCTGTCAACCTGAGCCTTCTATATCCCATTGGATCAGTATGTGCGAAAGAAGGAAACAAGATGGACAAGGATATGCGGCAACATCAACGATCTAGAGTGCTGCCGCAGATGCGCCTCCTTGTAGGAGTTGTATTAGAGAACGATAGAGTTCGTCGATAGGCCCGGTGTGGAAGGGCGCCAAGCCTTTACTGATAAACAAACTTGCTCAATACCTCGCAAAAAGGCAGCCTCGTTCTGATTGCAGCATGGAAAGATGAATAACACGAGCATTCGGGCGCCGTAAAAGCTCGATGGAGGCTTGTGAGATTGGCCAGGTCTTGTGTATGAGTCTACTTGAGTGGCTGATGGCCATGATCTCTACCTGTTGTGACTTTGCCTACTCAGCTCCAACCACCTCAAAATAACTCGTCCTTTCCTCGCCAGACACTCAGACTACATAGTCATCTTCTCACGCACGTTATCGACAAGATCGTAGAGAAATTTGCAAACCCAAAAACTGCATGCCAACTTCGCAATCAACACACGTCCGAGCATTAAATTGTCCCTGAATACTCGTCAAGATGGATATGGGAACCTCAACAATGAGTATGGCCTCGCCAACCCCCACTATGCCTATAGACATGGGGGGAGCGACAGTAGCCACTGCCCCGGCAACAGTGATGACAAGCATGCCTATGGATATGGGTATGGGGAAGTGCAAGATTTCCGTAAGACGCCAAGGTTCATCGTACTTCTGCGATATGATCGTGCTAACCCCAGCTTCAGATGTTATGGAACTGGAACACTGTAGACTCATGCTTCATCGCCAAATCCTGGCACATCACCTCCGAAGGCATGTTCGCAGGTTGCTGCGTCGGCGTCGTTGTCCTCGTCATGTTCCTTGAACTCCTCCGTCGTCTAGGCAAAGAATACGACCGCTTCATTCTGCGCCAACATACTCGTCACCAAACTTCTATTCTCAACTCCAATTCTGCCTCAAGTTCCAACTCCGCGGCAGGGAATTCACCACCTGACGCTGGTAAGGACGTTGCGGTGTCATGTGCTCCACAATCTAGTCGTGCTGGTGGAATGCCGCCTTTCAGACCGAACATTCTGCAGCAGGCGATCCGAGCGACGCTGCATATGGCTGCGTTTACGGTGGCGTATTTTGTGATGCTGCTCGCTATGTACTATAATGGTTTTATCATAATTTCGATTTTCATAGGAGCTTGGCTGGGGGCATTTGTGTTTAGTTGGGAGACGGTTGATGTTGGGTAAGTGTTTCGACGAGTCTGGGGGGATCTGAAATTTGCTGACATTGTGATAGTGGACCAAAGGAAGAAGTAACTGTGTGCTGTGGTTGAGAGATGTGGAAAGGGCAAATAACAACTTGAGGAAAGCACTAATTTGAGCTCGGCCATGGAAGGTTCATGGAGACAGTCTGACTGCATAATGAGAGCGGGGTCAGAGAGGCATCATGAATTCTAAGCAATGATTCTGAGCAAACTCATCTCTATGGGTAGTGTAAACGCCTTGATATGCCCGAGGTGATAGTAGCTTGTCGCCTTCTAAATCACCCGCAACTCCTTGAGATGTTCCTGTAAACTCCTGTAACATACCAAGCTAAATGCAGCCTATCCTTCCATCCAGCATCAAGTATTCAACGACTTCCCCGGTTCCTAGCTTCCTAAACCTCCAAAGGCACTGATGGCTGATTCTCAACACCACGCTCAGATAATCCTTTCTTCTTCTTCCCCTCAGCTCGAGCCTTGCCCTGATTCCCACCCGCCGCCATAGCACTCTTATTCTTCTTTCCCCGTCGACCCATAGCCGCCTCAGTCTCAGCTGTGATACCAAGTTTCTCATCAACCTCTTTCGCCAGAGCCTCAAACTGTTCTAATCCCAAGACCTTGCACACTGAAGAATAGCTCTTGCACATCGTGATCTCCTTGTGGGCGGGCTGCTTTCCGGGAACCAGGTGACCGAGCAGGTATTTCGTATTTCCGAATCGGTTCTCAACCTCTAGCGCTGTTTTCATATATTCGTCAACGACCTCTTTCCACGGCGCCGGGCCACCCTCTGCTTCAGGTCTGAAAACACTAGAGTTTGTTTCGGCAGCTGTTGCTATCATAGCACCATCCACGCCAAATTCCGCAATAAGTTGTTCGGCATGCGCGCGACTTTCCACATCTCCATTCATGAGACACGCCACCCCATGCTCCCTACAAATATCTGCAATCATCTTCAGCTGCTCTCTAATAGCGCGTTCCCTCGGCCTCATAGGCGTCGTGCGGCAATGTATCGTCAAGCCCGTAATTCCCGTCTTGCACAGCTTCCTCACCAGATTTTCCGTTTTCTCAGGCGTCTCCAAAAGCCTGATCTTAACACTGATGCCGATCTGAAACTCCGGCACAATCTCCTTCACCAGCGCCTCTAAAATCGAGCACAAGATGTCGGGTGTTTGTAGAAGTGCAGCGCCCATTCCCCCAAGTGTACTGAATGGTTTCGGACAGCCGGCATTGACGTCTATACCTGCTACGTCACCGGCTACTATACGTGCTGCTGCGACTGCGCGGACGGGGTCTGAAGTGCCGATTTGGAAGATGAGGCATGAGGATTCGCGAGCGGGGTGGATCCGGAATATGACGCTTTCTTTTTGGTCTTTGCGTGGGTCTTTACTGCCTTGGGAGGGGAGACGTGTGAAGTCTATGGTGGAGAGGAGGGGGTTGATCTTGCGGGTTGTGCCTATCATTGATCGGTCGACTGTTTCTGGTCCTGTGGTAGGAAATTAGCAGTGAAGAGTGAGGGGGGTTTGGGATGGTATGGCGCACCCCAGACCAAGTCTGCTCCGTAGTGAAGTGCTAGGAGACGAGATGGCAGTTCTCCGCTTCTGACCATGGGCGCGAGAACGAGTTTACCTCTGTAGTCGACGCCCTTTGGCGGGATTGGTACTCGTTTTGCGACGGTAGTCATGATTGCTGATGCGAGGCGTTGCATACCATCGCAAGATTGCTGGTGCAGAAGGGATGTGCGTGCCTCTTACGAGAAGCTAGACGTAGAGAAAATATCGACTTTTGAATTGCCCCTAGCGTGAGTGCGTAGAAATGACTGTCTGGATGACGGCAAATGTTATTGTGAAGATGGTGGTTGCAAGACCGAGTCTAGAATTTAAAAATGTACTTGGGCTTATCGCGAAGGCGGCTTGTGTTATCGGAGACTTCAATTTTGAGTACTTATAACAACAGACGACTGGATAAATGGCAAATACCCACCGAGGTAGATAGGTTTTACGACGATGAACAATCTCAACTCTCATCACGTAGGCTTTTCAACTGAAAACTACCATCTCTTATCGGGGATACACCCAAATTAGGGTATGCTGGAGGCTTTGTAAAATCAGATTTTGGCAGCACTGACTAGTTAACTACATCCATATAGGTAACTTTTCAAGTTGCAAGGAATCTTAACAAATGGCCGTTTTGCTCACTCAGGCTGGGCTATTTTGTCAACGGTGAACCCAGAGCTCGATTCAATTTCAAGTCATAAAGACTATATAGGAATTTGATCAAGGTTGATCAAGACTCTACTATAGTAGTTTGTAGTATCATGAAACCATTTTAGTACTTTCTTCTTACGAATATTATGGAAGTCATGAAAACGCCCAAACAAACATGAGCAGTTAAGCCTGGCATGGGCTAGGTATCCGTTGATATTGAAACCCGTATTTATTCCTACATGCATTTTTTATGTCAAATTGGATCTCATTACCTACCTACCTAGATACTGTACCTTACGTCCTCGGGTTGGCCCTTGCACTCGCCTCGGCTGAGCGGTGCGGTGCGGTGCGGTGCGTTGCGTTGCGGTGGTGGACCGGGAGAGAACAAACATCAACACATTAAACTTAGCATGCCCGCGGCTAGTCATTCATTCACCTAACAGAGCCAGAGCCAGAGCCAGAGCCAGAGCCAGGAGTCATCAGAGGGGGCTATCGCACTATTCATACTTACTTACTCCATCTCCTTGAGCACATCTATCTACTATTGAGAATATATGCTCCTCCAAAGTCATCATCCTGTTCGGACATTTACACGTGTAGTCGCCAGTACGCCCAACCACTGCCGCGGCCAAGTTCAACAGCTGCGAGTGCGAGTGCGAGTGCGACTGCGAGTGCGAGTGTTCCCGACACTGCAGGTCCGAACCCTCTACAAGTCGCAGTCGCAATTCTCGCTGGCGACTTCTGCGCCAAATCGCTCGCCCACCCTGGCCTCGTCCCGCACAAAGCAGATAGCTCGTCATTTGTCGAGTTCATCTTCTCCATCTTCTCCCTCTTCTTTTCCCCCCTCCTCCTCCTCTTCCTCTCCTTCTCCACCTAACAACAATTCTCCTCGAAACGCAAAGATGGCCTCTCAGTACACCACACGAAAGGTCGCTGCCGCCAACACTTTGGAGCATCGCATCTACATCGAGAAAGATGGCGTCCCAGTCTCTCCCTTCCACGATATCCCTCTGTATGCGAACGAGCAACAGACTATCTTGAACATGATCGTCGAGATCCCAAGATGGACCAACGCAAAGATGGAGGTGCGTTCGATTGCCTTGTTCAGTTGATAATGTTGTTCCGGCTTATTTACCCCGCAATGGCCTTGTCAACACCGCAGTTTGACCCCTCCATGCACAAAACTCCCAACCCATAGACGAAGAACAATTTTGCTAATTTGAATTTTATTTTGGCAGATCAGCAAGTCTGACTTGCTCAACCCTATCAAGCAAGACATCAAGAAGGGCAAGCTTCGTTTCGTCCGCAACTGCTTCCCTCACAAGGGTTATCTCTGGAACTATGGTGCCTTCCCTCAAGTATGTCCCAAGCCAGCATTTTGCGAGAACTTCTCTGACCATTTCATAGACATGGGAGGATCCCAACGTTATCCACCCAGAGACCAAGGCCAAGGGTGACAACGATCCATTGGACGTCTGCGAGATCGGTGAGCTGGTCGGATACCCAGGACAAGTCAAGCAGGTCAAGGTCCTCGGTGTCATGGCTCTTCTTGATGAGGAAGAGACCGACTGGAAGGTCATTGTCATCGATGTCAACGACCCATTGGCTTCCAAGCTCAACGATGTTGAGGATGTTGAGAGACACCTGCCAGGTCTTTTGAGGGCTACAAATGAGTGGTTCAGAATCTACAAAATCCCAGATGGAAAGCCAGAGAACCAGTTTGCTTTCACTGGAGAGTGTAAGAACAAGAAGTGAGTCAATCTTCGAAAGCTCTTGCATTCCTCAGACTAATTTACACAGGTACGCTACCGATATCGTTCGTGAGTGTGCTGAAGCTTGGGAGAAGCTCATCACTGGAAAGACCACTCCTGGTGAAATCTCCACGTAAGGAACTATATTCTTATGAAAATTTACAATACTAACATTTCCAGTACCAACCTTACTGTCAAGCAGTCCCCAAGCCGTGTCACTCCCGAGCAGCTTCCTCCTCTTCCTCAAAACGAGAGCCTCAGCCCAGCACCAATTGACCCAAGCATTGACAAGTGGTTCTTCATCTCTGGAGCCGCCGCTTAAAAGTTGCGTCATGGCCTTTACCAATAATGAAGACATTATCATGGTCGCTGGAATGAAACAAAAAGTTATAGAATACTTTTGAGACAAACTCTTGCGACGAGAACACAAAAATAACCTAGAGAACGAACTACCGAGCAGCATAAGATATGCAGTCTGTTGATGAAGTCAATGATTAGCAGCCCGCGTACCATTTTCCATCTAAATTTTACCGCTCATCATACATGATAGCAGATCGTGAAATTCTTGCCTTCCAAACATTCAAAACTCGTGAACCTTTTTTTGAAAAAGCATCCAGTTGTAGACCTTCCTAACGCCTCCATGTGCAATAATATACAGCTCCATAATAGTACGCCTCACCCATTCAACTCCTCCTGCCTAGCCAATATCCTCGAATGTCTATCCACCTCATCTACCACACCCTTGATCCCCAGCTTCTCAGCGTCCAGCTTCAATTCCTTCCCATCCTCTGTTACATAAAAAGTCAGAAATGCCCTCGCTTCGAAACCATACGAGGATCCTTACTGAACTTCAAAGCCACAAAACTCCGCTCCTGCGAATTCCGCGGTAATAACTTGGTATCAACCTTCATTGACTGTCGCGCATTGCCAGGGAGGAAAGAGAGGAATATCCGGGCGGTTTTGGCTTTCGGGGAGAAGGGGTTGAAGACGGTTGAGACTTCTGTGAGGAATCTGGTGATCATTATTGTTTTGGGGGGCGGGTGCGTAGCTGAAGTTGATAATTAGCATTTCCGAGTCCCTGATAAGCCCTGTCGAATGGCCATACTAACATGAACGACTGCAAAAGCTCGCAAGTTCGAGGCGTACTGAAGTGGATGTCGGCGTCGCAAATGTTAAAATGTACAAAGCAGCTCGGTAGGTCCCGAGCCGATCCACCGTGACCTCTTCCCCCCCCCCGACCAACTTCAAGCTAGCTTTCTCCAGCTTCTCCTAACCACCACCAACACCTCCCTAGAGAAACCAAATGTCGTTCGAAATGATATCAGAGCGCCTGAAGGCACTCCAAGAATCCAACACCCAATTAAAAGAACTCATCAACCGACTCGCGACAATCAATTTTCAGCCTGGATCTGTCCCACTAGGAGACAATGACGAGGAGAACGTCATGCAGGAACTGGCGGCAGAAATTCACTCATTGATACGAGAAGAAGAAGAGGATTTTGACTTACTGAATGAGGAGGTTGAGGAGTGCGATGAGGGGAAGAGGGGGAGTGAGATGGAGAGCCAGAAGGTGGAGCTCAAAGGTGCTGTCATGAGGGGGAGGAGGGAGCTGAGATTGTGGGTGTTCTTCTTTCTCTTCGTTATTGCACTATTCAAAGCACACGCTGACGATATCACTAGATGCCAAGCCCAATTCCGCAAAGCTCAAATCCTAGCAAAACGCAGCTTAGTAGCCGCCCAGCGTGCTGAACGAGACCTCCTACTCCAGTCATATCTCGAACCACGCAGCGGTAACTCTTCACCCGCTCCAGGACAGCAGCGTCGGAATCAACAAAACATCGAGCTTTCCAAAGATGAGAAGACCGTTAATGCTAGTAGCGATGTAACGATGGCTCTTAGACGAACACACGACATGATGGCCGCCGAACTCGCACGCTCGAAATTCGCTCACGAAACACTAAACGAATCAACTGCTGCATTGGCACAGTTGTCAGAAACGTATTCTACTTTGGATACCTTATTATCGAGCTCGAAGAATTTGTTGGGCACGCTGTTGAGGAGCCAGAAGAGCGATACGTGGTATCTCGAGACGGCATTTTATATTTTAGTGACTACGATTGGGTGGTTGGTGTGGAGAAGACTTCTGTATGGCCCGACGTGGTGGTTGGTGTGGTTCCCGATGAAGATTTTCATTAGAAGCTGGATGGGGGTGTTTACATTTTTGGGGTTATTTGGTGGGGATCCTGAGAAGGAGGCGGCCAGTGTGAGCGTCAGCCCACTTATGAGCTCTATGGTGAGCCAGGCGACTGTGATCCATAGTAGTGGGACGAGAGGATCGAGAGCGACGGGCGGACCTCCAAACTCGCAGCATGTGCAGGCTGGAGGAGGTGGAGAAGATGCGTTTGTGGGACATCATCAGGGCAGCGTATCTGCGAGTTCTGAAGAGAGCATGTCCGAACAAGTTGGCAAGATCGTTGACGAAATTCAGAATCATGAAGGTGCGGAAGAGGCACCTGCTGAGAATCCTCAGGAAGAGGAGCCAGTATCTGAGGAAGCGGAACCGAGAAATCCTAAGAAGAGGATGTGGGAGGAACCACCTCAAAAGGCTGAGCAACAGGCTCAGAAGAAGCATGATGAGTTGTAGACTTGTCCATGAAATTGATTGATTCACGTTCATTCTGTTCCATCCTGCGAATATTTTACTAGGGCCTTATTTGAAAACCCCAAGTAGTGCGTGCCCGTAAGCTTCCGATTAAAGCGAGCCTAGATACTTCGTCGTTACCAGTCACTCAGATTGATGTTCCCACCTTCTTTCAAGACTCTAGACTCTTACCCAGAGATAACTTCCTGCAGTGCTTTCGAAGCGTAAAAGAGCTGTCGCTTAACTAGGTACGTGTGAATTCGCTTGGCCTCGGTTGCGAACCTGGAGCTCTCGCTTGATTTAGGGAGCTTGTTTACCCACTTCGCCGGTCGAGGGGCAGTTTGGGTCAGGTGCAGTTGCTCGAGCTAGTGATTCAATATTCCCTTTTCTCAAGATTGATTCGAGGTTGCAGTGTTACAATTCGCGACCTCTGACATCTCGACATCTGGAGCAAGCTAGCTAGCTACTTTGATGGTCTGTTTCAAAGGTATGAAACGAGACTGAATTAGTTAAGGAGAGGAAGGAAAGTAGTCGTGGTTGAAGAAGGAATTTAGCTGCAGTGTTCTCTGCGGATGGACCGAGAATCTGATGATGCATCAGAACACTTGAACTTGGTGTTGTGGATGTATATTATAAATGTGATTCATTGCTGGTACCGGAATGTCCCGAAAAATATGAGATTCAATTTGGGGATTAGCGATATGAGGAAATGAGATTCACAGGGCGACAGAGTACATGGGAAGAATGGTCAGATCGATTACAAATCCTCCGCTTCATAATGCAGCGATACAGACGGAAGATGCTGCGCTAAGTGACTCTTTGCGGCTCAAATCTGTAGTAACAACTTCCGGGCGATGCTAATGGGACTGGTAGCTCACTATCTCGGCGATATAAGTGTTTCACTTTTACTGTCCGGGTGTACTGGAGTGGCGCGATGTATCCAAGAAGTCTGAGCGTGCGGAGGTGAGTCTTGTCTATCGATCCTTTGTGCAGCGTCCGGCACGTTTTGCCAAATCTTTTCATCAGGAATTGCTGAGTCTACTAACAGATGATCGATTTCAGAGACTCCTTTGTCGAAGTCTACACCGCAGAATGGATCCTCTTCAGGTGTTCAGGTATCACTTGATTGTGGCACCACGGGCACATCAAGAACTGGCGAAGAAGAGCGGGATTTGGGATATCTGAATTGCTGCAGCGACTGTTTGGGATGCATTGTTTGAGTCCATATGACCCATGGTGTCCCATGGAGACGGTCTCTGATAGTCTCGATACTAATCATCCAAAAATTCATACATTGGTCGCGAAAACCATGGCTCGCATAGACGACTCTTGTTTCATATCGCTACCTATGAAGCCTCTGCACCACCAGGTTCTAAGATACCTAAAGAACGTCCTGTAGTTGACAAGGCTTAGTACTTCAAATAATGCCTTGGTACTCGCAGGTGACCTAGAGAGATTGCTAAAAATGTGATTCATGGGCACACCCCTTTTCTTAAACAGAGCGACATCTTGAAAGTCACCTAAGGAAGTTCAAAGCTGGAATCTTTTTCTTGTGATAGTTGTGCCAGAAATGGAAACTCGTCGACCGGTATAATTTCATGATGAGCAAGAAGAAAAACATCCTCCATCTCGATTCTCGATCTTCCAATCCGCTTGACCCAGATGGCACCATGAACAACACCCTCCTTCAGCAGGGCAGTCTGACTTGTATGGACCTTTCTTTTATGATAGCAGTTTTTGAACTGTACCTCGCTCGAGAAACGTGGGAGTATATGCTGCGGTTTTGAATTTCTTCTGCGCAGGGTATATCCGGACCGTTTGGATAGAATTATCTGATGCCAGGCGCCGTGCAGTCTTGATGGTGGTGAGAAGTAGCTCATTCAAGCCATTAGGTACTTTGTGAGGACATCTGAAGATCATACACATATACAAATGCCTTTAAAGTACCTACGGTGCTGTGTTATATCTAGAATCGTACTATGCTAGAAATTATGAGGCAACCACATGTGCGTTTTTCGAAATGTTTCTCGGGTATCAATTTTCCTGCCAAAATTTGGTTATCCAGGCCCTCAAGAAAAACCCCGTCGAGTATAAACCAGGAGCCGTCGTCAGTAGCTGCTTGGAGACATATGCCAGGGACCGGAGTATTGAGTGAGCTGTCAAACGGCCGTATTCCCTTTCTCACATAATTCTTTGCCACCTGTTCCACTTGGGATGGGTCAGAAATGTCAACTTTCAAACTACGATCGGCCCTCCAATGCCTCGCTCGTGGATTTTGGATAAAATGCGGACTTGAAAGGGCGCAGGCAGTATCTGCAGCTTATCACCCAGAACCTGGGGATGCTGGTGCATGTCACCAGTGAACGAGTATTGGGAGTTGGCGATTGGGCGTGTTCACGCGACAGAAGGAAAGGGGTGTATGTGAGCTAGCGAGCAAGTGAAGGAACATGGAATGGAACGAAAGCACGAACTTGACTGCTTATTACAGTTAGTCAGTCACAAATGGTACATACAACATGTGTTGACAGGATGGAACGGATGAAAAGCGACTTGGATTCAGGGTTATTCAAAAAATTGATTGCAAACGTAGCAACGCTGAGTGTGCGGGCACACGCTATAGAGATAGAATAGAATTCCCAGCAATATTGGATGTTGGTCTCTGAAAGTATGCATCTCTGCCTTTCATTTATTTTCTCTTCGCATTTCGTCACACACGACTAATTTGACAACTTGAGACGCAGTGTAGACCCAAGCAAGACTCGCCATCACCGACAGGCTCCGTCCTCCATGCACAACCCAGCGACACGCGTACAACACATTTCGTCTCGTTACAGAATTTGCGTCAAAAAAAGAACATAAACAGAAGATCCATGAGACAATCCATGATAACCTCCCCGTGACATTGCGCGAGGATGATCGACCCAGATGTGACACGCTCTCAATCGATTCCACCACAATGGAGTCTGGTTTTGATTTGAATCGATTTAGGACAGGCTCCTCCATTAGGCCCCGCGTATTGTTTCCACGTAGAACAATCGGTCGGATTGTTGCCACGATCCCACGTAACTCTACATGGATTGGGGTCTATGCGTTGAGAACCTCGGCCATCCGAAGTGGAGTAGTAGGCTTTAGTCGTGATTCGTCCAGGCGAAGTCGCAATGCCATTAGTGAATACGCGGTCGGCACCAAAGTATCTGCAGTAACAATGAATATGACCTTCGTCTTCGGTAGGGGAAATTGCCTTACAATTCACAGTTACACGCTGTGCTTCTTTTAACCTTAAGACCTGCCTCACCAACTGCGGCCGATATCGCTCCAGAGGCAAGCAAAGAGAAAATGAGGAGCTTCATGATAGCGAGAACTCAGGACTGATAACTGTGAGGAGTGTATCTCTGAGTATATGAAATGCTCTAGAGGGTGGCATTACGAAGATAGAGCGACTTCTTATGATCACGTCCATATTAGAGGGTTTTCGCACCTGGAGAACACTTTGGAAAAGACAGTTTCTGAACCTTATAATACTAAATTAGCATAAGGGAGACTATACCAGATTTTGCAGGTAGCAGACTAGGGTTCCTTACTAGCCGTGAAGCATAATAAATAGCTTAATTTCCGTGATATCAGAATCTTATACTATTACTAGAATTTAACTATAACGACTATAGAGAAAGAGACGATTCTAGCTATTACTTTAGCTATATAGATTCGCAGAAGGAGACGTTATCGGAAGAGGTTTTTGCAGCAGTAGTAAGCTATAGCACTAAGATATCGAGTTCCGTATAAGTATAATCGCTATACGTTTAATCTGGATTCGTAGCCCGAGAGAAAAGTATGACGACAGCTCACCTGAATGTCACATGAGAAGAAGGATAGATAACAGGGCCCAAGTTCACAGGATCCCGGCAGAACTAGTATCCGACCCGGTATAGTATCGGACTAGTACCGGCGTATATATATAAGGTGCTTTATACTCTATCTCTCTTCTTCTTCCTTCCTTATCTTTTTATTTCCTTTATAGTAGACTATATAAGATCGCTCTTAGCTTCCTTACTCGTTTATTCTTACTTATATACCGCCTTAAGTCTTATATCGTTATATTAAATAAAAAGATCAAGATAGCCGGAGATAGCCTGCTATAATATCTTACTACTAAGTTAGTTATTTGATAACTACTCGTATATAGCCGAGATACTAGAGATCTCTCGGATAACTATGAATTAGGGTTTAATTTAGCTTATCGCAAATAGTATAATAGAGGAGGTTTTCGCTAACGCTCCTTTAATAACCCTCTTAGTATAAAGGAATTATAGATAGATTTTGAAGAAAGTATAATAAATACCCCGGAACTTTAACTTCTACGTATCGCCGCTGAAATAGCCCTAATATACCCCTTTTTAAGCTACTATTATAGCTCTTAACTAATAAACTAGAGACCCCTCTAGTTCTAGGGGAACTTAACGCGATCCCCCCCGCTCTATCTCTGAACCTAATCTATTATATCCTTCTTTACTCTAAACGTCTCTTACCTTAGAGAATATTAATACCTTATTAAGGAAGTACCGACTGAGAAGGAAAGGAAAATAAAAGCGAAATTCACTAGGAGTATAATCGCTAAGTACTCTTATTACCGCAGGTGACTCGAACCTGATCTATTCCCTCTTATAATAATTAGTAAACTAGGAGGAAAAGAATAACTCTCTAGAAGATACTATAGATAGACTAATCTCCGTATAAGATAAGTTCCTTATAGGGGTCCCTTGCCTATCTTCGACTCTCTTACTAGAACTAATACTATAATCTCCGCGTATAGCGGAGTTTAATAACCTAATAAACTCTATTTCGATATATAGTACTAAGAGAGAGGATATTATTCCTAATAAACTATCTTCTTCTCCCGGCGCCGAATCAGTAGAGTTATACCTTAGGAAGTCTTATCTTACTAAGAAGATCCTACCCTTAGATAATAGATCAGACTTTACTTTTCTCTAATAGAGAGTATCGATACGAGACCGGCTAGCTATAAACGCCGACTACTATCCTACGGACT
The DNA here is from genome assembly GCA_900074885.1 of Rhynchosporium graminicola. Classification (NCBI taxonomy): domain Eukaryota; kingdom Fungi; phylum Ascomycota; class Leotiomycetes; order Helotiales; family Ploettnerulaceae; genus Rhynchosporium; species Rhynchosporium graminicola. The sequence goes on from FJUW01000009.1 coordinate 87,679, forward strand.
TCTCCCGGCGCGTTCTCGTATAGGAGCTAGTTACTAGATTAGCTAAAGAGTATCTTACGCCTTAGTACCTTACTAATAAGTTTAAAACTAGCGATAAAATAATCTCCTTATTAGAGGAGAACTTTCTTATTAGTTTAGAGGAAGATAACTATCGTAACGCTTTCTATCGCCTGGAAATATAATAACCTAACTATATACGCGAGACCTTCGCTGAGTTTCGTAGTCGATTTTAAAGCGCTACTATCTAAGGTAAGATTAAAAAGAAGGAGTAGTTCTTCTATATATAAGATAAGATTATATTATCCTTACGCGCTTTAACTCTTATTATTAAACTAATATAGAATAAGGACTACGCTTCTATAGTTAGATCCTTACTTTCTTTTGATACTAAGCGTCGCTATAACTTAGAACGTATCTATCCCGAGAAAGCTACTGCCTAGGTATAGTACTGTAAGCTTACTATTACTACTATAACTACTACTAGTTCTACCTCTTACTAGTCCTTAAGCTTAGCTCCTTAATAAACTACTTTTATATTATATATATATACTTCTACCCCGGTACGGGCTAGTACTCCCTCTGCGCTAAAACACTTTACTACCTTAACCGGAGAACTCCCTAGGTATTATAGTTATAGATAGCTCGGTTATATTAAGCTAGACTGCCCGAACCCGCCTAAGGTTTAATTAATCGACGAATTTCTAGAAGAGGATTAAGTAACTAAGGAAGTAGTAGAAGACGTACCCTCTGAATCTGGACTAATACTAGAGGGAAACGATAAGGCCTAGGTAAAAACTCCTTCTTAGGTCTACGTAAGTATAATCTCTCTAATCTAGACCTTAACTCCCTAATAAGAGGTAAGTAATTTATATACCTGACTATAGTTAGTATAAATAGGCTAGGAGTCTCTATAAATAGCCTGATCGATACCGGAGCGAATAGTTATCTGTTTATTAATTATACTCTTACCGGACGACTATTAGGGGCCCTTAGTATTAAAATCGAGCTACTACTTTATTCTATTCTAATACGTAGTTTCTAATAATCTATTAGAACTTATATTACTTATTTTATATATTTATACCTTTCTATTAATAGTAGGCGTATTTATAACTACTCTTTTATTCTCCTTAATTTAGGATAGTAAGATATAATTATTAGTATTAAATAGATATAACGATTTCAGGTTAAGCTAGATAAACTCTACTATAAGCTACTATAGTCGGAACGCTATCTAGCTACCTTCTAATACGATAAGGAGATAATTATAACTCTACTGCCTTATAAACTTAGTATTAATCGATCTTACTAAATCGATACTAACGCGCGGGACTTAGCTATAAACTAGCTAGACTAACGCCGATTATACTAAATAGTAGCGATATAGTATATTAACGTATCGTCCTTACTCTTTAACTTATTTCCGCTTATTACTAAGGAATCCGAACCATTTTCCGCTACGAATTCATTAAGAAAGGTACCTGCGCCGAAACTCTACTATAAGTATTCCTCTTAACCTCCGAGGATCTAGAAACTAGTTCTGATTTACTAAATTAGTACTATAGCTTTTCACTTTAATATAAAATATAAAGGTTCCGAATTATTCTTTATTAGTATCTACGAGATAGACCGCCTCTTATAAGATTATCTAAATAGTAACTCTCCTGAGGATCCTAATACTAAATAACTCGTAGCCGAAAAGCTACCGGAATAGTACTATACCCTTAAGGAAGCCTTTTCTAAGCGGGATTCTAATATTCTTCTACTATATCGCTTATACGATTATAAAATTATTCTAGAAGAACTATTACTTAATATATATTCGCTTTTATATTAGTAATCTACGGACGAATTACGAGTAACTAAGGAGTATCTTATAAAGAACTTAGATAAGAGATTTATCGAATCTAGCTAAAGTCCCTTTATATTACTTATACTATTTATTAAAAAGGCCGATAGAGGATTACGCTTCTATATTAATTATTATAAGCTTAATACGATCACTCGAAAGGATTTATACTTAATACCTAGGATCGATAAGCTCTTAACTTGTATATCTAAAGTAGTAATCTTTACTAAACTAGATATCCGGATAGTATTTAACTATATCCGTATAGACCCTGAATTAGAGGAGTATACTACTTTCCGAACCCGCTTTAGATCTTATAAATATAAAGTACTATTTTTTAGGCTCTATAACGGACTTAGTATATACTAACGATATATAAATAATATACTACTAGATTACTTAGATAATTTCTATATAGCTTACTTAGATAATATCCTTATATACTCGGAAACGCTCTAGGAATATAAGGAATATGTTAAATTAGTACTATAATACTTAATAGATACCGGACTTTAAGTAGATATTAAGAAAAGCGAATTCCATATTACTCGGACTAAATACCTTAGATATATTATTACTACTAACGGAATCGAGCTAGATCCTAAGAAAGTAGTACCGTTAGTAGACTAGAAGTACCCCGAAACGGTAATAGCTATAAAATCCTTCTTAGGATTCTATAGGTTCTACTATTAATTTATTCGGAATTTCGGCCTTATTACTAAACCTCTCTTAGTGCTTACTCGGCCTATAGTACTATAGAATTTCACTAACGATTATAAGAAGTCCTTCGACGATTTATATTAATAGCTACTATTAGTGCAGAAACTATACTATTTCGACCCTGAATTATAGACTAAACTAGAAACTAATACTTCTGATAGTATAATAGCTAGAGTTATCTTCTAATTATATGAAGATAACTAGTAGTATCTAATTAGATTCTACTCTTATGTTCTTAATAGATATAAACTAAACTAGGAGATCTACGATAAGGAGCTATACGCTATTATTAAGTCTTTCCGAAAATAGAGACCGGAACTTATATCTCTATGATACTATACTAGTGTATATACGGACTATCGATCCTTAGAATACTTTATAACTACTAAGGTCTTAACTAGTAAGTAAGCTAGATAAATAGAATTCCTTTCTAAATTTAACTTTCAAATTATATATATACTTAGTAAAGATAATACTAAAGCTAATATCTTTAGCTATAGGGAATAAGATCTAAGGATATAGGAATAATAGAAATAGGATAATAGATCTCGGGTTTTACTACTTCTAGACTACTTAGACCCTAGGATTAACGCGGAACTAGTTAAGTATTATATCGATTAAATCAGTTATATATACCTAATATCGCTAAGGACTAATATATTATCGGAACCTATATATAACTCCTTTGATTTAATCGAGAAACTATACTAATTTAACTAAGAATCGTTCTCTAATAAATAGAATATATTAAGAGATAGCTATATTATTAACGATAGTTTACTACTTTATAATAGTTATCTATACGTATAACGCTATACTCCGCTATATACCTATTTAATTAGCGAAGTCTATAATTAAGTTTCCTCTGCTTATCCGAATACTCGTAAGACTACCGAAATAATTTCTACTTATTACTACTAGAAAGGACTCGTATCGGATATAAAATAGTATACTTATAATTACTACTCTTATTAGTACTCTTATCTGAAGTAAACGAAATAGTAAGGATTCCTCTACTTATTACTAGTGCCTAGCTACTTTATATAGTACTTAGCTATAGATTTTAAGGACTTCCCGCCTGATAACTAAGGATTTAATAAGATATTAGTATTTATCGACTACCTAAGGAAGGACTCTATATTAATACTATATTACTATAATATCGATACCCGCGGGATAGTAATATTATTTATTTAATAGATATATCGTTTCGGATATACTCTTAAGTTAATTATATCTGACCGAGGAGCTTAATTAGTCTTATCCTTCTAGTAAGAGTTTTACTATATAATTAGAGTTAAGATTAAGCTCTCTACTTCTTTCTACTAGTAAACCGATAGATAAACGGAGATTATAAATCGATATATTAACTAACGCCTTAGACTTTTTATTAATTACTACTAGAGTAACTAGAGCGAACTACTACTAATAATAAACCGCGCCTAAGTAACCCTACCTTACGACTCTATCGGTATAGCGCCTTATACCCTTAAATATAGTATACTACTACGGAATAGCTAAGACTAGAAGTAACTTACTGTATCGATACCGTAAGAGAAGCTTAATTATACTAATACTAAATCCTTAGCTAAACGTGCTAAATCCGCTATTAAAGTTATAAAAGCTAATATACTAGCTACTTAGCATAAGATAAGCGCCGTAACCGACCCGAAATAGCGTAATATCGACTAAGAAGTTAGAGATAAGGTATTTCTCTCTATAAGGAACCTTAAGAGTTACTAGCTAAGTAAGAAGCTATCTAGTCTCTAAGCAGGACTATACTAGGTCCTAGCTAAGATCGGATACTCTTATAAGCTAGATTTACTCCCGGGATCTTCTATATATAATATATTCGCCTCCGAATTACTCTTTAAGGACCCGGACGACCTATTACTAAGCTAGGAGTTACTAAACCTACCCCCGGAGGTTATCGCTACTTAAGAAGAGTAAGAGTTATAAGATATACTTACTATATAGCTCCTAAGAGGTAATCTGAAGTATTAAGTTAGCTAGCTAGGCTACGACCCGGACCTAACTTAGTATAACGCTTCCGACCTAATAGGTACTCCGTATAAGCTTAGAGACTTCTATGCTACTAACCTAAGTAAACCTAGACCTCTATATAAACTAGAATAGTAGATTAAGGCTTAAGAAGACGGAATAAACGACTATAGTTACTTAGAGGATAATAAGCTATTATAATTACTAGTATTAGAATTTATTACTAAGGATAATCCCCTGATTATACTCTGTAATAACGCTATATCTAGAACTTTACTTCTTTAACTACTTTTATTTTACTAGTTTTCTCTCCTAAGTTCTCCGGAGCTTCTAATAAATCTGGAATATCTAGAACCGGAACTACTATATTTAACTTCTTACTTAAATCTACTAATATAGCCCTAGTAGTAGACCGAGTATAATAACTAATCTTACGGGCTTTCTTCTTTAGAGAGAGTCCGGGAGTATCTAGATCTGACGCTATCTCTGAACTAGAAGGCAAATTCCTCTTTCTCTTAGTATTAGATATTATAGCTTTAAATATAGCTTTCTTCGTAAATTCCCGTATAATACTATTTAACTTCTTCGTCTACTTTAATATTATTTATACTATTAACTTAGATTTCGCTGAATCGACTATTAGAAGATCTAAATCCTATATCGCGTTAGTATTATACTAGTATCTAAGGGTTTAAGATCGTAACTTATTATCTTAATAAACTCTAACTCCTTAAATACTTTCTCTATAGAACGCCTTAAAGCTTAAGTCTCCGCTAATTATATAGTAGTAATCTCTAACGTAGTAATAGGAGAAGAAGATTTCGCGAGACGATAGATCCGATTAATAGCTTTATAAGTAGCTATAATACTACCTCGATTCAGCTCTGTATCCTTAGCTTCGCTACTAGGAAGTAAACCGGATAGAATAGTATACTCTGTATTAACGTAGTTAGGTAACTATAACGCGTTAGTATATATAACTGCGTTTAGGTTCAAGTAACTTATATGCTTATAACTGCTTTTTAACGCCGAATAATACTTATAAAGCTTAGAGTTAAGCTTATTAAATAAGTATAGGAGTTCTAAAATAGGAGTATTATTATACTTTATCTTAAGGAAAGCGTGAATATATCGCAGGTAATATATATAATACGCTGCTGAAAGAGTACTGGTAGGAACTAGTAAAAGCACTATAGGAGTTAGTGTTATAGATCCGTGAAACTCTCGTATCGCACTTAAGGACTATCTCTAAAACTAAGATAAGAAACTTACTTATATTAAGAGAAGAGTTAATTAGGTCGATTAATATATAAGATTATAGTAGACTACTATAGTAGTTAGTAATAATACTTACTATAGGAGCCGTATTGTAGTCTAGGGAGAGTAAACTTATGAGTTAAAGTGGTTATCGCGGTTAAAAAGGAAAGGCTCTAATATTAATAAACCCCTTCCTTTATATACCCTACGCCTTACTTAAACTCGACTCCTACTATAAACAGATAAAGTAAATACCGCTTACTGCCCGATTTGGAAGCTACGACTAATATAGTACTATTATAGCGATATAACTAGTCAGAACCTAATAAAGAATTTACTACTACTAAAGAGCGGCTAGCGCTTATTACGCGAATATCGATAAAAATAGTTATAATAAAGACTAATTCCAGTATAAACTATAACCTTCCGAGCTTAGGGTTAAGCTCTTCTTAGGGGGGGGGTAATATGACGATAGCTTACCTGAATATCATATAAGAAGAAGGATAGATAACAGGGCCTAAGTTCATAGGATCCCGGCAGAACTAGTATCCGACCCGGTATATTATCGGACTAGTACCGGCGTATATATATAAGGTACTTTGCACTCTATCTCTCTTCTTCTTCCTTCCTTATCTTTTTATTTCTTTCGTAGTAGACTATATAAGATCGCTCTTAGCCTCCCTACTCGTTTATTCTTACTTGTATACCGCCTTGAGTCTTGTGTCGTTACAAAAAGTCCTTATAACCTTCCGATTCTCTACTCCTAAGTTATATCAGCTTTATACTCTCTTCCGTCTTAATCTTATCGACTTCCGAAATCAGTATACCTACGAACCTATCGTTAGCCTATATATTATATGCTCCCGACTAGCCTTCCCTAGCAGATAGTACTAGCACGCAGATACCTTTAGCAGATCTATAGCTTAGCTAAGCTCAATTTTCAATAATACTATACGCTTCCTTAGCTTATATTTCGCAGATCACTTTCGCTAGCATAAGAATCTCTACCGATATTTAAGAATCTGCAGGTATATAAGAGCTATTAAAGGTATTAATAATATTTAAAGAGTATAGAGCTTCGTAGATAGTACTTTCAAAAGCTATTATAGACCTAGAGATCAAGTTATATAGCGATCTATATACTCTAGATATAAACGCGCTTATAGACTAAATTAGCAGGCGATTATAACCCTAGATAAAATAGTATTATCTTTAATAAGCCCTTTCTATAGAGCTAAGAACGATTAGAGTATATAGAAGAAGTCAGGTTATCAGAAGAAGCTCCAGGAGCTATTTGAAGGTCGAGAGATATACTATATATAGGGAGATCTAGCGTATAGTAGTACTTATAGTATTACCTATCCGTACTAATATCCGCATGGCTATCGCGCGCTTTCGCAGAAGGAGAAGAGCTTTAATAAGAGGTTATTATTAGTAAGAATCGCAGTAGAGTAAGAGTTTAGGAAGATACAGCAGAATTAGATATATATAGCATTCTCTAAAGCGCTAAATGCTAGAAAACAGCCGGTAGTAGCTCACTTTATAGTTACTATACTACTTGAGAATTATATAATATATCTGCGTAACCCTCGTAATCGATTTAGTATTAAGCTATTAAGTATTAAAGAGTATTTATATAATTAGAAAAGTAGTTAAAGAATATTAGTTATAAAGTTAAGAGTATATTATAAGGTTATTCCGTGCCGAAGCCTTTATTATAACTTTCCTATATCAACGCTAGTAACCTCTTAATACTCCTACTAATTCTATCTACTTTTATAGAGAGAGTATTAATATCTATACGAAGAGACGTATTAACTAGAGCTAGAGTAGTAGCTACTAAGTCTACTAGGCGCCCGATATGCGATATAAGCAACCGATCTAGCTTATCTGCCCTATCACTAGTAATATTATCTTTCTCTTTAGGGCTATCTATTCTTACCTGTTTCCGAGGTCTTACTAAGCGACTAGATAATACGATAGATACTATAGATACTAAACGTGAGACTAGTCTATCGCTATTAGTCTCACTAGCGCTATCAAAAGGGTCGCTCTTATCACTAGAATTAAGGTCTTTAGCTCTTCTTTCCTTCCCCGCTCTCCTCTTCCTTAAAGCTAATAAGAACTAATTATCTCTCTACTATCTAGTATTCTCACTATTAGCTTCTGCTCGACTAGCTACCTTCTTATTATTTTCCTTCTTCGACTCTATAGCTTAAATTATAGCTATCTATCGATCAATCGTATACTCATACGAAGTCGGAGCTCTATCTTACTCTCTAGTCTTCTTAACTTAAAGCTAATCTGCTCGTAAAGAAACCTAGCCTTTTATAACACAACTAAGAGTCTTATATTTAATACCTCTATATAGGTTTTTGAACGCCTTCGATACTGCGTTCCAGAATACCTTATTCGTAACCTTTCCAAAAGACTCCTCCTTCTTGTTATATATATATAAGAGTAGCGTTCGGTTCTCCTCTTCTTTTTATAACTTCGCAGTCGGCTTTATAGGCATATCAGACGTTAGTATTTCCGATAGTACTTCTTCTATACTCTACAGAGGCATATTATCTATAATAGGCGCAGGAGAAGGTAATAGAGCTTGATCGGACTATACTAGAGAGCTATAATAAGGTATAGGAGGTACAGGAGTTACAAGTAGTCGTGCTTCGGGAGCTGGAGTTAGAGTATTCAGTAGATTACAGTTACTGATTCTAAAGCTTTACTAAGCATATAACTAAAGCTAATTATAGTCTATAACGTCGATTTAAGGTACATATAGTATCTCTAGCTTTCGTAACACTCTAGCTAACGTTAAAATAGAAGCACGCTAAGCCTAATCTATACGACTTCAAAAACTATCTATAGCAGATATTTTTCTGTTCATAATAAACAGTTTTCCTCTATTAGTCCGGATATAACTACTACAAACGGAATAGGTTAAACTTTAGTGGAAATTAGATAGCCCCACGACTAAACCCGTTTCTGCTATATATAGCCAGGAAAACTATATTTTCGAAAGTGTTTTTAACTGCGAAAACCCTCTATTGGTTCGTATCAAATGCTTACGTAGGTATAATCTATTATACTTTGTCAAAATTTATAACTGAAATTCACTATCGTGGCTCAGCACAGAAGATACTTTAAACTGTAAATAATGCCGCCGGATACTTGTATACCGCCGTACGGAGATACTTTCGAAGTTGCGTACGCAAGGGGGTTTCAGGTGGGGCTTGCCCACCCTTATGAAGTGCCAGGTAGTATTTCCATAGGACAATGTAGAAGCCACAGATTCGCTCCACAAATTTACCTACATTTCCGTGCGTTACGAAGAGCGGTTAAGTGTTGTCTCTAGTTGACTCAGGTAGGGTTATTGGGTCTCAAGCCCTTACTTGTTCTAGAAGTAAATAGATGCAGAGCTTACAACAGTACGGAAGATACGATCAAGTCAGCAAGTTCTGAAGGTTTGGACTTTACTTAGTCACGAGTCTCGAAATCCTGTTCGACAAGGGAGAATTCTTGTCGATTGGATATACAAGTATGAAATACTTACCCCCCCCCCCTCATAAATGTTCAAACTGGACCTTTACAGGCTGCAGCCCTGTTTCCTATGCTCTGAGTGGTAAAAAAAAACGCCCTGGTAAAGCCTCGAGCTCGAGCCAAAATCTGATCTTCTGGAGTACTGAGTAGTAAGTGTGGCTATAGAAGGTTCGAGAGACACTTAGAGCCCTGCTGAGTGCCGGCTCAGCATGAAAGACAGCTAGTCTATTGGATAGATACCCCTAGAAAGCTAAACATAACGGGACCAGGGTTTTGATCACTTTGAACGTTTTTCCAGGGTGGGGATATAAGTAGTACGTGTTCCATATTAATCATAGGGATGGCACGTGGCTCATCTGGAACTTCCCACTAAATATAGAGTTGCTAACGGCATGATTACTTGGGTATGTCTTACTACTTCGTACAGGCTCCTTTAAATGTAGATTCGGCGTCCGTGCGCACTCTATCATCAAGAAAGCAACACAATGCAGCTTTAGAGAGGACTATTTCATGCTAGATATTCGCCTTTCGAATAGAACTCTCTACACATGATCAATATGAGAACTGCTACAGGACGCCGTTTTTCACAGGTATATACAGGGATATTAGTTTTACGTTTTTTAAGCCAAGCACGAAGTAAGTAGATTTTGACTCTAGCTGAACTCCATCCGAACTTCATCTGAACTCCACGGAGATTTCGAACATCCGAACCCTTGTCTGCAAGGCAGTCAGTCCAAACATAGAATCCTCTTAATCGCTGTACGAAGGTCTCCTCGTATACCCGGCAGGGCGTGTGCCTGTTAATTATGCTTTAGCCTATGCTCCCAACACTTGGCATCTATGCCCAATCAGTCTCCAGCTGGGACTCATGGAATCAATTTAGCTCTGGTAGGGAAGTGCCCTGACATTGAATCAATACAGTTTTTCCGTCCTGAACCAAAGTGAGGTGGCTATCAGATTTCAGAGTCAAGCGTTGTTCGGAAAGTAAGGACAGCGAAGATACTTGGTACAGGTGGAAAAAAATGTACAAAGTAGAGTCTGTGCGTTGTTCCACGGGTTACTACTACAGGGAGTGATTACAAGAGGTGCTACCCAATGATAAAGCAATACTATATAATACACTGGGGAAAATAGATACATAGTCTCTCTCTAAAGTGCACGGCCTAGAATTGTGCATTATTTCCCCCTTGTACTAAGTACAACACATTCTCCAAAGAAGTGAGGCGCATGATAGTTGTGTAGGGTCTTAGCGTGACTCCCCTGATGACGTTTCCAAGTCAAGGAGTCGTCACTTACGTATGTGCACAGGCAGGTAGGTACGAAAGGGGGTTCAAAGTGGCTCTCGTCCTCCCCCATGTTTTATTCTTCAACTTATGGCTACTTTGTACTGGGGGAAAAGATCAAATATTATTCGTCCATGCTCAGCCACCTAGATGTGACTGACTGGATTTAGAATAAAACGACTAAACAGAATCAGTTAAGTCCTTGAAATTCCGGAATTGATTACTTCGTCATGAGGCCACAAGGCATATACACATACCACACCAAGAGCCACGCATGCCGCTTTTTCTCGCATAGCAATCGACTTGGTGAAATGAACGAAAGTAGAACTAGGGAGTAGTTCTAGTACTTCTATAACAGCGAAACCATAGCCTAAGAATAATTCGAAAAGATCATTCTTATCAGGCTAGTCTAGAATTAATTATCGACTACCCTATCAAATATTTCAATCGCGTATAAGGTAGTACTTTAAGACATGAAAACAGGTATTCGGGGAATATAACCTCGCTTAATTTATTAAGATAAAGTGGCATGCCCGAGCGTCTCGTGCCTGATACAGGGTTAGCTTGTGTGTGCCTTGTAGCCTTATGACGAAATAATCGATTCCGAAATGCACTGTAAAGTAGAAACTTCGGGCATCACGCACGGATGCCAAGTCTTGTCTTTCCCCCAAGTACTTCGTATAGTAGATAGCCTATTTGCCAAGTTTCTGAGCGGAGTAAATCCCAATTTACACCTGTTCCCCTCATTTGCGTCAGGTTATCTCGCTGATTGGGTAGATTAGTCTGAACGTTTCTCCTCGAAGACTTCTGAATCGATTTTGAAGACTTCTGAATCGATTTTGACAAGGGACTTCAAGCGAGATGCTTGACGACCAAAACAGAGCCTTGCCTGAGGTGGTCAGTACTCAGACAGATCTGCGGAGGTGTAGGGGGTAAACTACGGCTCACTGCTTTCGTTCTGCCTTCACAAATCCATCCTATGTTCTGCCGTGAGCGGTGAGCCAGCCATAATTTGACCCTACACTTCCGTGTACCAATTGTTTCTAATGACTCGACTTTTCCAAAATCTGAATTCATGTGGCTTAAATACTAAAGCAGGCCCAGTGACGAGAGTATTTCATGCAGAAGCCCTGAGGAGCAGGCCTGTTCGAGATTGATGCAGGACATCTGAGATGAAGCATCAGAAGGCGGTACATTTTTAGTCGTCAACCCGCACGGCTATCTGCAACCTCTTACTGCTCGTCTACAGAACAGTCATCCCCCGGGGCACCGTCTGCCACCAGCAGTATCTGTTCCGATTCATACCGGTCCAGCGATACTGAATGCTGGATAATTCGCATCAAGGCTGTTTCTTCCTGATCGTCGGTCTGCGGTATGCCTTCCTTAAAGCGGGGAGCCAAAAGTCGAAACATAGCAGGGTTGCAAAATCTAGCTGCCAGGTGCAAAACATTCTCCCCACGAGAGTTGCGATAGTGAAGGTGTGCTTCGATTCCCTGTTGCCTCAGCAAATATTCAACAACATCGACGTGGTTTCCTAAGACAGCCTCTCCTATCGATTGATGCACAGGCTTGCCAAAGGACCTATCATGTGTTTCGCGTTGGGTTACTCGTTGCAATTCGGTCTTAAGCTCTGCCTTATGCTGAGCGCTGTCCATCAAACGCTGAATGATTGGAATGCAGCCATTGCTGGCAGCAATACACAGGAGCTCATTGCCCCAACGCTCTTGGACCAAAATATCTAGCACGTCATCAACAAGGTCAAACACCACGTCCCAGTTTTGGTAATTTGTTTTCGAGCTAGACCACTGTTCAATAACGAGTCGGAAAAATGCAACGTTCCGAAGCTGGGGTCCAATGCTACTACTCGAAAAGAGCATCGTGAGTCGAGACAATTCGCCCCATTGGAGAATTTGGTTCGCTGCTCCCATGGCTGGATGAGGAAGGAATTTTCTCTTGTCGAACTTCGAGCTCTGAAGCATATCTCGTAGCATTGCCTCTGAGCCATAGAGCGAGGTGATACTGAGGGGATCGTACAGCTTGCTATCAAATAGGAATCTGGGCTGGATGGTACATTGCGGGCGACAGTACTGTTTGATCCAATTCTGCAGTCGGGTTGAACCTGCTTGGCACAAGTCCTCGATGCTCTCCAGGCTTGGACAATGTTCAGTCATAATGGCACCGTAATGTTCAGGCCAGTGGCAGGAAGCGTAGACAAAGAGCTCGCCGAAACCACGGTCGGTGGGTTCGTAGCGGATCATGTTTTCTTCCCAAGTCTCCCACGTGCAATACGGATCGTAAACAATTGGTTCCTCATCATTACTAAATAGATCGAATTCTTGGGGTAGCTCTTCGATTGCCACCTGCTCTTCAGAAAACAAGTCTGTGCGGCCGATTTCATTCAGTAGAAGATACTTAATGCAGATATCCAAGAGACCTGCCTCCAGGCTTCCGATACGTCGATCAATAAGTCCTTGATGAGCGGTCCTTAAGATTGCCTGATCTTGTAGATCATGCCGATTAGTGGCCATATCGCTTATGATGAACTCCTTTACGGACTGGTGTACGAGTCTGACCTGACGCTTCTTAACATCATCGAAATTGACGTGAGCAACAAATGGTTGAATTAGACTCATTACTCTGTGGTGATCTACCAGCTTGGCAAGAGCAGCCACGTTCGTAACCCCTTCCTGGTCCGTCCCCAATGCGACAGCCCAGGCAAGTTCTGTTACGCTAAGAGGCCTCCGGGTGATAGCGAGAACCTCTAATGCGACAGTGACAAGCTTCCGATTTTCCGGGTCGTCTGCAGTGCATCGTGAAAGCAGACTAATGTAAAGCTCTGAGAGCTGCGCAGGTAATGACATTCGATCCAAGAAAGTTCGCATTGGTTCGAGTGCCCTGATCCTACGGACTTCAATGAGTTCAACTATCATCTTCGTCCAAATAGCGCTTCCCTGTGCTAAACGAGACAAAGTCTCTATGATGAGTGCTTTAACATCCACCGGCAAGTTAGATAATTTCCTCTCGACCGTCCTTTCAACGATGACTCTGTCTCGCCTATTGTCAGAACTTAGATTGATCTTGGCTGTGCCATGCAGCCGCTCCAATATCTCATCTTGAGGACGGGAGGACAAAAGAATTTTGAGTCTCGTGGTCTTCTGCAACAAGTTCTTTAATGAATCGAGAAGACTGTCCTGGGATGCTCTATCACACTCATCAAGGCCATCTATGACGATGAAAAGCGGGCGGTCAAGTGTTTCCAAGATTTTTTGCAGGAACGCCTCCAGTTTCCTTACGTCTGTCGCTGGGTCGAAGTTCCCAAAAGCCCCGGCTTCCTTCCACCATTCGAAGAATGCTCTTTTGAGGCCAGAGAACTGTTCAAGGAGTGATAGAATCAGGGCAGAGAAGATATAATCAGCCTTGCCAGTCTCATCATCCCGGCAATAGTGGTAGCAGATCCTGGGCTGTGGTAGTTGGTGCTCATTGCGTTTCCTTAGCTCGTCCACGAGAAAAGCCATTGCAACACTTTTCCCGCAGCCCATGTCACCAAGGATCACCAACCCCTGTGAATCCGAGGCGGTATACCAGCTGATGAATTTGACATCCAAAAGCAAGAATTCACAGGCCTCATCGGCTCGAAGATTCTGCAGATCAGTGTGGTATTTACTCTGTTGACTCATCTTTCCGCTACCTAGCCACCTAGCAACTAAAGCCAGATTAAAATATATCCAACAGATCCTGATAGAATGAAAATAGCAAAGACATACTTTCGTGATCATAGAGCATGGCTCTAATGTCCTCAACAATCTCCAATGTCGCCTTTTCTACAAGTTTTCGAAGGTAATCGGCGTGTCTCAAAAAGTCTTGAACAATTTCAGGCAAACGATTGGTCTCCAAAATCATTGTCATCACCATCTTTGCTCCTTTCCTAGTCAAAATATCGAATGCGGCATTATAGAATTCTAGGAGCTTCTGATATACTTGTACAAGTGCCTGTAATGTGTTAGATTGGCCTCGAAAGTGTTCACCGTAGCTTACCTTGTGTATATCTAGTTTGTTAGTTTTCTGACCGAGTGTATCACAATCGTCAATATAGGAAATTTGCCCAAGCATTTCCCCGATTTGCTTAGCGAATTCAATATCAGCAGTTGCAATACTAATAGCAATCTGTATTACAAGCGTCAGCGCTTCCACTTGTAGAATTTCGATTTGGAAAATCCCGATGGATCTGCTCACTGCGGTTACACTTCTGACTACAGCGAAAACCGTTGCTGTGGTGGGCTCTATACTTGTTAGTGGTGTCGCCAGGTCTAATGCTAGCTTAAATCTCTCCAAGGGCACTTGGAGAGAATGCAAGTACTTCACACCCCTTAAGAAGACGGACTCCTGACCATCCTTTTCAATCTCCTCCAGTTGTCTGAATAGCTGAGCGACATTTTCACCCTTAAAAATAGCCATGTCCAAGTCCTCCCCAAGGCTATTGACGGCCTCACGGTAGGCCGTACTCCACATATCCGAAGAATTCGAGACTGTATCGATGTCAAGCCTCGGCGTTGAAGGTCTGGCGAAGCAATTCCGTTCAACTTCTTTTGAATGAACTGCCGCATGGAGAGTGCTCTGATCGTTTTCCGCTTGGATTGCATCGTTCCCAGTGTTGGAAGGTTTCTCGGGGATGTTACGTATTTGTATGGAATGTAGTGAGTGAGCTGTGGATGGGACATGCTGTGAACTTGGATCTAGGCGTTAGCACTATCGGACTGGTCAGATTTGGACACTCACTTGGTCTCATGCTTTGGTCCTTCTAGGACTTTTGAGCTCGAATCAATTTTGGAAATTTCCAAGAGACCTCGCGATTTCTGCCGAAGTCGATGTAAGCGTCCGCGTAATCGGTGCCGTAGACTTTCCTTCTGCGTCACTGGGGCTGTCATGGTCCTATTCGAATTGCAGCGTAGCCGAGGCTTCGACAGGCTCGGGGTGATGTTAACAACGAGGAATGGACTGTTTTGGACGCGATCACGACCAATTTTCTGTGTGAACGAGCTTCGATTTCATCCTACGCTCGAGGCAGATGCGACGACGTACTGAGAACCCAACGTTTCCATGCACCAGTATGTGAGAGTATTCTGTAAGGATGCCTGAATTTAGCGTGAAACCTGACCAAAATTCACCCTTTATGGAGCTTCATAGTACCACGATATTATATGACTATATTTTAAAGAGGATTTAACTGTTTATTTGTAGGTCTAAATACGAGGGATATTTTTGATATCCCTCGGGCCTATTGTTATTCCATCCCAGATGCCGTGTAATACAGAAGGTGTATGATTCAGTTGAGGGGTTAAACAATATCGGGCTTCAACTCCATAACGACCGCATTAGATAAGCATACCTGGCCGCCGGAGAATGACCGACCCCGCACGAGATCTTTTGAACTGGCACCGTAATTCCAATTTCAAAGTCATCCGACTTTCGCCACAAATGCAAAACACTGGAAGGACAGCATCCCATCGTCAATACTCCTTGTGTTTTACGGCTTTGGAGCAAACAGAAGATATTGGGTATGGTGCAGATCGTCCATTGTTGATACGTCACGATTGGTAAATGAATAACTGTTCGCAATTTACCATCAGAGATACTGACATAACTTTGACGCCAGCTGCAGCCCAGAGAAAGATTCGAAGAAATTTTTTCGTTGAAGAATCACTTGACAGAGCGACATTCCATAACCGCCAATTCCAGTGTAATCGCCGAGTAGACTTCGGCCCGCAGGTATCGACCTAGATATAATCACGAAACGTTAGGCTTCTCTACATCTCTCGAAATATTCTACAACAGCAATTTATCGTGCTATGGCTTCCGATGAAAGGAAGATACAGCGAGCTGCCTCAGTTCCAATCGGCTTCCTTGGCTTGCCAGACAAGATCCGTCTCAACATCTTCAAAAGAGTGCTTGTCGTGGCCCAGCCGATCTATCTCTTCCAAGACAAAGGGTCTCAAAAGGTAGAGAGCTTTGCGCCTGAAAGGCCGCCTCGATGGCTCGCATTGCTGTATACCAACCGTCAGGTACACGACGAGACTAGCATAGTACTCTACGGTTCGAATCATTTCACTTTCATGGATACAGCGAACCGACAAGGCAACCTCTTACAATCCTTTTTCAACTGCATCGGGTCTTCGAATGCAGGTCTACTGTCTCGCCTCTGCATCAACTTCCCTATTGTAGAAAATGGAAAAGGTCAATCGGGAACAGTTATGCTCGGGGAAGATGACATCCACAGTTTAAGACTTCTGAAAGGTTATTGTGCCGGTCTGACAACCTTGGAGACTCTCATTTACAGTCGAAACTCCGGAAGCCTGATCAAGGCGGGCGATAACGAGTCGAAATTTATTCGAGAGGCACTGTCGCAGATAGATGCGCAGCTGAAAGCTATCTCGTCGCTAGAAAAAGTAGTAGTCAGATACTACGATGGAGCTCCCACCCCTCTTGTGGTGGAGTTGATGCACGGTCTTGGCTGGGTTGTCTTGCGTGGACGATAATAAAACATAGGATATATTTTTGACGAAGGAAAATAGTGGTTTGAAGCGTATGAACATGTATGTGAGACAGTCCTTCTTTTCAGTGGTTACAATCAAGGTCTGAAGAATGCGATCAAATTCATCTACTGTGGACTTGTGATGGGCAATGAGTGGCTTTAGGTAATTTGGAATTGTCAGATAACGCAAAAGTTCTAAACACGACTGAGAGGCAATTCGGATATCAGCTCAAGGTGGTTTTGCCCAGCACCTGATAAAGCCTCGGACTCTCAGGCCTGCCAGCACTGAGGAGCTTCTTGGTGCCCAAACGGAGCATGCGGGATGGAAACTGGCGCTGAGTGTGGAGACGACAGCTGTCTATCCATAGCGGGCAAGATGAGGCTACACTTTCGGTATAGGCCTTCGCTCAGTATCAGAAGAACACTCATTTTCTTATGAACAGCGCTCAACTACCTGTTTGACTATGTGCCTTCGATACTGTGCTGTAGCCATCGAAAAGCTGGATCTTGTAAACAGTATGAGGCACTCATGCTAGCGCCTCGAAAAGTCACAGGACAAAGGCGGTAAAATTTCGATGATAGGGAATTAAACACATGAATTGTCAAATGGTCAGGCTCCTGTCCCGCATCAACTTGACATAAGCCTGCAAAGCCGTACTCTCTACCCTCTCGCGGTGCAGGCTGTAAGCGCTTAATATGTTTGAGATAGCTAGAGAGAGACGCAATCGAAGGTTATCTGATAGATAGAAGAAAGGGAAGTCGCCCTCGGGCTCGATAGATAGATACTCTCGTAGTAATTCAATTTTTGTACACCTTCGATAGTCTGTACCGCATATAATTATGATTTCTACGAATTTACGACCTTATCCTTCCTTTCTCCCTCTTGATTCCTTAACTACTACTCCTCTCGAAACAATAGCTTACGGCTAATTGCCTTTGACTCTTTTGTAGTCGGGGCTCTTATCACCTCCCTCCCGAAATATGTATACTCGAACTAGACAGACTCTACGACAAAGGAAAAACAGAGGTAAACGAATAAGGGTATAATTAAGGTTTATAAAAGGGTAATTATTAGTCTCGCGATCGATTGCTTGAAGGCTATAAGGCGAAGAAGAAGGAGGAGGAGGAGGAGGAGGAGGAAGAGGAGGTGAAGAGGGGTATATTTGAATTGAGCTGTATACGTGCGTACTAAGACAATCTGGGCTCTTGCCTTATGTTAAGGCTCTTCAGGGTCTTAATATGAGGTTCGAACCCTGAAGGAGGCCGGGCCCCCAAACTCTCAGACTCGTTTCTAGCGTAGCTATCTCAACTAGCGGCGATAAGCGCAGTGGCTCTTTTGCCCTTTGAGGCCCTCGATGCTGTTTTCTATAGCTTTATGCTTTATATATATATATACAAGTCCATAGCTTGACACGTTCACATGCCCCCTGGGAGGCCTTGGGATAGACACCCTGAACGCAAATAACTGTCATCATCATCATCATCATCAACTTGACATAGCAGCAGCCTCAGAAACACGGTCTTCCAATCAACAGACCTGATCTCCGCGCTATGACTGATAAGACTCCTGGAATACTTCCCCTAAAAGCACTACCTACGTAGTAGATCGGCTCAAATCGACAACATGACGCTGGCTGTGAGGGGTCTTGTAGAACTCTTCAGGCTTGAAGGGCGCGAGAAGAAACTCTACTAAGACATTCTTGCGTTTTCAAACTCGCACGATCACAATTCAGTGAGACTCTACGGCCGTCATCCGCTTATCAATGGGTAGAAGGCCTCCTACGGCCACCCAATCTTGAAATCGATCTCACGGTACAAGAAGGCAAGGAGAAATAGATGACACATAAATTTACTGGTAAAGTCCATGTTATATTGTGCCTATCTGCCCTTAGCAACATATACTAGTAAGATATTATACCTACTCTAATCTGCTTCTATAGTACGAAAAATTGATCTTGCTTGCCAGCTCGTGCTGGTCGCTACAGTAGCACCCAAGTATCAATAAATATATTTCAGGAAGAAGAGGTCGCGGGAAAACTTTGACATACAATTGGCTCAAGTGACGCAATTATCATAACACCATACTCTTTGAGTGGCCTCGAGCTACTTGGTACAATTGTAGTCAACTGGTTATGAATATGAACTTAGTAAGGCAGGTCGTCATGCTTATTCGGCTACAGCAAGCGAGCACAGCAACAACAACGGACTGGAGTATTGGAGGTCTTCTAACAATGCGCAAGTTTCATGGCGATAGCCACAACCTATCACAATTTAGCTTTCGTCTTATCATCTTCATCTTTCGCCATATCGCGCAAGACCCTCTTCAAGATCTTCCCACTCGCATTCTTCGGAATAGCATCCACGAACTTCACGCCTCCCGTCAACTCCTTGAATTTCGCTAGCCTCTCTCCACAATGCTTCTTCAAAGCCGCCTCGTCCAGCGCCTTGCCCTCGGGCGTATCTCGTCTAACCACATACGCTCTCGGCAACTCGACATCTGCTTCAGTTGAATGCTTGACTCCAATAACGGCTGCGTCGATGATGTGCGGGTGAGACAGAAGGACAGTCTCGAGCTCAGGAGGCGCAACTTGGAAACCACGCACTTTGATGAGCTCCTTTTTCCGGTCGACGATGTACCATTTCTTGGTCTTGCTGTCGCAGTAGACGATGTCGCCGGTCTTGAAGAAACCTTCTGAGTCGAAGGATTCGGCGTTTGCTTTCGGGTTCTCGAAATAGCCTTTTACGATTGTAGGGCCTCTTACGCAAAGCTCACCGCGGACGTCGTAGTCTGTGATGTCTCTGCCGTCGTCGTCGACAATCCTTTTCTCGTGTAAGCTTCGCTCATGATTGCCATTTTCGGGAGTGGTCTTACTTGGAGTCTAGCAGTAGAAGCATTCTTCCCACACTACCGCTCACATCATCTTCAGGATAATGGAACATTGACGCAACGCAAGAAGTCTCTGTCATGCCCCAAACCTGGTTTACGTACGTTCCTGCAGGAAATAAGGCCCTCATCCGATCCTGGGAGTCCTTCCCTAGCGGTGCAGCTCCAACGGTCACTGCTCGGATAGTCTTAAGCGAAAATTTGCTCGCTAGACCCGACATAATAACTGCGATCACAATTGGAGGTACCAGTGCGATATCTGTGATCTGAAACTTATCGATATTGACGAGGAATGGCTCAAGTTCGAAACGGCGCATGATGACGGATACTTGACCTGCTCGTAGTGGAGTTGTATGTGCAACTGAGCTAGGTTAGCCATTTGCTTTACCTGAAAAGTATTATGCAATGCAACTTACCTGGTACACAAGCAGCGTGAAACATAGGAAGACACAATAGCCGCCTTGCGCGCCAATCCTTCATGCTGATCTCATGCACGAGAGTATGTTGAGCAATAAAGTTATGATGGGAAAGGACAGCTGCTTTGGGAAGACCTGTGGTTCCACTACTAAACAATCTCGCAGCAGTGGTCTCCTTGGACGTCTTCTCATCATCGAATCTCACCCAGTCCCTCTCGCCATGGCCTAGGAGTTCTTTCCAGGACCGAAATCCTCTGGGAACCGGATCGCCCAGAACATCGAATATCCAGACTTTCGAGTCCGGAATACCGCTTTCTTTGGCAGCTGCTACGGCATTGCCCAGCATCTCGGGAATTGACTCTGTGATGAGAAACTTTGTCTTGGCTGTTTTGATGTGGTGTACTAGCTCGAATTGGGTGTATGATGGGTTTGTTCCTGCGAATACACCACCAGCGGCAATGATACCCAGAAATAGGATGGGATAGTAAACCTGTGAAACTGTCAATGAGCCAATTTGGTCATGAAACATTGATAACATACATCGTTGAATGAGTGTAGGCAAACACAGTCTCCTTTCTTCAGTCCAGCAGCATGAAATCCAGCGACTAGCTTCCGGATCAATACGCGAGCCTGGTTCGAGGATATGGATCTTGAGGAATCCTTTGCATCGATGTAAATCTATTGCATGTCAGAAAGATATTTTACCGCAAGCTTCCAATTAAGTTCAAGTTCAAGTTCAACATACAGGCTCATCTGGATCAAATCTAGGGTCGTCAAATGTCCAAGATAAGATGTCCTTGGTAGGAATAGAGACCTCCCCCTCGGCTAGGAAAGGCATGCCTGGCTATCGCTCTGTAAGTTTCGGTCGAAAGGAGCGAATTTTTGGTAAGAATTTCAAGCAACGCGATTAAAGTCTTCTTTGATCTGAACCAGAATGAATATAAGTAAAGTTTATTTTATTTTAAAGGTAAACTTGGAAGAAAAGTCGAGCTCAGTTCCCCTCGACCCCGCGTTCTGGCTAGTGGCCGAAACACTAGGCATTCGGGTATTCTTCACTTACACCTCGGTCGTCTTTACGAGCGGGAGTGCGCGGTTCATACATCACAGTCCGATATATTTGAAAGGATGGACTTGAGACTCATACTAAGCTTCGCAGTCGATGCAGGGTTGAAGACTTACATCTCGTCATCAGCTAGGGTAATGAACACGGAATACAACAATCTGACTCCATTCCGTTTCATTGTCAACTCCGTACCCGTTGAAACGGTGATTTTTGAATGGACAAATTCATGCTAATATAATAATATACTCGGCTCTCTATCCGAGTGGTAGTTGCGATTCTCATGACATCAGTCTAAGAAAGAGCCCATAGCACAAACTACGATTCGGCGAGATTCAATCTCAAGTCTGATATGCAGCTAAACCCAAAGAAGTATGCGACTCGCACACTGCCAGAGCTCCATATTTGACGAGCTCCTTGAGAAGCTAGGTTTCTCATTATGGTAATGGTCATAACGCTCACGGAAAGACACTCGATGAAGTCCGCAGGTTATCCCTTCGATGCTAGTCAACCCGAACAGCTAATACTACGCAACTGAGAGACTTCGCCAAGTCTATTGTAAGCCCATAGACACGCCGAGGTTGCATTTCCAGCAATCAATTTTCCATGCCACGGAATTCTAGTTCATCAAAATGTAAGATCACCACCTCTTGATTAGCGTTCTCCCCCACGATGAATCTCTCATCTCCGCAAAGCTTCCCCTTTCCAAGTACTTGGGGCCAGAGGTCATATCTGAGGGAGACTGTGTATTGTGGTTCATTCATATTATACCTTGGGGTGATCTCAAAGGAAAGAACTTCGAGCCTGAAGCAATGTTGAGCCGACAGCACAACACCAGCATCCGAATCTACCACTTCTGTAATGGTAAGATACGGGAATTCCTGCGCTTATTAGCGCCGGTGATTTTTCCTGGTTAGAAACTCACCGCATGCCTCCAACATGGAGCTATGTTCGGAGATCGAACATTAGACTGCTTGTCGCAGAAAGAGATATCCGTATCACCATTTGCTCCACACTCGTCCTGCCACATAGGACCAGTTCCAAACGGGATACCGGTCGTCTTCACATGGTGTAATGGTGGCAGATATTCAGAAGCCTGCTGGCCTACAAGCCAACGATGGTTCTCCTGAATTACATAAATGTGACCCTCGTCGAGTTCCAAGCACCGCACAGTTGGAGCCCAACTCTGTCTGATCTGGTAGAAGTCCAGATCCGCAAAGGAAAAACGTCTGACGACGCGAGGTCCTTCTGCTGGGAGTTTTAATTTGCCGGTAGGATCTTCACTCGGTCTATATGGCGAGGGAGAGGCAATATCCCAAATGGTTAAGGCTTCGATTGGATCATCTTCGCCCCAAGCACTGCGATTGTTTTGCCACATGTAGATAGCATAGTGGGCTGACGTATGTGTGCTGAAGAACCGGTCGTGGGAGTTCAGGGGAAGCCCTAAAAAGTGTATCTTCCATTCGTTCCTACAGGTGTTAACAAGACAACCCACAAAATTTAGTAGAGGACATTTCAATCTCACAAAACTGCTCCTTGAGATTCGAAAACACACTGACCTGAAAACCACATTCCAATGGTACCCTTCGATTTGTTTGATACCATAAGCTGTTGCAAAATGTCTATGAACCATCTCATTCTCGTTCAGCTGGTGGTACGGTTCAAATTCGCACCATTCGACGATGAGAACTCTATCTTTTAATCGAATCCTCCTGATAATCTTATCGTCTGACGCGAGATCGATATTCGACTTCGCTCCAGTGCTAAGATCGTATAGCGAATAACTTTGAGCTTGAGCACAAGGATAAATCAATATCCCATCATCAAAAGTCCAAAGCGTATCCGGATAATGAAAGGGCGACGACTTGTCCTCAAAATTTAAAAGTCTTTGCCACTTCATGAAGGTTAGCAGAACACTAGTGAATTTGAATATCTCACGATGCTCAAAGAAGAGTTCTGAAATAGAGCGGAATCATGACACATACGGGTGCAACGGGATAGTTCCTTGACCAAGTTGGAACAACAAACGATTTCGCAAGAGGAAGCTTCTCTATGATATTTGGTGTACCCCGTACTAGATGATGATATCTCTTGGTAACCCTCAAAAGCTCCAGTGCCCAATCCCTTGAATGGTTCGAAGTCTTGTACCTTATTTCTCGACATCGTGGGAAGTGCTGCATGAGTAGATGATGACATAAATCCGTTTCGGTGAGTGTTGCATGGAACTGTCTTGAGACTCGGCGGAGGAGGATGAGAACTTCAGGCGGCAAGTAATCTAGTACAAGCCTGAATATGTCATTAGGAAGAGTCGTGATATCCATTGTCGTTATTTATTGACGGATGTTAAATTTAGACGAGGGAAATGAGGTGCTGGAACATCCTTTGGTACTATCGCGAAACACGACCCAGTTAAGCCAAGGCGTTGGAAGCTGGTCTAAACATTATGTTTACAAATACTCACGTATGTATGAAGTCTCAATCCACAACACGCAAACCGCTGATTGGTGATTGGGTACATCTAGCCTTCCTCAAATATACTGTTCCGGGTTCTGTAAGATAAGACGGTCTGTCTATAAAGAAAGCATCTCAGGAAAAGCTTCAGCAAGACCAGCAAAAAGTTCATTTGGATCAAAGCATCCATCAGACAATGGTAATAATATAATCAATCATCCAAAGTTCAATAATGCTCTTGTCGCATCTGGTTTAGCCCTGTACGAAGGCTCCGGTTGATGAGACGAGGCTGACGCCCAATATTCTCCGCTTGTCCTTATTGACCCCTCCCCCTCCAAGCTTCTGTTTTGTTCTCCCTTTACAACCACGCACACTCCCTACACCATCATGTCTGAAATCGATCAATTCGACAGTGCACTGTACGTATCCATCTTCCTGCCACCAGAAATCATTTTTCGTAGATCTGCAGCGAAGCCAACGTCCGGATATACTAACCTCTCCCCATCAGGGACCTCCTCAGGCGCCTCGACCCCAAACACACGACCGCGCATCTCAACTCCCTTATAAATCTCGTCCCCTCCCTAACAGAAGATCTCCTCTCCTCCGTCGACCAGCCCCTCACCATCTCCCGCTGCCGTAAAACAGGCCGCGACTACCTCCTCTGCGACTACAACCGCGACGGAGACAGCTACCGGTCTCCCTGGTCCGGGGAATTCGAGACGCCGGTTGGAGGCTCGGGTGTCGGTGGTGTAGATGATCAGGGCAATAATGATGGCGCAGGAGAGGGAGCAGTGCCGAGTGAGAGGGTGAGGAAGATGGAGGTTAGAGCGAATGAGGCGTTTGATGTTTATAGGGAGCTGTATTACGAGGGAGGGGTCAGCAGTGTTTATTTTTGGAATCTCGATGATGGGTTTGCGGGGGTGGTTTTGTTGAAGAAAGGTATGCTATTTCCTTTCCCCGTCTTGGTTGCTTGCGTTAAATTTGGTGGTCCTGGTTGGGAGGGCAGTTTGAATGGGAATGGCATCGAGGGGGAAGAGCTATGCTAATATGAACAGTCGCAACACCATCCACAAAGAGTGAAGGAACATGGGATAGTATCCACGTCTTCGAAGCCGTCGACCGCGCCAACAAAGCCCACTACAAGCTCACCAGCACTGTAATTCTGCATCTTTCCACCGGCAACGACTTACTAGGCGAGATGGACCTCTCAGGAAACATGACGCGGCAAATCGAATCAGAGCTCACAGTCGAAGACGACACCAGCCATATCGCGAATATCGGAAAATTAGTCGAGGATATGGAATTAAAGATGAGGAATCTGTTGCAGGAGGTGTACTTTGGGAAGGCGAAAGATGTGGTCGGTGATCTAAGAAGTATTGCGCCGTTGACAGAGGCGAACAGGGAGAAGAGTGCACATAGGGAGATGATTGATTCCATGAAGCCAAGGTAGAGTGGGTGGGATATATGCTGAGAGTACATATGAGGGGTTCTAGAATTGAAGTCGCTTGGTTATGGCTATATGACAGCAACTCACATGCAATAGAGACTATTTGGAATGTAAAAAATCTTTCTCCAATATCTCCAAATCCAGATCATACTTCAGATCAGGCTGTTAAGGTGCCGCGTACATGATAGCCATTTCTGCTCGCTTACTGTTGATTCATTGTTGACCTTCCTTGACCCAGCCGAATCCCTCCTGATAAATACTAGGCTAAGCAAATTCATCTCAGGCGAGCTGAACTTCTTTATACAGTATCCTATAGATGAAGTCATAAAGTCTTCACTGACTTCAGAGTATTCCATTGCTCAGATCGTGTGACATTAAAATCGAATTGTGGACCTGACTCATCGCTTCGCCGATAATGAAAATGATCTGGCTCACAGATTTAAGTCAGGCATTATGAAAGGTAGACATGCTCAAGATCACTTTGAGAATAACTCGCATTCCGACTAACAACGGCTTGCGCTGGGTATTTGAGAACTCCTAACTATCCCGCAACGAAACCAAATGAACTTCCGTCAGGCTACCTCGCTACCTCGCATCTTCTTGAGTCATCGCATCTCAATCACCGCCTCAATATGACATGAAAGCGATCTGGCCTCGCCACGACGAAATAAAGAAGCCCACAGTTGCGGAGGCCGAAATTTACGGAAATCTTCCAGCCCAGCTCTTCCGCGGAAAATATCTTGATTATGCTGCCCGCTCATTCGTGCAAACCCATTAAATGCAATATCAAACCTATTATAGCAATCATCATTTGAAGGGCGAATCCTGTGAATGAATATGCAACGCCTTCTCAACGCCGAGAAATGTAAAGACAAAAGAAAGATCTGTTGGCTGATGCGTTGTCGTTAAACCCGTGGGAAAGGTCGAATATGAGAGAAAATGAATCAGGAGGTTGTCTTCCTGCCGAAGAAAGCGCGTGAACGTGACTTGTCGCGCGCTTTCTTGTCATCTTTCGATGCGTTGGGTGAGCCTCCTTGACGAAATTCAGAGATCTTTTTGTCATCGGCGTCGCCACTATATTTAGATTTGTAGATCCTATCTTCATTTTAGCATGATTTCACTTCACGGAAGAGAAGCAGGGGAGTATTGACTTACCAGCTATTCCCAATCATGCTGATACCCTTGGCTTCCGCTTGACGATAGAAATTGGCGCTCTTCTTCAGATTCTTCTTGCAACCAACGCCTTGAGCATAGCAGAATCCAGCTTCCGCAAGAGCATCTGCATCTCCCCAATTTCCAGCGATTTCGAAACACCTGAGCGCAAGAGCCTTGTCCTGCTCAATCCCCCAACCATTCATGTGACTCACGCCTAGCTCGTAAATGCTGAGCGCGAACTGGGCCTTCCTCGCTCGCTGCTCCAAGAGATCAACAGTTTTACCCTCCTTTAATAAATGATCGTCATCTGCTACTTCTAAGCTGGCGGAATCTGCAGCTCGTCGAAGCCAGGCGACTCCTTCCCGCTGATTGGGTCGCATTCCCCAGCCATGCCGGCAAGCAAGTGCATATAGGAGCATACCTGTAGGATGATTTTGCTTGGCTGCAAGACGGAGATGATAAGTCGACTTATTTAGAGCTCCAGCTTCATGGTATTCGATAGCTTTCGTGACGTGCTCCTCTGCTGACAAAAGTACTGTCGTGGCCAAAGAATGCTGTGATCTCGCTTTGATAGTCGATGCATCGGACGCAGATTGAGGGCGTGCTCGTAAAGTCGGGGGATAGTCTGAGGATGCCCGACCGCCGAGGGTTGGCTTGTGCCCTGCCTCTACTGAGGATCTGCCAATATCGAAAGTGTTGCTTCGATCATATGTCGGCCGTCCCGGATCCAGTGAAGGTCGAGGGGTCAGATTCTCAGGCCTGAGCAACGAAATAGAAGCTCTAGAAGGCGGTGAAGGGGGCGCTTGGCCACGAGCTGGAGAATTGCTAGATGAGTCTGGGAGCTGCCACGCTGTATGCATTTGTTGCTTGCCTGCCTGGAATATCAAAGAATCCCTTTGAAGCATTTTCCCACGTGGTAATGAGAACTTGGAATAGACATAAGAAGGTGCAGGCGCATTATCATTGCTTTCCGGGAAACCTTCACTGTGCATGCTAACTGGTGTATGTGCGGTATCATCCGCAAGAACGAACGATGGTTGGCTATCGGAAGATGCCTGTCGCGAAGGAACATCAAGGGGAAGTCCGTTCATACTGGCTCGACTAATCGGCCGCGAGAAATTGAAAGCAGGTCGTGGCAGTCGTGTCCCACCGACAGACATTTCAGAGCTGATCGATGGTGACCTTGTTGTGTGCGAGTAAGGTGATATGGGGGAATTCGACAATGCACTTCCGATGGAGGCTTTTCGTTTTGGGGACATTCCTGTCGAAGCATTCAAGTTATTGTAATCATCGTCTGAGCTCTCAGACATTGACCTGGGGCTGGGAGCTCTGTGGGAAAATGGTGACCTGGGAGGTGCCAATGCCCGTGAATCATAGCCGTTTATTCCTAAAGATCCATCCTGTAATCTCCTGTTTTGGTTCGCTCGCTGGCGCATGGACTCAGCACTTGGCCGAGGCCTCATATGCGAAGGCGATTCTCTTCTCAGTGTATGCTCTTTCTCAAGTGGCGGAGGTGATTGTTCCCTTCTGGCTCCAAATTCATTGTCGATTTCTGCAATGCTCGGAGGTCTTCTCCCACGATGTTCCTCGTCGTCTATAGAGCCAAGTTGTCGAGACGGCCCGGCCCTTGGAGGTGTTATCATCCCATGAACAAGCCCACCAAGCGTAGGATGTACAGACATTGGTCGAAATCCGGTTGTTTCTACCTCGGGCTTCTGACCTGATACAGGAGTCGCTGGCGTGATTGGTGTGCTCTCGTCTGCAGACGCGGAACGGAGATACCCAGGTCGGCCTTGACTCAACGAGTTCGCAATCGTAAGAGGCGGTAGCCGACTCACAGGTCTCCCTCCTGTGCTTTCCTGCTCTAGTTGTCTTGCCAGCAGTCGGCTCTGTGCCGCGAACGCATCGAGTGGTGATAATTCGGGGGGTACATCTCCAGCAATATGTAACCTAGGCGATGGAAGTCCTCCGGGCATTCTGGGGGAAGGCATAGCACTTCCAAATGGTCCATGTGATTGTGATCGAAGATCGATGAAGTTGGGTCTGTTTGCCATCGCGCGATGGATGACCACGTACGATCTCTACTATTATGTAGTGATGCGTTATATGCTGAGGATGTCTGTCGTTACAGTTTGCTTTGGAAGGATATATTGCGGGTCGTCCAGGGATATGTTCTGAATTTGGGCGGCATATGACGAGCGCAGTATGAGATCGCAAAGCTCGAAGTTTAGGAGTGGAGGATCGTATCTGGGTCTACGTTCAGATCAACACTACATGAAGGAGTGGCGAGTATAGTGGCGATGGCCGTGAGGTCGCAGAGGCGACGTCTTAACGAGAAACACAAGGAGCGTGATGTTGGTGGGTTGTTGTGAATGAACGAACGTTGATGGAATCGATGTTTCAAGAGGCGGAGACAAAGCCGGAGTACATGCGATTATTATTAGGAGAGGCGCAATTGATACTGTCGCCCTGCAAGCACGCGCGGCGGCGTTGACAGAGGATTGTGACGATATAAATGAAATATGTAATGTATGTTTGTAGATATGTCTGTCTGTCTATACGAGGAAAAGAGGACTGAATTGAATCTCCTTTAGACGCTAAGATCACATATCACGAGGAGAAGTCCTTCAAGTCTCGGACCTGCGAGTATCTGCTTTCTTACTGGGCAAGACACTTGTACTTGGAGTGACAGGGGTGGAGTGAATTATCCATACCAAGGTTGCCAATTATGTGATGCCCCTGAAATTGTGGAGATTTGTGCAAGGACCTTTGCTTGGGGGGCAACGGGGGGCGATGAGCCGAGGAATGTTCAGAGTGGTACTACTTCGTAGTAACTACAAGTGCCCTCGATCTAGATCTTGAATACGAAGCGCTCTCAAAACTTCTTGAGAACATAGGTACAGATATGAAAGGTTTATGAGTGGGTCCATTAACAGAAAGCAGAAGAAAGAAATTTCCATCTCAACTTCACTTCATAATTTCATATTTAATCAATAGCTTCCCCAACATCTACGAAGGCCCTCAGCCATCACGTATGGTCTGGCCAATCAATAGATGGAAAAAGGTGAAAAAGTGGAGAGATTTGAGCAAGCGAAGCTCGGACTGGCTGAGGATTTTACAGTATATCGTGGCCTTCGCATCTGCTAGTGATATGCACAGGTCAGATCTAGGGCGTACTCTGAATTCTGCCACCCTCTGTAAAATGTTGAGCTAGGTGTCACATAAGAAAAATGGTCACCTGAAACGCGCCTATTAGCTGACCCCAGGCGTGAGTCGTATCAACGGGCCATGCACCTAGTTTCTAAACGCTGCCGGCTGCATGGCTTTCTGTATTTATGGGCTTAAACCTCTTCACCCCGATTCGACAACCGTTTGAGGCGCATCTATCATGTATGTATGAGCTGCATGGTAAGTGCAACACAATTGGTCGTCCAAACCGTAATCTAAAGGGAAGTTCAAGCAAAATCAATAAGTCATAAGCTATTGCTGGGCGGTATATGGCAGATGAGTTCATCGATATAGAACCGGGGTGGTCTGCTGTACTAGAAGACTCACATCGACCTCCCAAAAAAAAGCCACCAACCGAATTTTTCCGGCGTACTCTCAGAGCATAGTAACGACTCGTTCAGGAACCAAGCGCCCGTTATATTCGAATTTCGGATATCTATCACTAATAAGTTTTTATAGTACTAATAATTCCAACTGGATTTATGGACCAAGAGGAGGGTAGCTCCTGCAAGTTGAACAACGTTACAAATGCAGATAAATGTGAACAGTGTGGAGCAGACCTCACTGGAGGTAGATGAATGCATACTGTCTTTGCTTGAAGGTAGGCTGTAACCATCACCTAGGCACTCTCTGACCACTTAAATTTGTTTGGCATATGCTTTACGTCATGTTCACCCCACGATCCGCAGCAAGGGGAGGTTAAAGGATGGACAGTTAGGGTTTTGGGGGGAGGTCGTAGGGAAGGGAAGAGGGATTACTGGAACACGATTTCTGGGTATTTGGGAGTTTCGTTGTCGAGATGAATAATTTCGATTCCGCCCGTTATTGCAAGTTGCTCATTCAATAAAACCTTTTCTGCGAAGTTTATAATTCTTGTAAAGGAGCTTGATCCGATCGCATGCGCTTTTAGCTTTGATATGTGAGTAGGACAAAGAAAGTGGTCGCAAAGATGATTTTGTTTACCCGTTACACTTCTTGAGTTTCCAATTGTTGTATACATCGATATCTTGTAAGAACCCACCTGCCTCGAGACTATTACCCAGTATGTTACTCCAAGCCTTTCGATCTGTTCTATCCTTTTGCAAATAGAATCCAGCACTCACCCTTGGCTTCGTTGCTAGCCAAAATCTGGGGTAATATGCCGCAGATTCCCAGTCAAGAATCCCAGTGACAGTGCTCTCAAAAATCATAACATTTGTCGGTCCAAGGTCGGCATGATAGAAGTGGAACAGGTCTCCGACATCGAGACGAGATCCTGGTGCGACAGTTGAAAGATAGGACGCGAAGGATTCAGATGAAAATGGTCCTATAGGTCTCGGTATCCACGATGGATGAGAGGCGTCAGCGATGCTATTAAGGAAGGGCTCAACGACGGCGTGCCCAGTGGCAGTTTCAAATCTGGAGGCCGAAATCGAGGCGAGCTTGCAG
Source organism: Rhynchosporium graminicola (assembly GCA_900074885.1). NCBI lineage: Eukaryota > Fungi > Ascomycota > Leotiomycetes > Helotiales > Ploettnerulaceae > Rhynchosporium > Rhynchosporium graminicola. Next base: position 118,927 of record FJUW01000009.1, read on the forward strand.
CAGTATGCAGCAATCTTGTTACCAATCTCCAACCGCTGATTCGACGTAAGTCGGGGCCATTCCTCATCCAATGTCTGGCCCTTGACACGTCTCAGAATGAGAAATGTCCTATTCCACGAGTGGTCTATCCATGTGTGAATAATCTCCGGAACAGGAATTTCTGGTGCTCGCCTCCTGACAAACTCAATTGTTTTGCTCTCAAGCTCCATCCCTTCACGCCAAGCCTTCACCTTGCAAAAGGCATCCACCCCAATACTCCAAACAGCTGCAGAAGTTCCAGCTTCATGTACCAAACCCGTTTCTAAACCGTCTTCTAGCAACACAAGATCTTCCTCGACCCGTTCGCGGAGATAGAAGGTGCCATCACCGTCTTGCCAGCTAATGATCGCGATCGAAGGAATCCTTGTGGTGACGCGTTCACAAACAATCGAGGAGCCCAGCAGCCAGCGGTCTCGAGTGAGTCTGCGAACTGATGTGCCTATCGGTGGTGTCATTTTACTGTCAAAAATTAGCCAGCTGTGCCAGCGGTTGTGAGCGCACGTCAAATAATACCAAAACATGTTGGGCGTCGGGCGACATCCACTTCAGACTCAAATCCTCAATCAGGGACAATAGCACTACTTATAATCAGATGTCACCATCGGTCATTGCATGCGCTGAAAGGATGTGAAGAACATGGTTTCACGAAGAGTCTAGAGCCGTGCGTCAGGAGGTCATCATTGTCACCTATTCACCACGTAGGAGATCCTGATGTAGTCAAGAGCCAAAGTTGGACGATGAATGTTGACAAGTGAGCCGTTAACGGCTCACTTGAACCTTGGTTGCTGGCATTTCTAAAACGAGCTGTTGGATAACATCAGGGAGATGGAAGTCACGTGAAACTCAGACCCTGCAAGCCACCTGGTTCGTGCGCTTGCCACGTTCGAAAACCCCATTTCCCAAGTGTTAGTCGATGTTACAGTAGCAGTATTCTCTAAAGGTGTGCCAGCGAATTCAATATCTGGAAGTGGCGTGGCTTGGCTTGGCTCGCTACGAGTTCAGGGAGGGCACTGCGAAACAGACCTTTGGCTGGTGCACCTGTCAAGTTTCGAAATGTTGCAGATCTTGCCAGGTTCCTTTTATACTAACGCATAAGGCATATGGAAGCGAGATGTATGAAGTAGTACATGTCACAAGCTTTGGGGATGACTTGTGGATGTAGTTATGGAGATTGTTTATCACTTTTAGGAAAGCAATCTCCATGATGTTTCTGAAGAACTTCTTGAATCTTGTTTTGTATCCAGTTAGTGAGTCCATCTCTGCCTCGAGATCAGAAGATACAGAACAAAAATTGTGTGTATAGCAAAACGATATCAGCTCACGTCGTGGAGCAGAGCATCCAGGGAAGCTGTCAAGCTCTCAGTGCGGTGAGCTCGCCAGCAAGCCCCGAATCGTGAGATTCCACCTATGGAAAGAAAGGGTATGAAATTGTTAATATTCTCACCGCACACACAGTAAACCTTTCGATGCAACCAGACTCGTTGCTGACTTGATATGTCAACATGAACTGGCAGATCAAGCAAGTCAGACGTAAGCTCGGCAATGGACAGGAAGAGTAGGTAGGCTTTCGAAAACCTGCAAGCCTGTTGATAGATTAACCTCGGAGTATGCAAATTCCCCCAGAAATATGCTGTGTACCTAATTCTTGTATTCATCCAGTTTCGGCTTCCTTCGTGTCAGGTCCTGATCAATAAGGAATAGGTAAGCTGCATCAACAAAGAGAAGAAAACGCTCTTCAAAGAGTTCCAGAAGGTTGGCTTTTAACTTTCGCAGGAAAGGGTCTGCGATGGGGAACAATTGACAAAGAAAAGAGAGCCTCAATATGAACGGGAAACATCGTGATAGCCACGAAGCAACTGTCCACCGCTCCTATTGCAAACAGCCTCGAAAATAAGCGATGCGGTCCTTCTGCTCGAAGAACGGAGGGAGATATCAACACTCCTCAGGTTTAGCCCAGGAGTACTGATTGAGGAAGTGCCTGAGACTGTCAGATGATTACCCAAAGCTGGTCGAAGACATTCAACGAGAGCTTATAGACTTACAATGTAATTGGCTTGGTCGAATTGGTGATCAAGCCGGTGTAGACTTTGGGATTCACTTTGGAGTGGCCTTGACGAATTTCTTGACGCTTTCATGATCTTGACATCCTTGGTGTATACCTGGCAGTGCAGACCAAACATATTGGACGCCAATCCCTCCCTTGTAGCATGTGGCAAGAGTGAGGAAGCGGGTAAGTGATTTTGCATCGGCCCATCTGGGAATAAAAGCTAGATCCTTACTCGAAAGTTGCCAATCGTCAAGTGGCGCTTTGGGGCGGACCTCAATGTGCTCGCATTTTTCAGGATAGCTGTAATAAGTTCTAATTGTCGTTCCTGCACGTGTCCAATAGGGGGGCTATTTACTTTCACTGCACAGTGTAATAGAGGTCATGTTTGGTGTTTCCTGAGTATACTTAAATGACGTGTGCAATTATAGCCTAGCGTTTGCCATGTGTTTCTGGCACTACCATTAGCAAATATTGTTCACGGGTGAATGGAGACTCACTGTGCGGTCGCGGATGTTGCGGAGGTACCATGGCTGGAGGGAATTGAGTTGAGTATATGTCAGTCACCTGGTTACCTCGATGCTTGGCTGTGTGTAGGTCATGATGAAATTCTAGACTGAATGATGTGGTGATGGTTAGTATGTCTTGTCAGGAGAAGCAAAGCGACTAAATCTTTGAATGGAGAGCCCTTGCTACAAACTTGCCTGGCCAAAATATTGCTAGATTCGCAACTTCAATTCATTCAAGAACAAACATTGGAGTCTCAGGGCAGCCACGACTTCTGCAATGAAGCTAGCTAATGCAGGAACGATCAATTAGACAGTTAGGTAAGTTGGAGTAACCCCGTGAGCTCTTCAGCCTTCGTTTCATCTCTGAGACCCTTCTCATCATGATTGCCCAGAGACCAGTATATTGAACGTACTATCGACCACCATGTTTGACGGGGGGATTATCTAGAGCTAGAGACAGGTAGGGATCGAATAGCAATGAAGTTCAAGGGCTCTTAACTCGACACACACCTCGTCCGTTTAGGCCACTCGAATCTCTCAGAAAGGTCTCCGTCGCATCGCAGCTCTGGACTATTACTTCGATCACGTAGGAATGCCTGAAGCCAAATAGTGATCGCCGCGAAAAATTGAAGCTTGACAGATAAAGATGGCTGTGTGGAGAGTTCGCATCCCCATATCAGCTGCAACTTGGCATGCTTCAACCCGGGGAGCTGACAACTCAGAACTCGTTTGGAATGCCAACCTTTCCGACGCGTTTGATCCATACACCAGCACATTTCATGGCTGGTCTGTCTGCTTGTCATTTTCGACAGCTTACAGGGACACGGTTATCAAGATGCTAACATCGGCAAGAGAATAGGGGGTGAAGGGGGGTTGAGTAAATCAAAGCTGAGAAGCGGCAATGTGGCGAAAGGACACAAGCACAACAGACCTTGGAGGGAGTGCCGGGCCCAATCTCCTGCACAATAACGAGGAAGGGATGACGCCTATACCTATGGGAGGCTCTCCAACGGCATACACATGCGTCAGAAAAGTTTCCATCGGAAAATCTTGCATGCTCGTCTCAGTTTTATGAAGAACGAGAGCAGGCTGATCAGCCGAGCAATGAGACGGCCAGCTGACGCAACCGAGCTGTTTGTCGGAAGGTTTTGAAGCGCAGGAATAGTCTAGGGATATGTGAAGACGTTCATCCCGTAGACGACGATTGCAGAATGACCTGCATGAGGCATGCCGCAGCTGGGGGTACTGCATAGAGCGGAGACATTCTGTCTCTCATTCGCAAGGCCAAGCCTCAGAGCACATGGAACTGGGTTGAAATCGTGGCGTATCAGTCCCCAGATGCGATTATGCAGTGAGCAGTAGTTCGAACCAAGCTGTTCCTGCATGGGGCTGATTCCCCAACCTATGACCATTCTCAGGCATTCGATTCGGACAATACGGCTCTGTTCCCGAGATGTACTCAAGAGTTTAAAAGAAAGTATATAGGCGGCCGACAGAAATTCAAATGTTGCCTTCTGCCAGGAGTGATCTCAACCTGCAGAATGTAGCACCTGGACACGAAGCACGGAGTGGAAAGATCTCACCCCGCCATATGTCTTACCGTTCCTGGCTCGACGGAGATTGTCTGCCGGCAAGACCTCCAAGGCTATCTGCAAGACACGAATGTCATGAAACGGGATATGCACGCACCAAGGAGATGTTGTGGAAAAGCACCCACTTACTTATACCTGTTATTATATGACGCCGCTGTACGGCAGCTAAGGCCTTCTGGAAGGGTTTCTTTCTCTCGGCATTCTCACCACCCCGGAACGCACTTGTATGAGATCTGACTCGTCCCAAAGTTACATCAGATGAAATGTGATGAAGGAGGATGGGATGGATACTATGTAGGTAGGTAGGTAGGTTGAGAATGTGGTCAATCATAATCACACTGCCTAGTTTGGATTATATGTACTCCTAACAGTCATCTGTACCCACTGCCTTACACGGTACAGTACTCTGTACAAGCAAACGAACATGGACGGCTATTGTTGCTGCAGCAAATCCCTTTCCACCTTACCTCTCACGCGCGGGCACCCTCGTAGAATGACATATCTGTGGTTCCACGATGCCTTCATTTCACTTCATTATGGTTCAAGCACGACCTTCCTTATTTGCCTGACGGCTAGCTGCGTCGAGGATCGCGTTCTTGAGGACAGCTGCAGATGTGCAGATCTATGTGCAGCTGCACAGCATCCGATCTTTCCAAAATGCTCGATCTCCACAGCCGAACTCAGTTTGTGTCTCTACGAATCTCTACGAGTCAACTTTCCATGAGCTCCGAGTTTGACGCTCACTCCCCTAGATGCAGCCGCTTTTCCCTTCTTCGTTGCTCTTGGTGTTTTGCCCTGTTGCCGCGAGATGCTCTGCTCCAAATGATCCATCTCCACTATGGGCCCGCCCGCTATCCGTCCTAAGGTACCCCTTTTTAGGAGGGTCAGAGGCGCATGCTTGAACCCCCCCCCCTCTATCATACACATCAATCTCCCCCTGCAGTCGGCTTTAATTGCAGAGTTCCAAAACGATTATATTTCATCCCACAAACTTCTGCTCTTCCTCACAGGACACTCGACTGCCGAACATAATTTCCACTTCTTTCAGAGTCGCACGGGGTTACAACAGTATAATTATTCGTAACAAGAAGATCCGTCCCGTTGAGATCCATTCTTTCCTAGCATCGACTATTCGAAACAAGCTACGAAATTGCTTTTTTTTTGGACTAGAAGGAAGCTTCTTTGCTCTGTCGGCTTCCCCTCCTGCCATCCACCGCCATGAATGAGAAGCCAGCTGTGCTCATCATAGGTGGCCTTGGCTATATCGGTCGCTTCCTATCGCTCTACATACATAAGAATAATTTGGCATCTGAAGTACGCATCGTTGATAAGGTGTTGCCACAACTGGCATGGCTCGCACCAGAATTTCAGGAAGCTTGCGCGAATGACAAGTTCATGCAGGCAGATGCCAGCAAGGAGCGTATGTATGCCCAGAACTCGGTTCGATCCTAACAGATATCCGCTGTCCGCTCCGAGAGTACCACAAGCTGAATATACTTTTTGTTACAGAGTCCCTGCCACGTATATTCGACCGGTCAAATGGCAAGCAATGGGACTACGTTTTTAATTGCGGTGGTGAGACGAGATATTCACAAGAAGACGAGGTTTACAAGGTGCGGTCTTTGGCACTCAGTGTGGCTGCAGGGAAGGAGGCTGCAAGGCGGGGCGTCAAGGCTTTCGTGGAACTGAGTACTGGCATGGTGTACAAACCAGATTCGCAGCCAAGTAAAGAGGGGGACAAGTTGAAGCCATGGAGCAAGATCGCGGTATTCAAATTGCAGGCGGAGGAACAGCTCGCGAAAATTGAAGGGTATGTGTTCTCTACTATCGAGAATCGGGGAGGAGGACCCAAATATTGGGATCGCTTCAATCAATCGAGAGATACGCATCTACGCTGGACTTATTGGATCAAGCTAACACCTATTACAGGCTCAATCTCATCATAGTCCGCCTTGCTCACGTCTATGGAGACTATGCCTCGCAATTTGTTGCAACTGCTCTCTCACTTGCGCGCGTGTACCAGCATCTTCAAGAGGAAATGAAATGGTTATGGACGAAGGATCTCCGCGTAAACACTGTTCATATCGACGATGTAACGCGAGGATTGTGGTCTGTTGCAGAGTGGTATGCGACCCAGAGCCAGGCTGGCTGGGATGTCAAGTCTATGGGCAAGATTCCAACCTTCAACATGGTCGACAAGGGCCAGACATGCCAGGGTACTATGGCCGAAATCATTGCAAAGATATTTAATATTGAGACTGGCTTCCAAGGTCAACTTGTCAGCACTTTTGCGAGGCTGAATATGGACAGTGTAGTGGATGACGTGAACGACGAGGTGCTCCAACCCTGGGCAGACTTACTCGAAGATGCTGGGATAACCCGACCCGGACCACTGACTCCATTCATGGAAAAAGAACTCTTGAAGGACACGGATTTGAGCATGGATGGAAGCCGCTTAGAGAAAGTCGTTGGCTTCGTATACGAGAAGCCCAAAATCACCACGGAGCTAGTACAGAGCATGATCGACAGCTATACACGGATTGGATGGTGGCCAGTCGCACGATGAGGATATGCATTTGTTCACCACAAGGAGTCATGACACTTGAATCAATTACGGTCGAATGAGGAAACTCACGAAGGACGAAAACAACAACTTGACGATATTGAGAATCTTACTTGCAAAACGATTAACGATGACGAGTCACGGTCGCGCAACACAAACATCAGACTGATACAAATGCCACCATTTCATATGTATTTTCTGTTTCCTTGTATTACTTTCTGCTACAACATGTACTGGGTTATCTCGTCTTTGCATTCAGAGGGAAGAGCGAAGGAAGCCAAATAACTGTATATGTATAACGATTTTGTACTATAGGAATTGCTTCTAGGGTGTCTACTCTTGGGATAGGTGACATATGGATGATCTACGTTTTATTCAATAACTACTTTCTACGTCATGTCTTGTTTAGCAGCGCTTCTTTGGAGCAGCGCCGCCGAAGATGAGATGGATCTATCCTTCAATGCTGTGCTTTAGCTCGTGATCTCATCTTGATTTGATACAAGAACATCTCCATGAGGCTATAGATGGTCTACGTGCAATCGATGATTCGTCTCGCAAGATCTAGGGTATCTTTGAATCTTGATTATGGGTGCTGATTTGCACCGTGTGCACGAAGCTGGCATAAATGAAGGACGTAATAGTCGGTGTCGCGCCTTCCCCAGAGTACCCACACCGCCGTCCACCACCTCCACAACCCCATTTGGTAGTTGGTGGATTTGGTTAGTCGCAGTAGTTGATTAGTCTCGAGTAGCGCACGCAAAAATAGCCTTGCTAGAGTCTTGCTGCCTTTTGTCGAATCTGCTACGAAGAAGGATCTCGTCACTCTAAAAGCTTGATTAAATGTCAATATATATAGTTTCATGATTCCGAACAAAAGTACTGGTGGCACTTGAGTGTCCTGCCCTGCCTCGAGCTGCTGTCCTTCGCCACTTGAACTTTTCCGTGCTGCCTTTGTAAACTCGCGTGGGGCAGCTAAAGCAGCAGTCCACGGAACCCCCCGTTATACCACGTGTTCGAGACGCGTGCTTAGCGCGCCCGCGCTTTTCGGACAGCGCGGTAAGTGCTCACGTCCACGTCCCCCACACAAAATTCCCTTGGCTTTAGGTACCTTATCATAAGTCACGATCGGGCCTCGATTTCGCACGGCCAATCAATAACTTGATCCTATATATTTCACTTCAAGCAAGACTATTTTGAAGCTGCTGGTTATGAACGCGAGCCCTGCCCGCTCCACACCTGGATCCCTCTTTGAAGTTGGTGAAAGCTACAAGAGCATTGTGTCAATTGCAAAGCAACAACTTCTCGAAAGTAGGTAATGGGGGAGCCCAAAGTTTTTCTCTTCTGAACGTATCGAGATAATGTTGGACATGTCTTAGTCGTCTTGAAGTAACTTATTGATGTAGCCATTACTGACTACCCCATTACCTTAGTCGCCCCGGGTAATAGTACGTTTGCTGTAGGTGTGTTGCGACATGATAAATTGGACGATATAATTCCGGAGAATTTCTATTGGTAAGTTACGTTTTACCTTCATCAATCATCCGCCGAATGTTGCGTACAACGCAGTGGGGAAAGATCTCGTCGAGGAGAATACCGGTGCAACATTCTAATAACATACCGGCTACCAGGTTCAAGGTGAAGGGTAAACACTCAATCGGTAAAGTGCGAGCCGCATACGGAAGCCGAGCTACGCAAGACCTTGGGGTTCCTGTTCACTGCGCCCTCAAGTTCGACAACAAAATCATACCCGAATCTACTCAAATGCGTAGACTTGACATCATGAATGACAACTTTGTTATTTTCACGGCTGAAGAAGCAATGGACTTAGACAGTCCCATTGCCAGTAATTCTACTCCCTCGAGAGATCCTCTTCGACCTACGACTACCCAACATCCGAACCCAAATACCATGGGAATGGGCCCTCCGACCACGCCCATCACGACGGAATGGTCATACACTTCTCCTTACATGGCATCAGAGAACATTCATCCCAACGCGAATGTGAAAATTGAGCGCGCACCCCGCCCTTATGGACCTGTGGTCAAGAATGAAATTAATGATGGGCAATCGGGATTTTCACAGTATGGTATGTGTTATAGCGCTCCGCAATTAACATTTCCTCTCAAAGCTGCGTGTGATTCCCAATGATCATGCTAATGCTCCATAGCTAATGCACCGGATGGCTTCCAAGCTTCAGCCAATGTATTCCATCTAGCCAGCGCTTCCTCCGTCAAGCGAGAGGCAGCCGCCAATGGTGCTTTCATGGATGATGTAGCCGATGCTCCAGCTATCCCCGACGCAAATCAGCCTTCCATGAACGAGCGGGTCCAGAAGATCATCACAGAAGGATCTCCAGAGGAGCTTGAGGCCGAGGTCAAAGTCTGGCAGGAATTCCTTGCTCGATTGAGAAAGCCATTAGATGGATTTGTCAGCCAGACAAAAGATGCACAGCATTGGGTCACCCAAATCGGTACGGCATTCCCTGTCTGGGACTTAGAGACACCCTAAGACGAAGTAGTGCAATTGCAGAAGCAAAATGTTGATACACCGACAATCATTGGTGTTGTTGGAAATACTGGAGCTGGCAAGAGTAGTGTTATCAACGCCATGCTAGAAGAGGAACGACTTGTCCCTACAAATTGCATGCGGGCCTGCACGGCTGTCGTCACAGAGATGTCATACAACAAATCCGACAACCCTAATGAGCTATATCGTGCCCACATTGAGTTCATTCAAGCTTCTGATTGGGAGAAGGATCTGAAAATATCTCTCAGAGAACTGATTGATTCCAGTGGGCAAATCAGTCGGGAATACAGTAACCCTGAGAGTGAGGCTGGTGTTGCATATGCCAAGATTAAGGCAGTCTATCCTTCGAAGACCAAAGATGACCTTGCCAATAGCTCGGTCGAGGATCTCATGAAGGAGGAGTCTGTGAGAAGAGTTCTCGGGACCACCAGAAAGATCGAGAAGCCGAGAGCCGAGTACTTCTATAGAGAATTGCAAGGCTATGTCGATTCCAAGGAGAAGGTAATGTGCTCGATGTAGCCGTGTGTATGTTCCAAAGCTAATTCTTGAAGGCTTCGGAAGATAAGAAAAGGAACAAGAAAAAGGAGAAAGGCGAGAAAAAACAGATGGAATTTTGGCCATTGATCAAGGTTGTTCGTATATTCACCAAAGCCGAGGCGCTCAGTACAGGAGCAGTAATTGTCGATCTTCCCGGAGTTCATGATTCAAACGCTGCTCGAGCCGCTGTAGCTCAAGGATACATGAAACAGTGCACAGGTATATTACAACTGGCACCTTGCTGTACTGCGGACTAACCAGAATGTCAGGACTTTTCATTGTTGCCCCGATCAATCGCGCAGTCGATGATAAGGCTGCGATGTCGTTGCTAGGCGAAAGCTTCAAGCGACAACTCAAGTTCGACGGCACGTATTCCAGAATCACGTTCATTTGCTCCAAGACAGACGATATCTCCATCACCGAAGCATCAGATAGTCTCGGACTGGAGGAAGAGATAAGTGAAGATTGGGAGACGATAGACACCATCGACAAGGAGTTAAGAGCACATCGGCAAAACATCAAGGATTTGAAAGAGTCTAAAGGCGTATTTTCTGAGCTGAGTACGCGGAAACCCAATTCTCCTCCTTTTCTGTGTCTCATGATGTTCTTGAGACATGGATAATACTAGTCCTGAGATAATTGAACAAGCGATTGCTAATTTGCTGTTCACCTAGTCAACGATGCTGAAGAGAGTTTAGAGCAGTGGGAAAAATTGAAAGAACGATTGGACGACGGCGAGACTGTTTACCAGCCATCAAAGAAGCGGAAGCGATCTGCCGAGCTGAAAAACAAGTCTCGCAAGAAGGCAAAAAAAGCACGTTCTGGGTCAGTCAAATTCATAATCTCCCCTCCAAATTCACGTGCCCGAAGAGATCACAACGTTCTTTATGTGCGTGCTAACTCGGAGTATTTCTGATGACGATGATGATGATGACTTCATTGTCGATGACGAGGAGAATGAGGAAGATGAAGAGGACGGTACATCTCAGGTCGATAGTGACCCCGAGTCTTTGTCCGATGAGGGCGATCCACTTACAATGGAAGACATTGATGCCAAACTCAACCAATTGAAAGAAGACAAGAAACGGGCTCGGAGAGAACGCATCGAGATGGATGAGAAGCTGAAGGATGTCAATCGAGAAGTCAAGGCTTTGGAGGCAGCTCGAGAAAAGATCGAAACCAAAATTTCCGCAGTCTGTATCGCAGGCCGCAACGAGTACTCCAAAGGTGCCATACAGGTAGGTGACTTTCCTGCCTCACTGGAAGTGCTTGGGAGCTAGCTCCCTATGCATTGATATCTCACCAGGGTATCTGGGTGCACCAATATAGATCAAAAGCTGACTTTGAAAATAGCGAGATTTTGCTGAGGGCATTCGCGAGCTTGATATGGAATCAGCTCAAGATGAAGACCCTGACCAGTTCGATCCCGAGAATGACTTGAGAGATTACGATGAAGTCGCCAACTCCCTTCCAGTCTTCTGCGTCAGTTCTCGAGCATATCAGAAGATTCAGGGTCGTCTTCAACGCGATAAACCTGTCCCTGGTTACCGTGCGGCTGAAGAGACTGAAATTCCCCAGCTCCAGGCACGCTGCAAGAAGCTTACCGAAGCTGGAAGAGCCGCAAATTGTCGTATATATCTCACAAACCTCTCGCAATTACTGAACTCGTCGGGCTTGTGGGCATCGAATGACGGCACTGGGCTTAATCTGACAGATGTCCAATTGGCGGCAGAGACAAGATTCCTGAAACTCAGACTTCAAAAGTTGGAGCAGGGACTCGACAAGGCTGTAAAGGACTGCTTGAAAGACATGACTGATGCCCTTGCTGAGAATATTTTCGAGCACTACGACGAGCTTGTAGAGATTGCTATCTCAGAAGCAAATACCACTGTTGCAAATTGGCATCGCGCGGTTAATAGGGTATGTAACATGTTTCAGCTGGTGGCTTTGGATACATACTCATGGTACACAGGATAATCGCGAACTTGGAGGCTATTATTGGGCAACCTATAAAGCTATCACTCGACGTGAAGGAGTTTTCTCGAACGCACAAGGCCCTCACGACTTCAACGCGCAACTGTAAGTTCCCAGATTCTAATGTAACATGTCACAACATCCTAACAATCTTTTAGCACGGAGCCTATCATTAAGCATTTAGCATCTCACTGGGAGAGAACCTTTGCCCAGAGACTTCCCCGTGTCCTTGCGTCCTTCTCCAGGGCGGCGAAGGGTCTACTCTCTGCTTTTCATTGCGAAGTCGAGGCGCGTACTATGAAGACAGGGACCGGTTCCGCAGGAGTTGCGATGCTTGGCCAGCAGTTGAAAAATTACGAACATATCTTTGGTACACTTGCTACTCAGATGACTGATATGATCAACAATCTTCAGCGAGAAGCCAATCGAGAGTTTACGCCTGTTATTGCTCGGAATCTGTCGACGGCATACGAATGGTGTGCAAACGAGACTGGTGGTGGCCAGTTCAATCGGATGAAGGCCTACATGTCTCAGCACGTCGATAACATCCGAGGCAGCATGTTCTCAGAGAGTTGCGCAGAAGTAAAGACTCTCTTGATGAACATGTGTAAGCAGGTATCACGCCAAATGTCCGATAATACCGATGTTGTGTTCTCGAGAATTGAGCGTGACTATCTTGAGGTCATCTCTGGCACCCAACTCCCTGGCCAATCTATGCCGAGGTGGAAGCGTCAAATGAGAGCTGAGGTTGCGAGAGTGATTGAAGACAGACATCAGGTCGATAATCAGGATGTCCAAGAAGCTGCGAGTACGAAAGTGAAGGAAGCTGCTGATGAGCTTGCCACGGCTGCAGTTTCAGAGCACGATGGCGAATCTCGAGTCATTTCCTCAACATCTCAAGTCAAGGGCGAAGTTGTCGACGATTCATGATCGTACTCTGATGAGTCAAAGCTCAAAACTGCTGACCTATCTTCCTCTATTGTGTTGAATAAGATTATGCGTTCTGCTGGGCTTTTGGACGATTATACTCTGGCGTTGGGCGGATTAACTGGCAAAGCTTGCCGTTTCACTTCATATTAATTCTAGGTGAGGCACGGGTCTTCTGACATTCGATTTGCGAGGATTGGGAGGCATTTGTACGTACGGCGAACGTCTGAGTAAACATGTGTGGAAGGATGTACTTCACTTACTATACAAAGGTCAATGAATTGTAATATTCCGTGTTTTTGACTTCCAAAACCGTATGTGTCCCGAGGCTACCAAAAACTTGTAAGGTAAAGTCAAGTTGCTGGGTCTATAGCAATTTCTGGTAGAGTCCTGAAGGTTTTCTTGCCGCTTTTGACACTCTGAGACTTGAAGTTCTATGGCTCTTTCTTTATGTATTGCAATCTTTGGCAATGACCTGTTATATTTTCGCGGCGTTGTCAATCAGTGTTGAGTAAGATGGCACGCGAAAGAAACGAAAATCTTCTTTCTCCCTCATCAGAGGCGAAGACGCCCCCCCTTCCCTGCCTGCCTATCTGGATGTTGCTGAATCTCTCCAGATTGGAAGGGTGCGATGGCTACTGCACTCGGTTTTCTAGGAGGTGAGAGATGAAGTTGCGTGATATTATAGAGAAGCGGGTCGATTCTCCTTGGGATTGATAGATGGATGGATGGATGTCTGAAGGAAGGGGTTTTTTTTTGGGAGGTCGTGTGTTTTTGGATAGATAGATAGATATGCGATATGTTCGATTATGGTTAGATGGTTGTGGTGGTGTGCGAGACGGTGTTAGGAGGTGAGGTGAGGAGGGAAGGGAAGAGGTGTAGTGTAGTGTAGTGTAGAAATGGGGGGTTTGTGGTGTATATACTGTGGTGAGGTAGATAGTTTGTTGGTTTTGTGGTTGTGAAAGGGAAATTGGAAAGGTGAGTGATGATGATTTTTAGATGGTTAGAGCTAGTGTTTATGGCCTTGAGCGTTCTGGGAGGGTTGGGTTATGTTGCAGGCGTGTTTACCTCGCTTGCTGGGAAATAGGCGAGGCATGGAGGATCTTGATGTTCCTCGTAGGTATGTATGTAGGTGCTTCAAATGGAATGGAGATTTATGTGTAAGGAGGGGAAGAGCTTATTTCATGACCATTCATAGCATTTTCTGGATATGAGCTGAGTTAATTCGTATTTTGGCGTGAGTTTATGGTCACTGCTTCCTGGGAGGGAGGGTTAGATGAACGCATGAATGAGGAGTTGAAGTTCGCCGAAGTGTCGACGCGTATAGCATATAGACAGAGAGTTTCAAGGAAGGCGAATTCGAATACCGAGAATATTCAGAAAGCACGGTGTTGATAGATACATCGAAGGGAACTTTCCCGGACGATTGATCCTGGTTGCTAGTGGAATTGAGAGCTTCGATAGATGCACCATGGCGGAAGTATCGTCATTATTACGTACGTTGAGAAAGGACCGTTCGTTTTACAGAGTATATAGCGCTTTAGGAAGTTCTGCTTGTAGAGGATTGCTGTCAAGACGTTTTCAAAGTCGCATGTCATCTTGAGCCTAGGAGAATCGTGGATAGAGGGGAAACGTTTGACTCCTGGTGGTATGGGATCTCGTGTCGTACTAGAATTCTTAAAGGTTAGAGCGGTCGATTGGCAATATAGGTAGGTAGATACTCTCTGTATAATCAGATTGGATCTTTGAGGGACCTATGATTAGTGACATCTTGTATATAGAGGCCACCCAGCTTCTTTCGTTCGGTCAACGATTACAAGTCCACATAATCACATTGTTTGGAGCTTACTCTAATATTGAATTTGGCGGACCTCATAGTAGGAACTTGTCTGTCTTCTCTACAAAATGTTACTGGCCGTATATTACTGTTGAAGAGTAAATATGTCCTCCAGATACAGATGCTTAATATCGAAGTTGACAATCGTTCGACGACAAATCACTCATCGGTTGGCCAGCAATATAAAGTAAGCCTTCTACTTTTCCCCGATTTCGCCTCTATGGCCGTATTCGAGAGTGTTCGTTCTGACTAAGATCAAGCAGGCGACTATTTCCGCAATCCAGATATATTCCATACTCAAAAATCATTCAGCAAATCAACATTACATTACCCGGCACTCTCCAAAAAGAAGCATTCTGCACCACAAGATCCAACGCAGCAGCACATGATCTCAACCAACCAATCTTCGATTCTGGATAAAGTCCGCCACCGCCACAGCGCCATCGCATCCAGGACTCCGGGGTCCACCGTGTTTTGTTTCGTGTTTCCAATATTTAATTTATCTGTTCTGTCGGCACGGCACGTAACGCACCTTTTCGTGACACGATGCCACCTGATCTGATCTTGTGATACGCGGAAGATGATGTACCAACGACGTGCATCCAGCCCATACACTATTGTATTGTATTTTTCTAGCTTTTGATCGAAATAGTCAGGGCTGGGGAACTTGTCGGTGTGAAAATTGGATGTGCGCTTTGATACTTGGTGAGGATGTGAGGATGTGATATAAATCCCGCCTTGCAGCCTCGTCACATTTCTGCACGTACTAGTCTAATGACCATAGATGAGACCCTACCTAGCATGTTGACCGATTGACCGACTGACAGGGTCGTAGAAATATGCCGCTGAGTGCCGTCCTCTCTTTCTCCCGCCACGTTTAATTTAGATCGCTGTCTGCAATACAAGTAGTCAAATCCCTCCTCTCATATACCAAACTTATATGCGAAACCAACCTACCCGAAACATAAGATTTGGTCGAGCACCACTTTGGTCTCATCTCACAGTGACCTGGCCATACCGTCCAGATGTACCTAATCACCCTGCGCGTACGGGGAGATGAAGTATCAGAGACTAAATGATTGGACAGAGAAAAGATCCAATGAACATGGAAGTAAGGATCGTTCCCGCTGGATAGGTAAGATGAAAAGAAGGAAAAGAAACGTGCCAGAAGCTCTTATTTAAGATTTCCGAGCTTATTTCTATACTTTGTATCGGGTGGTGGTTTCGGATAAGATTTACAGAAATTACCTACCCCAGGGAGGAAATGATGGGGCAGTACCCAGGTAGGCGGAACCGACATCTCATTAGACTCCTGTCCTGTCGAATTTGAGAACGTGAGATAGATATAGGTACCTTCACAAACAGGAAAGCACCATCTATTCAGTATCGAGATCCAGGACGCAGTTAATAACAGCCAGCCCTCTCCAATTGTAAACTCCACATCCGGCATCCAGAGAATTCGTAACTTTACCGCCCGCCGTCTTCCATTCTCTGCACCGACCTCATTCATCTATCCATCCAGCTCACACGCTCGCAAATCCCAGCAATAAACCTAATAAGAAAGTAAATCAATCAATCCCCTCATCCCATCCCCAGCGCTTAAGACCAACCTCACCCCTCCCCGGCCCAACCAATGACAATCCCCATGCAGCACGCCCATGTATCACCTCTTCTCGCACCAGTCAGCAGGCAGCCATGGGCATAGCAGCCGGCGCTTAACTCCAGTGTAGGAGCTTACGGGAGTAGAGAAATGCGCGACAGACAGGGGAGGAGGCTGCATGTTTCCAGGATGTCGGGATTGGTTTGGGGTTGGGGTGGGTGCTGCCTTACTGGTGGGGAAGTGGAGGGATTAAAATAAACTGTCTCGCTGACCTGAGATTCCACTTTTTGGGGGGAGGGGATGGTTTGTTTAGGTCTGATCTGATCGCGGGGTTGTTTAGTGCGAGAGAGAAAGAGAGAGAGAGACAGAGAGAGAGAGAGAGAGAGAAATGTGGTGCCTACTGATGAGAGCGATGCGGGCGGAAGAGGATGGATCCGTAAGCCGGTAGACTAGATAGAGGCAGGCATACTTATGTATGGGCTTTGGCGCTCGCACGCACCCTAGGTAGGATACGAGGAATGAGTATCAAATTGATTGATCAGGTAAAGATGGTGATGGTCCTATTTATGGTTATCGATGATGCATGCTTACCTAGCGTGATCGAATGAATGCCGTGTGCAATGAAGGCTTGGTCGCTGTTGGGGTCGGGTGGTCTTTGTTATGATTTACATTGCTTTGCTGTAAGGTACGGCGGGCAGGCAGCAGGCTGATGAGGACGCGAATAGAAAAGATAGGCCTGCAGATGGGTCGAGCAGGCCGGTAAATAGGCCATTGTTTTGAAAATCGAAGAGTACCGCGTTGTTGTTTTTTTTTGCTCGTCGAAGGCCTCATGTTGGGCTCTGTTTACGATCGTGGCTTTATGATCATGATAGGCTAGAGTTCGTGGAGAATATGGGGGAATCATGCATAGAAGTCTCGTTTGATATGGGCAAGTTTGGTTTGATTTGGTTTCATTGCTTGTTATGGTATCAGACACGCCTCATTCTCCAAACCCCAAATGTGACCATCCCATTTCAGCTCCTATAGTACGCCGACAAAACGCCTATGCTGGACAGCCATTCCATTGCCCGACCGCAGGAAAAAGTCCTCTCCAATCCTATAGATTGCCCATGACATGACATCCCGATGGTCAAACCCAGTTTGGCTCTTTCGAGGTCCTGTGGTTACATTACTCCAACGATGCTCCAGGCGGTGCGCCGAGCAATGTAGTAACGAGAAGCGGGACGTTTTCCTCGCTGCTCCTCTTCCGTAACTAAGACTCTCTCGTCTAAGCTTTTGTAGTCATGACAAGAAATGAAAACGTGTAGATCGTAATAGCGGATGTGTTGAAGTAATGATGTAGTGATGTGTTGTGGTAGACAATAAAGATGCCTTCGTATGGAAGTTGATAGAGATTATTCTGGAATGTAGTGATGTGGTAATTGGTCATTGCGAGGAAAGCTTCATTATTCTATCTTCCTCCTCTTTCCCTTTGGTGCTGGACTCATCCGTGGTGTATATGTGACTGTCCGTGTAACAATCTCTCTGACTTGACGAACGCTGGCCCGTGTAGATTTCGGTGACTTGATATCAAAATATCTTCCCTTGCTTTTGAAATCCCAGTCAAATGGCGAGCGCGCACTTCTTGCGCTAAATGGAGATCGAACAGCTGAAGTTGCACTCATTGGTGACTCCGCGCCACTAAAGGCTGGAGAGGGAGGTATACGTAAGCGTCCTAATCGTCCTGTCGAGGGAGCTGAAGAAGGGAAGACAAAAGCCGCGGATGGTAGGGCAGAGGTAGGTGATTTATGAGTTTCGCAATTGCAAGAGCAATCACTGTATTCGCTCGAGCCAGTGGAGGGAGCTGAAGTGGGCGATGTTCGGCCCGAGGATAACTTGTCTCCAATCATAGGGCTCGCCATGGTCTTGAGAAAATCCGTATACGCGATAGGAGGAGTTATTGGGGTCTTGATGTACTCCTCCTGCTTGATGAAGTCGGCATAGCCAGGGAGAGGGCTTCGCGCAGACAGGGCCGACAACTCAGAGGGAAAAGTCGCAGACAGTGCCGACAGTTCAGAGGGAAAAGTCGACGTCATGGGAGTCTTGAGCTGCGGGAGCTTGGGCTTAGTAGAGGAAGGCATCTTGTCTCTTCGTTTACAGAAACGAGTGCCGTGAGATCCAAGATTGACTCGAAGCACAGGAGGCCAACGAGCTGCAATGCGATGACGGGTAGTCCGTGAGGGAAGAAGAGGAGGACGGAGAAGGATGTCGGGTGGTGGAAAGTATTATAATATGACAGACTGCTTGAGGATAGCCTTGTTTCTTCCGGTATAGTACAGCTGTGGCAGAGCGGGCAGCGCCAAACAGAGAGCGCGTCCGAGAGGCAGGGTAGGGGAGGACGAGCACGAGGACGAAGACGAGGAGAGGAGGACGACGACGACGACGACGACTAGGAGAAGGAATGGACAGGGTTGCCCAGGTGAGACCAATATAGCAGCCGGTGCTATGTGGGTTGGCAGACAGACAGATGATTATGAAGGCGCTTGCGATGTGGATGTGGATGTGGATGTGGATGTGGATGTGGATGTCGATTAAGGATTGGATTGTGGAAGGGAGGTCGGTCTGCGAGATGAAGTGTTGGCTGCTGCACCCGTCCTGCAGTGTGCATGAACCAACGTTTTTTTTGTGCTGACTTGACTTTGCTTGCTTGTCTATTTGCGCTTGTGGAGCGGCGGCGATGTGGGTGCCGTAGAGTAGAGTAGTGTAGTGTAGTTAGTGTAGAGTAGTGTCGTGTAGTGTAGTGTAGTGTAGTGTAGGGAGAGAGGTGGGACGAGATGGATGTGGATTTTGATGTTTTTAGCAGGGGTCTGTCTGGTAGGGCGCGAAAAGCAGCGAGAGGGCGAGGGCGCTAAGCTGGATTCGCTAGAATGTTCTGATTCGTGGCGAGCCGGAAAGTGGGGCAGGAACTAGGACTGGGGTTGATCACTTGAGAAGCTGGGACTCAAGATGAAGGAAGCAAGACCCAACCAAGACCATGAAACAGACACAGAATAGACACTTGAAGCCTCTGAACTTGACTGGGCTTAGATGCCTGGTATCTGATCTTCTTCTTACTTACTGCGGGGATTCGATGGGACAGCTGAGCCTGTAGATTGGCGGAAATACAGCTGACACCGGCCTGTGTGATTCGTATAGAGCTAGCTGACCGAGTAGGATACCTCCTGCCTAGACGTATCTGGCTGGCTGGCTGGCTGGCTGGCAGTGACGGGGATGGTAGGTATTGCACGGTATGGGTATAGATAGTATGGCGGCGAGTAAGAGGCCAGGAATGAGACCCTCAAGCAATCCGATGTGGTTCGCAATCGCAGACTCCGCCGAGGATTGGTTGGCGATTCGCGCCTCGGGGGTGCAGGATGAAAACAGCGTTTGAGAGATGCTGCGACTTGATTGGTACCTGGCCTGGGTATCGAAACGGGAAGAGCTCTTCCTTCGTGGAGAGAGTCGTGAGCCGCTTATCTTATGCTGAGCAGCCACCAAGTGCTGGCAGTGGCAGCGCGAAAGTGACGAAGAGTTATGATGGGGGCTGTAGCTTGTCGCTGATATTCTTGCGACGATTGGACTGGATCTCTTGCAACGGTTGGAAGTATCCTACAAATCCGTGTTGAAGGTCTTTTGGTGTGAGATTGTCAGAAGATAACATGGGACTAGGATCTACGTCCTTAAGTCTTCCGGCAGGACGGTTACTGGAAACAGGAGGACGAATGAAGGAGCTTGAAAATCTATCGGACTTGCTGGGGGATCCTGGTGTTGGTGTTGATGTTGGTGAAGTAAAGTAATAGGTAAGCACTCAAATTTGTGTTGGACTTGGACACTTTCCGAGCACTTTTGGCTTAGGATTTTGGCTTCATTATGTACTCGTTCATCCTCTTCTCATAACGCCTGTCGATGGGTCCGATACAATTGCCCGCGCGGCAGCATTTTCACAAGATTATGGAGAATCCCAAGAGATCGAATCATCAGTCATCGTCAAGTACACTCTGCTGCTTATGAGGTGGGCTTCGGTCTTGGTCAAGTCTCCCGCGCGCTTTGGAGAAACTGCAAGGATGCCAGCCGCCAGCCAACGAGGATAACATGATCAAGCAACGTTGAAAGAGGCTCAAGATTGTCAACTGTGTGGCTGCGATACCTCCAAAGTCCAATCATGGCCGCTATTTACTTGCGTGGACCAGACAAATGTCGCCAGCGCGCGGGTATGCCGTCTCCGTTGTTTGGACAATGGTCATATCGAATGAGAACCGTTGAGCCAGCACCCTTCCTAACAGCCTGTTGTGGCATATTTTTATTCTTCCCTCATTTCAGTTTCACCTGTTATGAAGCATTCAAGACCGGAGCCGAGACAGCCTATCGAGATTGATCACTACATTCCCTAAGAAGCGTTCTTCTGTACGCAACAAACGAAGGCAGAGTTACACATGCAGAGTTGAAGCAATAGTAACTTTCAAGCTACTGGGGCTAACAATGTTCCTCTTCGGCCATGTGTGAATTGGCCAGCTCCCATTCAAATTCATGTTTTGTATCTAAAATTATAATAGTATCACAGAACATCGCCCGAAGTAATGTCGCCAAGTCACACAACCTTTTATGACTTAACTCTCAACTAACGATTTAGAATCCTGAGCTTCTCAAATGTCTTCCCTCAAGATGAATTCACCCAGCCTCGCCCATTGTTCAGCTTCGGTTCAAACATTAAAAGACCAATAGCTACGGAGGCACAGCGAGCGCCTGCACCCGCACCATGCAGCGCGATCGGTTTGGAGATATAAGTTCTGCTCTTACACGTCGCTCCACGAGGCCTCTTATATGCGGCCGGATCGCTTCACAGCATACAATATTGTTTACATATGCAAGGTAAATAATGGGTGGCTGGTATGCATGGCACAGAACCAGCCATTTCATAATTACTTTTTTTGTCACTGTGCAGTCGTTATGAGTCGCATCGATGAGGCGCGCCTATCTCTCTTTTCGTATACAGGTTGGATAATACCCTATAGCTCACCAGCCACCCATTAGAGGCAGTCGTCTCTAGCCACTGAGCGCTAGCCAGCCTGTATACATGTTGCCTGTAATCGTCTGCTGAGATACAGTCTTGTAAACAGGTATTATAGAGAACGATTGCCGAGCGTATTGGATCAAAATGCACTACCATCTTTGACACAGTTCACGTCTTCGGACCAAAGTCCAGTGGAGCCATGGGGAAGGCTATTTCCACATGAATCCCCTTTGGCTGGCGGCTAAGCAGTCTGCAACAGTACCTATTCTCACACAACTTGGACACTTGATGTGGTTCGCGGCCGTGGCGCCTAGGAATGAATAGTGGTAGTCAATATTGCAGAGCTTTGCCGCTTCCAGGTGATTGATTTTCCTAGCTTCTACGTATATTTCCTGGTGAACGATACGCCTGGTCAACGGTACTCTCACCCTTCTAAAAGACCGTACAGCCTTGTTGGTTAGGAAATTGATCAATTTTTCCCACCTAAGCCACTCTCTAACATGATTCAACGAAAAATCCGTGGGAATGCGTGATCCGAAATCGTGCTTGGTTGGAATATCATGTTGGCTTGTTGGCTATCAACGCCTAACCCCCTAAGCCATCTTACTTATCCAACAAGACATTCAACCCTCACTCCTTAGTTCTGCTCCTGCTCCAGTCTTCAAGACGCCTCACCAGCGTTTTTGCCTTGAAATCAGCCGAATATGCAATCTGGAAGTTGCCCAACAGAACGTAGAGACTGCCAGGTATTTGATCCTGAAGGACTAAACAGACGAGGCGGGTCGTCTCTACATGCAAGATGTTTCTATTCAAAGGTACGTCCAAGATTTATTCGATGTATACAAGGAGTGCTCACGACGCTATTTAGTCACTCGATCTTAACGGGAATCCACGTAGAGCTCGGCAGAATACTTCCCACCAAATTTTCAGATTGTCTCCCACTCCACAAATGTATCACAGGATATTTGTTCGAATGTGGAGGAAGAGCCTGTATATTTTAGAACATTGGCTACAAGGAGCAATCTGGAGTATGGCTATAGAGGCGAAAGAAAGAAAGTGTGCAATACGAAGCTGAAATTCTTGACCACAGGGGACTGAATCACTGTCTAGCATTTGTTAACTTCATCTTCAAGCATGTCTTGATGATACCGTGAATTTGGACTTTGTCATTTTCTGAAATGTGGATCTGGGGAAAGGCAAGTGCTGTGAGGCAAGTGCTTGTTTACTAGACTCCGGAACTATTCAAGGCACATTTTCACTTCCTGGGCACGAAGATGAAAACGTCAGTGGAAATTATTCGACTGATTTTATCCAGAGAATGACGGAATGTTGGTGTCCTAGACAGAATTCCCTTCACCCTATATCAAAATGTAAATATCTCGATGAGACCTAGGTTACACTGTTCTGGTATTGTGATTTCAATTAAGCGAGCGACTTGAGTATTCCTTCCTCAGATCACTTCACGATACACGACAGGCCAGACGTTCTTTTCCTGTGCTCATGCCACGCACATGAAACCTGCGTGCGATGCTCACCGTGCTGTTCGTACCTACCTACTAGCTAGGTCACTACCAGAATATACACATTTCTTCGTCTGAACTTGACATTGAAACAACATATCCTGGCTGTCCCTATGCTGCACAACCCATCATCACCTCTGCTGTTGCAACGACCGTCCAATTCTCTTGCTTAGCACCTTTACGATCAATCCCTAATGTTATCGAGTCATGTCTCACCAGGAGGCTACAACGAGCTCAACGTCTTTGCCAAGGCCGCGACTTGCTTCGATGACTATTCCTGATATTCAACGAGCTTTTGAAAATGGCATAACTGTTTCCGAGGAACTAGTCAAGGTGTGTGCTTCCTAAACTGCTCCCTCCTGGTCTGACAGCTTCAGACATACTGCTGGAATCACTCTGTCGTAGTACGTACAATCAAGTAGTCTGTGTGAGCCAAAGTACAGTGATAGTTATGGTATTATTAGATGTATCGTGGCTGTAGAATCTAGGTAGTCGAGACTCCGGAAGGGACATATATCTAGCCGGCTCAACCCCGGCGTAGATACTCGACTAACTCGTGACTATGGACCAACACATACAATTCCCGAATCAAAGAAGTCAACTCGAAAGTCCGTGCCGTAGTCTGGCACAATCCGGATGCGGAAAGCATCGCGCAGGAAAGCGGCAAGCGCCGAAAAAGAAAAGAAAGTAGAAGTATCCTCGACGGTATCCCATTCATGGTCAAGGATGTGTTCTTGACCACAGATAACATGCCGTCCACAGGTACCTCAAACGCAATCTCCTAAATCATATAGTAGTATTTCTTACGTCGCTTCCTACCATAGCTGGCTGTAGCGGACTTCGAAATGCTACACCATCATTCGAGGCAACTGTGATCAAGAAGTTGAGGGAGAAAGGTGCTGTTCTTTCGGGGGAAACGAATCTTTCTCAGTGGAACAACTATCGTAACTATCATGCTCCTGGAAATACTCCAAGTGGTTGGTCGTCAGTTGGTAGTGAGGGTAAGGGCATTTTCGTGGCCGAACAGGACCCTCGTGGTTGTTCGTCGGGGAGTGCAGTGGCCGTCGCCCTTGGGCTTGTTCCTGTAGAACTGGCCACAGAGGTATGCACTATCGAACGTAAACTGGCTCTTGAGAATGACTGACATGAACTTCTTGCTAGACACAGGGAAGCAATGCTGCTCCAGCATGCAGCGCTGAGGTCGTCGGTTTAAAGCCTACAAGTAGCGTGACATCCCGGCATGGTGTATATTGCGTTTCGAGCTCCAAGATAGCGTTGGAATTATGGCAAAGACGGGCCAGGATGCAGCGATAGTTTTGACAGCAATCGCAGGTGAATTCACTATACATCTCTTCGGTTTATACAAGTTAACGAAATGGTAAGGTATGATGCTGAAGACCTGTTCGTCAAGGGAAATCCTGTCGATGGCCCCGATCACATGCACTTATTACGTCCACAAGAAGGTACAGATTTTCAGCTCGCATGTACGGACGACGCCTTGAAGTGAATGCGAATCGCTGTAAGTGGTTCCACAAAAGAAATAAATGCTTTGGTTTCTGATTCACACGGTTCCAAAGCATATGATGGAAGCAGATGAACATGCCATGGAGAAATTTGAGGAAGCTTTGTTGGTAATGGTGAGCCTTGGAGCAGTTATCGTCGACGACGTTAAGTCCTCGGAGTGGGATCACAATTTCTGCATGAATCCAGATTGGGTACACTCGTTCGGTGTGGGTCTGAGGGCAAGTGAGTTTACTGCTTTCATGTCCAAGTCGCGAAAGCTTAACAAGATCACTTTCCACACATCACAAAGTTCCTCCAGGGTTACGCTTCAAATCCCCGCGGACTGCATGAGTTATCCGATGTCATGAGATATACCAGGTTTTCTCCAGAGGAAGAAAACCACAAATGGAGCATGCTAGACTGGACTGCTTGCGAAGCGACTGCTTGACCTATGATGCTTCTGTTGCGCTACGATTGCGAATGTCCCGCCAGACTCAAGAACTCTTAGACCGAGAGAAGTGCGATGTAATTGCCGCTCGGTGGTGGACAGATACAACGGCCCCAGTGTCAGGAAGTCCTCAAGTGTCGGTTCCGTCGCCAGCTTACCCAAAGGGACAGGCTGTAGAACGAGTGGCCAGGGATCTGATCACTATTGGGCCTAACGTTCTGTAAGTCCTTGGTCACTCTGTGCTTGGCCGATGCGAAGAGAAGCTGATGAAGATTCCAGTACTTCAATCATGTTCGTTGGGAGACGCTGGGATGACTACATGGTCATTGCGGCTGCTCATTCGTTTGAAAAGGCAACCCAGACGGGAGAATTTTCAGACCATTCATAGTGGCTACGACAGAGCTGCCCCAAAGTCAAAGCTTGATATCATGATTATGGCGCTGTGTCTATGCCTTAGTTGTTTATATACTTACTTTCGACCGTATTCAATATATTTCCCATGGCAGCAACATTGCGGTTTTCATGGCCCATTGAAACCAACTCACTCATCCCCGGCATCACCCTCCCTCTTTCTCAGATTCTCAAGCCCGTATAGCAAGTTACCCAGTTTTCCTACGGCTTCCGTCTCCTTCGATTCCTCGCCCTTGGCAAAAGCCACTCCATTTGGCACCAGCTGTTCTTTTTCGAATTTGTACGACTGTAAACAGGTGAGATTCTCGGGATTGTCATTTCTTAGCTCGCTTATCGAGCCTTCTTTGTGGATTGTATCGACGGAGACCACAAGTCCGGATGAGTTACTGACGAGGGCCAGTGCGTTTCCTGACAGTCGGAGTGTTTGGATGTGCTCGAGACGGTTATGAGATGTTAGAGCGAATGTGAAAAGGGCCGGTACTCTGGTATTTTGTCAGCTGCTTCCTCATCTAGAGCCGCTTGCTTCGAGAACGCTTACCCTTCACAAGTGACAATCATGATATCCTCGGTCTCAGAGCCAGCAACTACCTGCGCGCTGAAGATTCCTGAAACGGCAATCTTTGCGGCTTCAACAGTCGCTTCGTCCCCCTTGAAGACTTCCAAATCGCTCCGTACCACATCGACGTGCGACTTTAGATTTGCCTTCGACAACAGAGTCCCAGATAACCACTCCCAGATGAACAACTCATCCTCCCCGCCCCCGGAAATCAAGATCTCTGGTCTCGATTTAGCAAAGCAAAGTCTCGTGATAAACTCGGTGTGCCCGAGACAGAAGCCCTCAATGATATGCGCCTGTGGAATTCCTCTCGATATCCGGATATGCTCATCCCGATCAGCTGTAACTATGTAGTTCCTGCCCTGGACGGCAACTAATGCCACATCGGTCAACATCGAGACATGGCCTAACAAGAGCTTGTACTCGAATGTCGGTTCTGCTTTCTCTGTTACGCGGTTGGCCTGGCGTTTTTGGTTCTCGAGTGCTTTGCGGTTGCGTTGGGAGTGGATTGTTAGTTCGTTAGCAGCGGGGATGTAGGGTTTTGATGTTGTGGAGTCGGGGGTCTGAGGGGTTGATGGGGGAAATTGTGAGATGGGTAATGGTGTAAAGAGGAGGGGGAGGGAGTAGACGTCTCCGAATTTGTCGGCGCTGATTATGGTGAGGTCGTCGGCTGAGATGGTGATGGAGCAGGGTCGTTTGGGCATGGCGCTTGAAGTCCATAAGTACGACACTTGACTTATACGGAGGGTATGTCACTTACCGCTCACTAATATGTTGCAACTTGTGAGATCCACCATCCTCAATACTCTCGAATACTCTGATGCTCTTGTCTTCTCCAGTGACAGCAATTACGTGTTTCCCATCTTTCGTGGAAGCCAAAGCAATGACGGCTGGTGCTTGGAGACCGCTTGCAACGGGAACTGACCTGCTGTTTTGCTTTTGCTTCTTCTTCCCTTCCTGCTGTTTCTGATTCGTCTTGGGTATTGGAGTTTCGTCGATTTTAACTTCCGCGCTTTCAGTAGAAAGTTTTCTCTTCTTTGCGGGTGGACCGTTCTCTTCCAGATTCTCTCCTTCTACTGGAATTGATACATCCGCAGTCTCCTCCTTTTTCTGGATCTCTGTAACAACCGGCTTCTGTTTCTGGGTCTCTTGGGAGGCTGGACATGTCCATGTAGACATTAGTGAACCGTTTTCCAGATTGAATGAGTCGATATTTGATCCTCTAGCTGCAACAAGTACATTGCCGCATGTCACCATACACTGATAGGGCATCTGTGGATGAGACATTTTGGCGTTCGGGTCTCAAAGTAACCGGGTCTGACCAAATCTCAACACTGTTTGCCTTGCGTGGGAATTGGTGTTTACAGGTAACTCGTGAGCACAGTTCTGTAAATCGCAATCCTTTAATCTCAGGAATTTTTCCAAGAGAGTATTAATAGAATCGGAGCTTCGATTGGTATAGCATGGAAGATAAAATTATCCAATAGAAATAAAGCCCTTGTTTAAGCTCAGAAATTATCTTCAGTGAAGTTGAAAAAAGTTCGCGAGGCTGAGGTGGATCGAAAATTATTCTCACCAGCCAATGAGGTGCTAGCGCCTACTAGCGCCATTTCATCTCCCACACAAACGAAATCTCGATTCCTGAGCTTCTGAAGGTTCATTTCCTGACATCAATAACCTCACGTCTCAAGCTCTCGAGACCATTTTCCAAAAACGCATAATCTGACCCTTAAAACATCCCTACCTTCAAAATAAGAAGATATGGGGGGCAGATCCGAAAACAAGGCCGGCTACTTTGATAAGCTGAAGACTCTTCTTGAGGAGTACAAGAGTATCTTCGTCGTCGGTGTCGACAATGTCAGCTCCCAGCAGATGCACGAGATCCGTCAGTCCCTCCGTGGTGACGGTGTCGTATTGATGGGAAAGAACACGATGGTGAGTCAATTCAATCTGCTTTGCGCAAGCTATCGGCGCAGAATTTAATCTTCGTTTTGAACAGGTTCGTCGTGCCATCAAAGGTTTCCTCGCAGACTCCCCCGAGTACGAGCGTCTCCTTCCATTCATCAAGGGCAACGTTGGATTCGTCTTCACCAACTCCGACTTGAAGACAATCCGTGACAAGATTCTCGCCAACAAGGTCGCTGCTCCAGCCAGAGCTGGTGCCGTCGCTCCATTGGATGTCTACATCCCAGCTGGTAACACTGGTATGGAACCCGGGAAGACCTCTTTCTTCCAGGCTCTCGGTGTCCCAACCAAGATTGCCCGTGGAACCATTGAAATCACCACCGACTTGAAGCTCGTTGAGGCCGGTACCAAGGTCGGAGCTTCCGAGGCTACCCTTCTTAACATGTTGGCCATCTCTCCGTTCACATATGGTATGAGCATCACGCAGGTCTACGATGACGGCAATGCTTTCCCAGCCGATGTTCTTGATATCGAGGAGTCTCAATTGCTCAAGTCCTTCTCGAGCGCCATCGCTACCATCGCTGCTATCTCCTTGGCCGCCAACTTCCCAACCCTTCCATCTGTAATGCACTCCCTTGTCAACAGTTACAAGAAGGTCCTGGCCGTCGCCGTCAGCACCGATTTCAGCTGGCCCGAGATAGATGAGTTGAAGGACCGCATTGCCAACCCAGACGCTTACGCTTCTGCCGGTCCAGCTGCCACCACCACCGACGCTGCCCCTGCTGCCCAGGCTGCTAAGGAGGAAGAGCCCGAAGAGGAGGCTGAGGATTCTGCTGATGAGGGTTTCGGAGGCATGTTCGACTAAGCGTGTCAGTATCTTGCGCCATATGACGACTTTCATGGGAGGGTTTAACGACACGAATCATGATTGCACATAGAATGCAGATACATTACGAATACTGAGTTTTACATACGCATATGATGTCAAGTGGAAGTGACCAGCTAATCCAGAATATGGATGTCGTCGCAGATCTCAGAGGTCAGTCAACATTCTTTCGCTTACATCGCCGTCTAACCCCCAAGCACAATGATGAACAATATCAAAGCTTTTTAACCCTTAATGGAGTCACACCTCCTTGAAGAACAAATCCAACTCTAATTTTTTCCTGAGAAATATGCTTCAATTCATTGATTTCAATCACTTGAACCATAGAAAAACAATACGCTAACGATTGGCGATTTCTCAGATATTTCGGCAACCAAAACTTCCATTTTTGAACCCATAATGAAAAGCCCTACCACACTCAAACACTGCCTGCATTTCCGTACGAAGAAGTGATTGACCCAATGTATACTGGACTGTCTTGAGCCCATATTGCGTGCTCATGTTCTACGTCGTGATGTTCCAATTTATCAATGCACGTGATCATACCAACTACCCTTTCAAATCATCCCTTGGCACATCACCTGTCTCGGTCAATCCTTACCAACATCAGTTGTATGTTTCCACTTGGGCACTAATCGAACCTCTGTCATTTTGACAGCCTATCTCACTTTTAGGTTGCCCTCCACACCAGAGACGAGGCAAATCCTTCAGCAAATTAAACAGGGTAACTTCATTAGACAGCATTATCTAAAACCCTTTTACCAGCAAAATCATCAAACAGCAGTATGACTCGGAGGTAAAAGACTCAGTGAAATTGCTGTAAGCCTTTCGTGACTTAAAAGCGGAGTCGCGCAGCTGAACAACAGCTAGCAAGTCGCCTTTTCTATGCAGGGAGAATTCCTCGCGGAGTTGAGGCTCTCCACGATGCCATGCACTCGATTTTTCAATGTAACAGTTTTTGGAGGACATTCATTCGAATGATATTCAAAGTCATAGGCGTTTCATACAACTTTTACGATTCATAATCCAGATATCTTTGTCTCTGCTTTACTCACTTCACTGCATGTATGTTCAGGGAGGATCGAAGCACTTGCCAATTTGATGATCCTGGTCGCAAGCAAGCAGGATTTGCTGTCCCTAATTGAGCAGAGCATATTGACATCTGACATCTGACATCTTGGCTCTAAAAGTCTGTAAATATAATCTTGATGTCCTTTCCTTCCTTTTCAATCACGAATACTTTCTCCCAGCTTCCAGCTGCTCTCCCAGGTAGACTCCTTTCGCCGGGTATCCAGCAGTATAATGCAGTGCTGAGAGTCATTGTTTAATTACAGCACTTCACTTATCAAGTCCTACTTATACCTCAAGTTCAAGTCACCCCGTTTCAGGATCCTAAGGTTCCATCTATTTCTATCTTTTGGTCTCCATCAGATTCTCTCCTCGCGCCTTCATATTCAACAGACTATCCCTATCTCCTCCTTACCGACCATATCTTCTTAGGAGTCGTATTACTGTAGTTATCAACTCCAAGTCTCCGGTTCGACCATGTACATAAATAATGTCAAAGCTTCCCATATATGGTTTGACGTAGCTTCTGAGAATAATAGGATAAGTATCTCCCTAACATTTTACCCCTTACACAGGACTTTCAATTCTTACTTCATCATATCAGTGATTTCCAAGTCATATATTTTATGAGATTCTCTTGGAATGTGCTCCTCTGCACTTCTGATAAGTACTTAGAGAGAGGACTTGGTCTGCCACTATGAAAAAACTCCATGTGATACTTTGGTTCTGGTAAATCTTGGGTTGTTCACTTGTTCATTTCCTTACTACCTCAGTGGGTGTATTTCTATTCATATTTCCCACTTAAAATCATAAATTACCTTGCTATAAGACATGGACTAAAAGATAACATGCACAGACACAGAGATGTTCATTGATTTGATCTGTGAACCTCTTCGCAACACTCCCCACCTACTATCTCAAAGCCATATCTTACCATATCCTACAAGTTCTTAGCACCCATCTTCGCCTCCAACACCCTCCTCGCAACAGCAATAGCCTCCTCAGGCAAGCCCGCCAATCGCGCCACTTTCAAAGCATGACTCCGTCTATTAACACCTTCCCTCAAACGATGATCATACCTAAAGCCCTCACCTTCCTCATCCTCCAAAACATCCGTACAATAAAAGCCCACATCATCACTAATCCCCTCCTCCTCCAGCAAATCCACCAATTCATGAAAATGCGTCGCGAAAAGCGTTCTACACTTATTAACATTATGCAAATGACTCAGACACGCAAACGCCACCGCGGTCCCATCACTAGGCGTAGTTCCCCGTCCAATCTCATCCATAATCACGAAACTCTTCGGCGTAGCACGTTTGAGAATAGCAGCCGTCTCCAGCATCTCGACCATGAAAGTCGATTGGTCTCTGTACAAATTATCCGCACTACCTACACGGCTGAACATCTGATCCACGATGCCCAGCTCGGCATAGTCGGCAGGGACGTACGAACCGACTTGCGCGAGGATAGTGATGATTGCGTTCTGGCGCAGGAAAGTGCTCTTGCCAGCCATATTCGGGCCTGTGATAAGCCAGATTTTCTTCTGCGGTACCGAGCCGACGAAACAGTCGTTGGTGATGAAACTGCGACCCTCTTCTTCCAAGCCACCTTCGACGGTAGGATGACGTCCGCCGACGATCTTATGCGTGGTGCTTTGGTTGAGGAGCGGTCTTGTCCAGTGTTTTTCGTGAGCGAGAAGCGCGAATGAGCATGCTATGTCTAGTTTGTCTAAGACGGCTGCGTTACGGCGGAGTTTGATGATGTTGTGGATTGTGTGGGAGCGGAGGGCGTGGAAGACGCGTTGTTCTTCGAGGCGGATATGGGTTTTGCATGTGTCGATCCGTTGCCCGAGGGAGGTCCATTCGGGGTGGTGGAAGCAGCGTGTACTTTTGCTGGAGCTGACGGAGCGGATGAGATCACCTTCTGAGGATTGCAAAGGGAGTTTTGTGTCTTTGCCTTTGATATGGCAGATGTGTCCGAGGCCCGGCCGGAACTGGAGTGTCAGTGTTGTGGCGCCGAGACGCTGAGAGAGAGAATTTACTAATTCTGCTTTCTCGGTTGAAAGATCGAGAATTTCTCCGTGGAGACGAGTGAGGGTTGGGCTGGCGGCGGGTTTCATGATCCATGGCTCGCTGTCATCTGAGTAGTGCTCTCGAATACTCGTTGGTTTCTTCTTGCGCGTGCCTTTAGGTAACACGGAGGAGTCTTCCTTGGAGCCTTCTGCAGTGACGATTGCTTCAGCTAAAGCTTGCATTTCTCCTGCTTCACTGTCGTCAAGTCGCTGCTGTTGCATGATCCCTTCTTCATCAATGGCTTCACGAATGCGCGTAGCAAGTTCAATAGGCCCAGTCAGGTCAATACGGTTGATCATAGATTTGATACAAGCGTCTCCTGAGCTATCATGGGATAGAGTTGCGACGATGTCTCGAGTTGCGTAAATGGTACTGGCAAGGGCAAGGAGATCATCCGGATCACCTCGACCAAATGCAAATTTCTGCAATAAGCGATGGGAATCATGACTACATTTTAGAAGTATGCTGATCCTTTCTCGGAGCAGTTCATCGTTTAGCATGTTAGTCACCAGATCTAATCTGTAGTTGATAACATCCAGTGAGGTGGAGGGAGAGCCTGTTTGTATCAGAAATTTCCTTGACTAGGAAGGGAAGACTCACTCAACCAACTATCCAACAACCTCGCTCCACCTTTCGTGACAGTCCGTCGGACTGTATGCAACAAACTACCCGTCAAATTGCCATCCTTCATAGTCTTCTTAATTTCCAGTGCTTGCATAGTATTCTTATCAATGCCCATCATATCGAGCTGTCTCGAAGGCGGTTGAAGCTTCATATTCGACCCTTGTAGCCGAGTCTCAACATACTGTAGCAAAGAACTTCCTGCAGCTACCTCTTCAGCCATGAAATCAGGAATTAACCGAGCAGGTACCGGCGATTCTAGCATGGGCTCCCATTCAGCTATACTCTTCACTTTGGACGGATCAGCGTAGGTGATCAGATGGTGATGATCATCAGCCAGTACTTCGAAAATGCCATGGTCTTTTGAAGTCTGTAAATCCTCGTCCAGAACGATTTCTCTAGGACTGATTCGAGCTAGAAATGGAGGCAAGTTTGCTAGAGTTGTCGACTGTGTGAAGAAATGGCCAGTGGAAAGATCGAGCCATGCAAGACCAATTCGCATGTTCTCTCGTAAAAATGAAGAAGAATCTGGAAGGGGGTCCTGCGAAGCGCTATCGACCGGATCTTCTGCTATGTGTATAGCAAGGACGTAATTATTAGAAAACGGATCCATGAAATTCTCATCAATGAGTGTTCCCGGTGTAATGATACGAGTAACCCTCCGATCATGCATCAAGCCCCCCGCCTTGACTTTCCCAGAGGCGTCATTGGGAAATTCTTCTGCAATAGCGACGTATCGATTAAGATCTTGAACAAGAATTTTAAGATACCGATCAAGCTGAAAGAAAGGGAAGCCAGCCTGTTTCACACCATTAACATCTACGCTCGGAATGATAAGAGGATATGAGTACCATTGGCACGACTGGTGCACCGGGTCTTGTCGGCCTCCTCGCCTCCTTTATATTCAACAATGAAGCAAACTCCTCTGCATGCTCAAAATACAATTCGTAAAATCCACCAACACGGGTAAGAAGTACGCAGTTTTCGAACTTCCGCATGTTAGTCCTCGCCTGCTGGACAACGGTTGAATATGATGGAGGAGCATCTTGTTCGAGAGGAAGAGGATCTAGCGGGATGACTCCTTGGGGGAGCTCGTCAAGTTTGATGGACGACTTGGTTTTCTTGCCCCTACTCTGACCTCGGTAAGCTAGTACTAAGGACTGGGTGGTGCGAGGAATTCGCGTGAAGGCTGAGCTGTGGAGGGATCGTGACAGCAAACATTGTGAATTGAGGACTCGTCGATGCCCGATGGCCCGAACGGAGGAGTATAGGATGAGCATGCGGCATGCTTTTCGCGATATGTGATGAGATGCGAATGAATATCGCGATTTTCGCGTTTGTCTAATTAGAATTGTCGAAACGTGACATTTAAGAAATTGCTAAGGTATCACGTGATATAGAAATATTTTGGCATGTCTGTTCCAGACGAGTATTCAAGGTTACCTCTTTCATTTGGTTACAAGGCTACCTATGCTCTCTTCATAGACTTCAAAGATCACTTGAAGCTTCCATTGTAATTGAATGCAGCATGTCAAAGACCTCGGGAAGAGAGCGCTTCAGCAGCAATCCGATTCGCCACAACATGCTGTATAAGGTCGGTGATGTATTCGAGATGCTTGAATACAAGTTTGCTTATTCAAGTTGACTACTTCATGCCGCATTTCCGAGTGATTTCTTCTAATTC
Organism: Rhynchosporium graminicola; assembly: GCA_900074885.1. Classification (NCBI taxonomy): domain Eukaryota; kingdom Fungi; phylum Ascomycota; class Leotiomycetes; order Helotiales; family Ploettnerulaceae; genus Rhynchosporium; species Rhynchosporium graminicola. Next base: position 152,781 of record FJUW01000009.1, read on the forward strand.
TTGGACAAATAAATACCGAGGCTTCCTACCATCGTCGCCCATTAAAGTCGTACAAGTTGTCGCTCCGCTCGGTGGCTCAACAACACACTGCTCAGAAAGTAAACAATCTGCTTAGGAATGAATGCCAGCTCTCATTCGGACGATAGCTCAAATCCGGACCTTTACGACATGCATCCGCGGAGCCAAACCCAAAATCTCGAGGAAAGTCTCATGAAGGTAAGGACCGAGTCATGTAAACGACTAGCTTGCTTGGCTCACAAACACATTCTCAAGCTCGCCATGGCTTTAACAACGACACGTGCTCCGCTTGACGAGCATCAGTCATGATTTGGTGATGCTTGAAAATGTGGACGCAGGCCAGCTTATTAAAACATTGTCATCAGCACGCTAGCCCGCAAGGGGAGAACGAGGCCCCTGCATATGGCTGGTGAGCGGGATCTTTGATTCGTCAATTGACCCTGGTGCCATCCGATGTTGTGCTTTGGTGGGGGAAGCTGAACACAGCACCTCACAGACCGGCGATGGAGGAGTGTATAAAGAATAGCTGGTGCCCACGGTATTCATACTTCGCTCTGTACTACTACTACAAGTCCTTCTCTTCCTTACCTTCACACTCAACTCTCCAGCATCTTCAAATCAAATCAACCCGGAATATCTCTCATAATGGCTCCCAAGGTCGCAATTGTTTTTGTGAGTTACCCCGCCATGTTCTTGACGGAGTTATTGTAGTAAAAATCACAATGTCCTGGTGGTAGTGAAGCAAACGAATTGCTTCAGCTTCTTTCAATAACATTCACCTATTCTTTAGATTCGAATTATCGCTAACAGTCTTTCTCTCAGTACTCCATGTATGGACACATCAAGGCTCTCGCTGAGGCCGAAAAGGCTGGTCTTGCAAAGGCTGGCATTGAAGCCGACATCTACCAAGTCGCCGAGACACTCTCTCAAGAAGTCCTTACCAAGGTACATACTTATTTACATCTCCTTTCCCCGGTCTATTCCCAAATCCTACCAACCTATCTCAGACACATACTAACACAATTTTCCCTAGATGCACGCTCCCCCCAAGTCAGAATACCCCGTGATTGACGCTGCAACGCTCGCAACCTACGACGCCTTCCTCTTCGGCATCCCAACCAGATACGGTAACTTCCCCGCTCAGTGGAAGACCTTCTGGGACACCACTGGAGGCCAATGGGCATCCGGTGGATTCTGGGGAAAGTTCGCTGGCGTGTTCGTGTCGACCGGGACGCAGGGTGGTGGACAGGAGAGCACGGCCATCGCATCGATTTCGACGCTCGCTCATCACGGCAGTAAGTACTCTTTATTAATTCACTCCTCCTTCCTCAACCTCATACTCCGACCCCAAAATTCTCCCTGAAGATATTGCATACTTACTCAATCCCTACCAGTCATCTACGTCCCCCTAGGCTACGCCCACAACTTCGGCCAACTCGCCAACCTCTCCGAAGTCCACGGTGGTTCTCCATGGGGAGCAGGTACATTCGCCGGCGCAGACGGGTCTCGCCAACCCAGCGCTCTCGAGCTCGAGATCGCTACGATTCAAGGCGAGCAATTCGGGAAGAAGATCTCAACTGTCAGTTTCGCTTGACTGCAAGGCAGTGAGGATGCTAAGAATGACGAGGTGAAGGCTGTCGAAGGCGAGAATGCAGCGGAGAAGAATGCAGCGGAGAAGAATACCCCAGGAAATGGAGATGGTAATGGAAATGGAAATGCGAAGAAGGAGAGTGGTGCAGTGGCGAAGGAGCAGAAGGATAAGGAGGGACCGTGTGGCTTGCCGAGTAAATGTGCTATCTTATAGCTGAGCGAAAAGGATTCTAAGCTGTAGGATTGCACGATGTCTTGTCAAATATATTTTCTGAATTTTGTCTGCCGAGGCTTTCTCCTGAGGGCTCCTAAGGGAAAGTAAGCGAAGTCGTCACATGGAACTCTAGTGAGTGATCAAAAGCCATGAATCTAAACCATCAATCACGTGGATTCCGCCGGGTGTTTTCGTGACATGGAATTATTATCCAAGTAAAGTAGTATCATAATTTCGTAGCATTAGTTTTCTCTAAGTATATGCCCTGTATTGTTTCAATGACTTCAATTTTACGAGGAGTATTGGATTGAAAGGTCAGCGCTTGCGAACCTTGGAATTCTTAGGTGCCTGGCCATGCGTTCGCCTTTCTCGGAGGCTTCATGTCAATCATGTAGTAACATTATTGTGAGACAAAGAAATCTGTACAAGCCCATGATGAGTAGAATTTTCTGGTATCTAATTTTCTACGACTGCACTGTTTTTCAAATCCATCCATTCATTCATAAAACAAATGATTGATGAAGAGAGAGAGTGACGTTCGGGCGGCTCGCCTTAGCGAGTTTGGAGAAAGATCTCGCTTATCGCCAGGCACAACGCAAGCAAAACAAAAGGTTATAAGCCATCTCTTAAGCAACCCACCCGGAAACGCCTGGCTAATGCAATCAATGCCAACACCCCAAAGGCATTGTACATATGTAAAGATAAGCAAAAGGTCATCTATGCAGCCATGGCTGTGTCGATTTTCTTGCCCTTGACGCTTCTCCACTCAATAGCTCCAGATCCGATAATCGTAACAGCAGCCATGATAGCAGCTACAAGGAAGGCCTTGGTAAGAGCATCGTTGTAGGCCATGATTACCCCGGGCAGGTCTGCTTTGTTGAGGTCGGGCGAGCTTTGGAGGGAAGTGGCTCCAATCCTTAGGACACTGAGAGGATCGACGCTTGGTGCGTATTTGGCGAGGCCTTCCACAAGTCCGTTGGAGAAAACGTTTTGGCCGATGGAGACGAAGAGCGCACCACCGAGAGTCTGTACGAAAATGACGATCGAGGTGCCAATTGGGACAAGGGAAATGTCAAGGACAGTCTGGACGGCACTATAAGCACGTTAGCGCCGAGTTTCACATGGAATTTGGTCAGAACCAAGAACCCAAACTTGAACCCTTATACAAGTCTCTGGTTCTATCAAATCTGGTTTTCTGGTTCAGAAAGCAGGGAGATTTGAAAGGGGGACTTGCATGAGCGGTTGTTGCATTCCCAAACCGATGCCAATGCCAGCAATGCATTGGTATCCAATCCACATGCTGTTACTTGAATCAGGTGTCAAAGTGGAGAGGAGACCGACACCAATGGCTCCAAATACTGTGCCTCCTACCATAAATGGAGCATAATAGCCGCTCAGAGTGACACCAATTCCAGAAAGAATGGAGACAATTATGAGCGAGAGAACAAGGGGTAGGTTGTCGATGCCGGACTGCACTGCCGAAGCACCCTTGACGGCTTGGAACCAGATTGGGAGGAAGTAAACCAGCAAGAGGAAAAAAGAACCCATGGCGAAAGAGAAGAAGCAAGCAGACCACATCGTTCTTTGCTTCATGATCTTAGGGGGAATGGTGGCGGTCTCTTGCTTCCAGAACTATAAGTCATCAGTGTCATCTCTTAACAGGTATAGAAAAGTGACTAACCTGAATCGCGATAAACGCAGAGACGAGCACTCCAAACATGACGAAGAGGAGTATGGTTCGCCAGCTGCCCCACTACGCAATTATGAGTTAGCATTTGCTCGTTCAGAAATACCAGAAATTGGATGAGACATTTCTCAAGAATCATGAGACTTCGAGCATTCTAACTCAATACTTACTGCATATTTGGTTCCACCCCATTGTAGTGCAAGAAGCAAACTTATTATTGCAGGAAGAAACACTGCGGTACCGTAGATATCAAAAGCCTTGATATCCTCTTTCCAGCCTTGACTTTTGACAGCCTCTCTGTGTGGAGCCTTGAAGAAGAAGAGAATGACAATCATGGTGATCGCACCGATAGGTAGATTGATACTGGTAAGAGGTTAGCATGTATAAAATTCGGGTTTGGAGAGTTGACAAACAGACTACGATACTCCGATGGAGAAATTTAAAAGCACTTACTAGAAACACCATCTCCAAGTTGCCTTATCGGTAAAAACCCCTCCCAGAAGAGGCCCGGCGACAGAAGCAATACCGTACATAGCCCCGATGAACCCAGAATACATAGGTCTTTTGACCAAGGGAACAGAGTAGGCGACGATGATCAAAGCCCCGGAAAAGATTCCGGCTGAACCTAGCCCTGCAACTGCTCTTCCAACAATCAAAGCAGTTGAATTGGGAGCAACACCGCAGATCAATGAACCAACCTCGAAGATTCCGATAGCAACAAGGTATACATATTTGATTGAAAAGAAGGTGTAAAATTTTCCGAAGAGTAATTGGAAGGAGGCGGTTGTGAGAAGATAGGCAGAACCATACCATCCAACATCGGGAAGTGAGTGGAACTGATCCGTGATCTTCGGGATGGCAGTAGCCTATAACACTGTCAGATATCGTTTCTTTACAAGTGCTGGAGGATATAGTGCAGTTCCGATGGCATCGGATTTATTGAATGTCTCCGACCAAAGTGGTCATATTGTGAGGCGCAGGCATGAACTGCAGGCTTCCGTGTTGTACAGAGGAAACCCAAAACAAACAGGCGAAGGAAAGGTAGTCTTACAATAATGGTGTTGTCTAAAGCAATCCTGACGCACACACATTAGAACATGTCCTTCTGCGCAACATATCTGGATAAACATAATGAACTTACAAGAAGACACTCAAACAGAGAGCCAACGAGATGAGACCCAACTTGACACCTGTGGGATATTCGGCACCATCCTGACTCGTATTGATTCTGGTCAATTCGTCTGATCCAGCTTGCATCTCCTTGGCCCGGATTTGGTGTTCGATCGATGGTGGCTCGTTGGTATGGGCAGTGGAACCGCGCATAGTGGAGCCATCGGCCTCGCGACCCTTCTCGTCGAACAAGACACTGGAATCACTCTTGAGTGTTTCGGCGGGTGAATCGTCCATGGCGACCATCTTCTCATTTGTGTTCACGATATGGGACATTTGGTGAAAGAGGGTGAAGCAGTATTTCGGAAGGGAACGTCGTGATGAGAAGGAGTTGAAGAGGGAGAGGGAGAAGCAGGAGGGAGGTGGAGGAGGAGGTGGAGGTGGAGGTGGAGGTGGGCTCGAAGGATAACGGGCTAGGAAGAGAAGGAAGGGTGTTCACTTCTTTATGACAAGCCTGCTTGCTTCTTTTTCCTTTCGAGGGCCCTGGCGAGCCTGAGTCCTGGCAAGGCTCTTGCTGTTCTCGTCTAAGTCGCATCCCTGCATTTCACCCAGCTTTATCTCCGCCGAGAGGGCGGCGCTGGGTCATTACATCCATTTGCACTCGTGTCAGCGAATCAGACACGGGTTTGAACGAATACGCTTTTACAAGGACGCTTGGAAGTGGACGGGGCGGACGGGAGCCAGGGCTTAGCGAAGCTGTAATCTGGGCTCAGATGGAGACGGGATGGGATGGGATGGGATGGGATGGGATGGGATGGGATAGGGTGGGATGGAGATGGACATGTCAAGGAAGCGATCGGGGTTGCAGCTTCAGATGCCATGATTTGAAGCGGACACAAAAACAGGCTCTTTATTTAAACTTCCCGTCTGTCGAGAAACTCTGAGTGACGATCAACCGACCCAGCGGTACCTTCCGTACCCACAAGGTAATACTGACTCACACGAAGAATCTGACAAGTAAGGTAATGAGTCATGACTTTCTGGTGTAACCTTCACCGGTTGAAAGAACATTCGAAGTATGTATTGCATTCAACTCCTCCCTGTCCATCCCCACGCCACGCCAAGCCACGCCACTCCACTCCACTCCACTCCACCATTCATTCCACGGTTCCGGTTACAAGTACAGACCTACTGTACCCGTACCCGTACCCGTACCTACACCCTTGATTGAAGTGGATCCCACCATTCCATGTGCTACCTCGTACCTACCTAGGCTTAATGGCCATTCGTGTCTGACTCCGTGCAAATCACATCGCGCCATATACGAGCGCCGCGCATCAACGCTTTTCGTACCTACCTATAGGTAGGCAATGCGCGCTTCTTTCGGTAAGTAGGGCTGGCCCGAGCTCGTGTCAGATCGGCATGACGTTCGACCTTCGACCTTCACGGACCCGATCTTACAAAAACATACAAACATGTGTCCGGCGGCGTTCAAGCCACCATCTACAACCGTTTTTGCAAATTTACCACACGTTCATCGGACGTTCGTTCATCGAGGCGATAGAAATGTCGCCATCGGCGAAGTGTAAATAAATCTGCTAGGTATGATTGACTACCGTGACTCGACTTTAATGTCACATATATATCTCACGACATTACAATGAGTAATATTTGATCTCAAAGTCACCTCCACTTTTAATGCCTTTACTACATATTATGTCTTTGGGTGATAGATCTACAACGAGCTTGTAAATCGCTTCGCCGCAGACGAATTTCCTTAGCCTTCGTTCCTACTTCATTTTGCTTTCGAGGCTGACCTATTTCGTGATCCATTAAAGCAAGTCCGTCAAGCGTCCCTCAGTATTGACATCAAAGCCCTGAATTCATCTCATGCGATTACGATAAACCATTTCATTCTTTCATGATGATGATTCAGTGATATACTGACTTCGACCTAACACTTCTACAGAGTCGCAAAACCCTCTCGCATTTGATAGGTCGAATTACGAGGTACGTACAATCCGCCACGCTACTATCAAATACGCCTTTTTATCAGGCCGGAAATAGCTTTCAAGTATTACTCCACAAACTATCCCATATCTCAGGAGTGAACGTCTAAAAACATAATAGGATATCACGAAAGTAGTACTTCAAAGTCACGTAGTCATTCGATGACTTTCCTTCCATGATGACTTGCCTTCGCCCCGAGACGCAATTTCCTCAACCTCCAAATCCTATTCTATAGATTTCATTCAGCCTTGTTGGCTAGGTTCCCACTATTGAGCGAACCTCTTCGCGAGTGCGCACAGACTTACCTAGCTGGGCAATGTAACTCTGACACGAAGGCAGCCGCAGCGTAGCGTGCGGATGGTCATCAGCGACGGAACTGTCCATCCTCGTTTGTAAACATGTCCCGTCATATCATCGTAATCTTCATAGTTGTATACAGGATGTGATAAAGTTATTCAGTGGCTATCACTTGGTAGTTCCAGGCTCGCGTCAACATTGTCTCGTCTCGCGTGTCATCGTTTAGTCAGGTTTGACTGTGTCTGTCTGGTCACAGGATCCCGAGTATCACAAACTTACAAAGAGCATATACTTTGTGAAAGTAGCAGACTTTTTTGTATTCGTCCTGGTTTATAGTACTTGCTAATTGAGGATCCTTCTTCATGTTCCATATTCAAGCAGTTGCAGAGAAGCAAAAGCTCAAGGATCTGGTCTGAACTAGCTTTGCGACAGAAGATAATATTATTTATGCATTCTTCGGGACGTGGTAATATCATTGAATTCCTGATGGTAATCTTTTTACATCTTTTCATAGCTTTTACCTCCTATCTATCAACTCCCATCATATGCAATGGCTGGATGAAATGCATGACACACTAGGTAAGTAACGCAACTCCCCTTCGCCAAGTAGCTTAGGAAGTGCTTGGGTCGAGTGTGACACCATTTGCAATGGTAGCCCATCCGATCAAACGCCAATGCTTCTCAATACGACGAGACAACGCAACCTTCTCTCCAACATTCGTGCAAGCTGGACTCGTTAGAACCAACTTAGCGGCATCCTGCTTAACAGCAACAACCTTTGCACCAGTAGCCGTAGATCCAATGTTCACCATCAGAACCTCGTTCTTCGCCAGCTTGGCAACCTTGGCTTGCTTTCCATCGGCGGTCTTGACACCAAGAAGTCTTCGGAGGAGGTAGTAGTTGACTTCGATTTCGATGTAGATATCTGGTAGTCTGCCCTTCAGTCCGAGAACGAATCCGACCAGACGATCAGCTCTGCAGAGTGTAGGATCAATTCGAGTTCCAACACCGATGAGTCCACCAGGTACTGCGTATTTGAGTGCGTTGTTCTCCGAGTTCAAGGTAATGACTCTGCTGAAAATTGGTGTGCACTTGATAGCTCCCTTCTCGTCTCTTGTAACGATCCCGGGGCGGATTTCGATCTCGTCTCCTAGCTTTACAACACCGTGCAGAATACTTCCACCAGCAACACCTCCCTGCAATTCCTCAATTTCCGCACCAGGCTTGTTGACGTCGAATGACCGAATGACGATCATTTGTGGGTCTTGAGTGAAATCTCTCAAAGGAACTGGAATCGTATTGACAATAGCCTCATTAACGGCATCAATGTTAAACTTCAGTTGGGCGGAGATGGGAATAATTGGTGCTCCTCCTGCAACGGTTCCTCGGATGAACTTGAGGATGTCCAAGTAGTGCGCATTTGCGCCCTCCTCTCGCATCAAATCGACCTTGTTTTGTAAAATGATGATCTTGTCCAACTTCATGATCTCGATAGCTGCCAAATGCTCGGAGGTTTGAGGTTGGGGGCACGATTCGTTACCAGCGATCAGAAGAAGAGCAGCATCCATGACTGCGGCACCAGACAACATAGTACTCATGAGAATATCGTGACCAGGGCAATCAACGAAACTGTGTCCCTATTAGCTATTGCTCCCCTAGAGATATAACAATACTCACGAGACATGGCGCAGTAATCTGTATGTGCCGGAGCAACCATCGCGTTCGCATGCTGGGTCGACCTCCTTCTCACTTTTGTAGCTCCTAAAGCATGTAGGTCTTGGACAATCCTCGTTATCGCACTTATAGATCTTTGCGTTGGCATAACCAAGCTTGATAGTAATATTCCTCTCCAACTCATTCTTGAATCGAACGGTCTGCACTCCTGAGATAGCCTTCACAACCGTCGATTTTCCGTGCGCCACATGTCCAATGGTTCCGATATTGATCGTAGCTTGTCGGGCAATAATCTCTGCGGTCAATGGGGTCAAGGATTTGAGGTCGAGGTCTTTAGGCTCTGTTTGTTCGGGTAGTGTTGGGCGTATTATCGTCGGCGCAGGTTCCTTGTGTGTAGATTTCTTGAGGGCGGATTTTATGGGCTTTTCTTCAAGATCCTCAACATGGTCATCGAAATCCTGTTGCGCATCCAAACCGGGGGAGCCTGGAGCGGAATCAGAGTCTGAATCCATGTCATTGCCGTATCTGTCGCCGTTCGCCGCCATGATGACTCGTGTTATCCTAGATACAGGCTTAAGTACGTAGGGCTTCGACTTGATGGTTTGCGTAGAGCGCGTGTATCTGTGGAGGTGCGTGGCGGCTTGAAGAGATCCTTACGGGCTCTCAACGTAGAGTCACAATTGTTTCCTTGGATGGTGGGTGAACTTTGTGCGGGGCTCCCGAACTTTACCCGACTCAACTTCTGTTCCTTGAAGGTATTAAAAGTTAAGTGCAGCATGTACGCACAATTTCTACGAGATAAAGAGCATCATATTGGGAACTGTCGCAGGAATACAACCCTCCAAAATGGCTACTGCAGGCACAGCCAAAACCCTTCCGAGGTTTCTATTGCCCAAATTGAGCTGGCAAGCTTCGCCTATCCAACACAGTACATTCCGACGAGCATTAAGCACTCAGTCGACTTATAACAAGCCTTCAAGAGAACGAAATGAACAAAGGGACAATGGGATCTCTCGAAGACTACAGCATGGATTTCAGCGACCGAAGATGAGCATTCTGCAAGACCCAGCACACCAAAGAGCCTTCCACGCTACAGCTCGTCGGTCGCGAGACCACCACTTCGACACTCTCAAGTTCGTGCAGCGATTGCAAGAAGAGGGCTTTACAGAATCTCAATCAGTGGCTATGATGAAGGTGTTAAGCGATGTGATAGAAGAAAGGTCAGCATAGCTTCAGCATGAATCTTTGTAGCATTTCCCGACTTTCTAACTGTTTATAGTATTCAGAACCTAACCCGTACTATGGTTCTTCGGGAAGATCAGGCAAAGGCAACATACGCACAAAAAGTAGACTTCGCGAAGCTGCGTTCAGAACTACTCTCAGCAGACACAGCCGAATCCGCTACCACAAGAGCATCTCACGAGCGCTTGACCAACGATTTGGCCAAGTTGAACAGTAGATTAAGGGATGAAGTTGGAAGAACACAGGCATCAGTGAGATTAGACCTAAACTTGGAGAAGGGACGAATCAGGGAAGAAGCCAACGTACAGGAGTTGAAAATCAAGGAAACGGAAACTAAGATTGAGCAAGAGGTTGCTGGACTACGAGAGAAGCTAGAATCTGTCAAATTTTCTACGTTACAATGGCTCATGGGAGTTTGTACGGGTAAGAGATATCTAGTAAATGATTGCTTGATTGATGCTAATGATTGCCAGGTACCGCTGCCTTGATTCTTGGTGCTTGGAGATTGTTGATGTAGAGATACCCATTCGCACTAGATTTTGCATAAAGTATGATAACCTGTTTCCGAGCCCAAAAAAAATTCATCCGGAAGTTTGCGCCTCCCCGGGAAATGCTCATGATAAAAGGGAACAGTTTGTCATCGAAACCCTGTCGAATCATTTTTGAAGATTGTTGATGTGACAAGATTTGGGCAAGTGACCACCTGGCAAATGAACAGAGAACTGAGGTGCCTTGGTATCCGGGAGAAGCTGTAAGAAGGTGTAATCTGGATCGAAAGAGGACAATCCGAGGGCCACGTTGGTTCATGACTTCAAGTCTCATTGCTATTCGCAGCTCAAGGAACACTAGATCTCGAAACTTTCATCCGTCAAGGGATCCGTTAAGCTCGTTCGAGAACAAAGATGTTTGCGGCTATGCTTATAGTTATGGTTAATGCGACCCCACCAAACGTGATGAAACTCATCGAGGAGCTGGGTTCGATAAACCTCGAATTTCTTGAGCTCTGAATTAAAGCAGAAACGTGCTCTACGGTACGCAGCACGCTGCGCTGAATTCAGGTCGGCGTCGGATTCTGATTCTGATTCTGATTCTGATCCGGAGCCAGCAATCATATTGCGATCATCACCCGAGTTTTGGAACTCGGCATATGGTCTAATCGAAGCCTGTACGAGTAAGTTACAGACTTGGTGGCCTGGTTCGAGATTTTTGAAAGCTTTGGCAATATGGACTCCCTTCAAAGCATCCCGATGCTTGACAAGAAGAGCCTTCAGCTTCGTCATAAACGTTGCGCTTGCCTTGCCGAGACTCAGATTGACAGTGCTAGCAAAAATGGCCAAGTCAACAAAAGCTGTGACCTCAATTGTCTTCGATCGCCGCTGAGTTCGGGTGAGTCGGCCAGTACTGCAGACAGCCCATTGCATCGCCAGGTTGAAAGTCTCGAGGGAGACTTCCGACACCTTCAATGTACGATCGACTCCAGCTCGAGCCGGATTTTCATCTAGCCAGATTCGGAAACCAGGGATATAACGAAGAAAATTGTCTGCAATCTTGCACGGGTGGACGCCAGAATCTAATTCGATCTGAATTCCAGACTCCGAGTGAAGCAGCTTCCTGTCTGTATATCAGCTCTGTCTTTTTCTATCAAAATATATCAAAGTCATTTGTTGCTCACAGCACCCATTTATCCGCAGCATCGAGCTCGTCCGTATCTTCGCCTTCATCATTCTTGTCACAGCGAACTCGCTTCGATTGACGTCCCTCGTCCTGGGACAACAGTAAGCATTGTGATATCACGAGAGATGAGAACAACTTACCATAGCAGCAGATCGTCTCTTGTGATTCTCTGGCTTCCTGGCGCGGCTAGGGCCAATGCCAGGGCTGACACTTCGTTCTTGCTCACCTGCTTCGCTACCTCCAAGACCGAACTGAATTTCTAAGTCTGCAGCTGCAGCCTCCATATTTTCCTCATTGAGCGTAAGTTCTCTCTCGATTTCATTCCTGCTAGCCTTGGGAAACAGCTCCTTCAAGAATGCCTGCTTGTCTTTGTCGCTAAGTTCAACCTCGGTTTCTTCTTCTCTGTTGCTTGTCTCGAGAGTCATGTTAACATCACCTTCACCGTTACCCCGGGCAGCATCTGGAGTATTATCCTCTACATCTGAATCTGAAGCTGCCAAAGTAGCCTCACTCCCAGATTCGGAGCCAGCCGCTCTGTCCTTAGCGAATAATCCGTAAATATCGTCCTCTTCTTCTTCATTATTCTCAAGCTCATTCTTGACATTGTTCATGTCAATATCCGACTGGTAATCTTCATCACTGTCAGTCTCGACCTTTGTGGCTGGAACCTCGAGATTATCAGCGAGCTCATTGAAACCCTTCGCAGCAGGTCGCATTGCAATTGCCTGTTTAGGAGACTGGCTGCTGCTGCCAAATGACGAGCCGGGAGTGAATGCTGGAAGATCCTCTGACTCCGAAGAGGAGGCTCGAGGGGTAGCGGTGAAGGGATTACATTTGCCGAATCGCTCTGGAAGAAGCTCCGACTTGACAGCCCTGTCTTCGGTAATAGCATCTTTACCTTTTCCTTTTCCCATTCCTGAACCCTCTAGTTTGTTCGACTCCTTGGTCGTGATAGCGTAATCGTCGAGGATGCGAGAAATCGTGTCCTGCTTGTTCTGACGGCAGTGATTGTACATTGCGAGGATGTAGCGAGAGCTCTGAAGAGGTAGTACTTTGATAATTTCACATACGTCATCTCTGTTGGCCATGTCGGAAACACCACTGAGGACAGCATGATCCTCGATCATTTTCTGTTGGTCTCGACGCTCGGGTTTTGGACTGGTAATAAGGACGTCATACGCAAAATCGGCGTTGCCCCCTGCGATCTTGAGGGCTGTTTCAATCTCGTCCTTACCCGTATTGCCACCTAGAATTAGGTACAATGAGTCGATTGAAGCCGCGAGCTTGGCGGTGATCCTGCTGCCAGGTGAGTTGTTGAAAGCCGAAGTGTTGGAAGAGGAGCCTCGACCGTACGGCCAAGGTCTTGCTTGATCCATATTGAAGGTTTGCCGCAAGGCCTGGCTTGAAATGGCTGATGATTCTGGATTAATTGGGTGTAATTGTAAGGAGTTGAGTGCTGGTTATGCGGGACGTAGTAGTCTTAAGTAGCAATTAATCACGCAAAACGTGCTTGGAGTGAAACTGATGGTAAGCTCGAGGTCGATGATGAAGTGAACAAGAGAAAAAAAAGCTGAAGTCGAGTTACCAATTGTTGTGTGGAAGAAGCGACTTTGCTCGTATGGAGTACCTGTGCCGATAGGGCAGAGATGGTGATGCCTCGAAGATGGCCTTGGAGAACAGCTCGGGGTAGCTGTTGAAGAAGGGAAGGCAAGATGTGGGAGAAGATATGTGAATGCTTGTAGGAGAAGGAATGCCAGAAAGTGACTAGTTCTGTTCAAATCAGACCAGAAAGAGTAACTCAATTCATATCAAGGTCGATGAAGATTTGCACACTGTGATGATTATGGAGGTAAGTTTGTAGCGCGGGAACCTTGTGGGAAGAAAAGACGAGGAACATACAGGCTAGCAACTAATCAATCTAACCTTGAAACTTAATGGTCATGCAGCAAAGATAAGAAGTGGTATGGTTGTTGATGTTGTTGCGAGGTGAAAGATCTGAAGAAATATTGGGAGCTTTGTTCGAAAGAATGGTCTGCTGTTTCATGGCTGGCAAAAAGTTCGGCTCGCCTTCTAGCTATGCATAGCTAACTCAATATATTTAAAAGGATTCACCTATCGCAGGTGGAGGGATGTGAGATCTTAATTCTACTTAGCGGTGTTTTTTGTATCTGCTTGTTTACTTCGGTGGCAGATACTCGCTTAAGATTTTAGAGTCGGGAAATCCATCGGGCTTATTGCATAACCACCGAAGATTGACCAAAACCGCTCGAAATGATGGTGACTACCGCTTGCCTGGCATGTGGTTCGAATAAAAGCTAGAGTTTGTTGCGATTCGTATCGCAAGACCTTGCACTGTTGCAACGAGAATCACATAAACTTTGAATTGACTTCGACTCCGCGTGCACTGCCCGTGATTAAAGCTTGGAAACTTCTCGAAATTCCAAGACACTAATTTATGTCATAGAATAAACATGAGTTTGAAGGTAGCAATTAGAGATGAACGTTGCAACATCAGAGATGGCAGAATATGAAATCTGCCTTTTTCTAGAAGAAGTCAGTGAGCCCAAAAAGCGACGGCGATTGATGAAATTTACACACTGCATCTTGCACATGAATGAGTCACTGAGCATCTTGTAAGCTGTCCATGAGGATAGAATGATCAAGTTCAAGTTTAAATAACAATGTTAGAATTACCAAAGTCGACTCGTCCATGCGGCTTCTACTCGCTACTTTGCTTACTTTATTTTACTTTACAAACCAAATGAGAGCAAAATTAGTAGACGAAAACTACCGAAACCCTGATGTGTGTCCACTCAAAGCAATGGATATTTCAGATGGCTTTCATCACAAGATATTTACCCCTCCAAACGACCCCTCATTCTCGCAAAACAATCGCCGTGCTCCGAAACTGGCCTAGCGGCCAAATTAGCGGCCGCGCATCCCACAGCAAAATGCTGAGGTTTCCATATGTGAGCGAGCAATAGAGTCAGATTCCTTCAACAAACCTTACGACTGTGTCTCCGTTCACTCTTACAGAATGGCACCCTCGACATCACAAGTCTTCATTGACGGGACGTTCGCCGATCTCGCCCAGGAACTGGCTGAATACCTGCACATTGGCCCGGAAATCCAACCCCTCCTCGACGAGAACAAGAAGGATGACGCTCTTAAGAAACTGGTGACCGCATCTCCTGCGCTCAACAGCTCACCAGAGAAGGAGTTCACCGCTGCCTACAATCTCTTGGTTTACCTTGTGGTTCAGTCTCCAAGCGTCAACATGTTCCTTCCCAGGATGTGCGAGAACCTTTCGAAGCCTATTAGTTCTTCCCCAATAAATGGCTCTGGTCTTGCGCTCAACATTCTCACCACAATCTTCAATCTCCTCGAGCCCGACAACGAAGTTCGCTTCAATGTATTTCAAGCTGTTTTGCGCCTTGTCAAGACCAGCGGCCTCTTTGAAATGTTGCGACCACAGTTGACGAAGCTGGATGCCTGGTTAGCAGAATGGGAGGTCGATGAGGAGGATCAGCGCAAGCTTTACTGTCAAATCGCAGATATTGCAGAGGAGTCTGGAGAAGACAAGTAAGTTTTGATATGCTGGGGTTATCAATTCGACAGTTCTAACGCTCACAGGCAATCCTACCAATATATCCTAAAGGCTCTTCGCACATTCGATCCCAAAGACGCAGAAGAAATTTCCTCCAGCGAAGCACAAACCATCTCTCTCCGCGCTCTGAAAATCGCCCTACTCTCTAACTCGCACTTCGATTTCCACGATCTAACTTCTCTTCCAACCATCCAAGCGCTTTCAGACTCTCATTCAACATACTCAGAACTGCTCGAAATATTCGCCGAGAAGGAGCTTGAGGACTACAATGATTTCCGGGACGAGAATGAGGGTTGGATCGAGGAGGAGGGACTGGACAACAGCAAACTCCACCGCAAGATGAGACTCTTGACCTTGGCCAGCGTTGCAGCAAGTACCAATAGCCGAGAGCTTGAATATAAGCGCATCGCAAAGGCCCTTCAGATTCCAGCTGAGGACGTCGAGATGTGGGTGATTGATGTTATTAGAGCTGGTCTGATCGAGGGCAAGCTATCGCAACAGAAGCAGGTATTTTTGGTCCACAGAACTACATACCGTGTTTTTGGCGAGAAGCAATGGCGCGAAGTTGCGACGAGACTTGACCAGTGGAAGGAGAGCTTAAGGGCCGTGAAAGAAGTTATCAGCAGAGAGAGACAAGCTGCCGAGGCGCAGAAGGAGCGTGATATGCACGAGGTTGAGAGAAAGGTTGCTGGTGCTTCAGGCATGAGCGCTGGACGTAGAATTGGGGGACGTGATAACATGGTTGAGATGGGTACTGACTGAGTAATGACGATCATACATGATTTTTTTCCAGCAGACCACATCAATGTGCAAATGACCACTTTGGCAACGGCGTTATCAGAGACGATTGTAACTTGGGAGCATAGCATCTGGCATGATGCGGGATGGATTCTCAAACAAAGACTATGATTGGGACGAGATATCCTGGATCGAGAGTCAGATGAAGTGAAATAATAAAATGGCATTGAGCATGCATGCTATGACTACAATCGTGAAGTTACTAGTGACTACCAATGACCCGCCTTCTATATTCTTCCGGACCTTCTATCCATTAGGACCCAAAGTCCCAATCTAGAATACCTTACCCAACCTCTTCTCAAGCTGCTCCCGAGTCTCTTTGTAAACCTCATCGGGAGTTTTCGTAGCCAAAACCTTCACCACTCGCCCCTGGGAAGCGAAATGGTCCACAACTGGCATACTCGTATCCACGAAAGTCTTGAACCTCTTCTGAATACTCTCAGCGTTATCGTCCGTCCGTCCACTAGTCTTTCCCCTCTCTAACAGGCGTCTCTGCATTTCCGCCTCCGGACAATCAAAGAACAGAACAAACTTGCTCGGGCAAACCGTCTCCTCGAATTTCAGGGCTTGGTCCATCTTCCTCGGGAAACCATCAATCAGAAATTTCCCCTTATGATCCTTATCCTTATTCACCACCTCCGTCATGGCATTCTCTAATAGCTGGACGGTAACTTCCATGGGCACGATCTTGCCATCCTTGATGTAGCTCTTGATTAGATCGCCGAATTCGGAACCGGCGCGGTCTTGCTCAGCGCGGAGGAGATCACCAGCTGAGAGATGGGTGAAGTTGTAGTCGCGGACTAGGTTGGCGCATTGTGTACCTTTACCTGCACCAGGGCCGCCGAGGACGAAGAGTACGGTTACGTTTTCAGGGGAAAAGGTTGGTGTGTCTTTCTTGGGGGCAGCGATCTGCTCGGTGGTTGGAGGCATGTCTGTAGGGTGTTACGTTAGTGAAGCTGTTCCAAAGAAATCCTTTACTTGACATGAGCTCGATGATGGGTAGCTGTTTCCTCCAGAAATTAAGGTTGACCCCAACAGCTTCATAGCTTGCCACTTTCCATTAAAAGGGTTTCGATCTTCACTACGTACCGACTCTACTCCTGACCATCAGAGCATACGCTCCAGATCCAGCAACTACAATACCGACAAACGGCCAGATCTTCAAGGGGCTCGAGTTCGGATTGCCAGAAGCGTAGCCACGTCTTGTAGCTGGAGTTGGATTACGAATTGAGCTCCTAAACGAAGTTCGACTTGTGGAGTTCAGAGATCGAGGGAAAGAAGAAGCTTGGCAGAAGCGCCGTGTGAACAGTCGTGGGAGTGGGTGTGCCATCTTGTTGCAGCTGACTGGGTTTGTATGAGATGCAGCGTGACGACGTGCAGGAAGCTTGAAATGGAGGTTTCAATAAGACGGTCTTGGCACGCGGAAATAAATATCGCTAAGACTTACCGATATTACATCCACCTCCTTCTATGACAAGTATTATCCGCGAATTATGTGCACACTTTCAATAAAAATCGTTCAGATATCGAAAGTTTGTTGTTGACTCTACTTTTGCTTATATCAAGGCCATGCTTTCAAGGGAACGCATTCGTTATGAGCGCGGGGATGAATGGCATGAATACCAGACTCTTACAAAATCGTTATTACAAATTTAGGAGAGCAATGGTCTTGTTGCTCATCAAAATCAATATCTACATTCCTCAGCAGTCTCTGCAAGTATGTATCGACCATCTCTAAGTGAATATATTATGCTTCCAACGCCTTGAGTGATCTGTCAAGAGCAGTTTGCACACCAGGAGAACGCTCATTCTTCCGCGCCTCAACAATCATCTTCTTCATTTCCGCCTTCAGATCATCCCTCCCATCCTTGAACGTCCCAAAAACGCCTCCTGCGAGACACTCGACGACCATCTCGGCAGCCTCAGCTCTCTTCAATCTCAAATTCTCGATACCAGAACCACTCGACACATCCAAAACAGCGAAGAACTTCAAAGCTAGCTCGTAATGGTTCGATCCCTGAGTGTGAGTTTTCTTCCGGAGACCGTCAAATAGGACTTTCGATCGCTCATACAGCTCCAGATTCGTAGCGACGGTGACTTTATTCGATGTTGTGACAGTCTTGACAATATCTAGAAGTTCTGGTAGGTGTGTAAGCGGAGATGGATCTAACAGCTTTATATTTACAGCTTTGAAAAGAGCGGATACACCAGCTGTTGTGGCAGCAGGCTCGTAGGATTTGTTTCCATCTTTGATGTCGTCGCTCGTATCCATCTTATCTTCGCTATTGAAGTCTTCAAGTACAGGAGTGATAATGTTATAGACGTCGTCAAACATGTCTATGTCTGTTCGAGCCTCACTGTAATCACCGAGACTTGTATAAGCATGTGGCCGGTAGGTATCGTTATTCCGCTTAGCCTCCCTAATCGCAATCTTCTTCATCTGAGCGGCGATACTTGGCTCGGCACTCCAGAGAGCTTTGCCAGATTTCGTGAACTTAACAAACGCGTCAAGAACTTTCTCCTTCCCATCAAACGTTTTGAGTGCAAGAGCTTTTTCTAACACGGGCCAAATAGCAGCCGCATTTGCACCGCTAATTTCGCTCCCTGATGAGACCACAACATCTGCAATAGTTAAAGCAGCTGTGTGCTTAATTGTCCATTTGGGTGATTCGAGTCGCTCCACCGCTATCTCATTAATCTCTTTCGAGTAAAGGACAACGGCGCGAGATCCTCCAACATTTTCACCCCAAGTCTTTTCGAATTGTTCCTTGACATGTTTATCAAGGTCGTGCTTGGCAAAGAAAACAAATGGCAAGAAGTCTGCTGCTACGGAATTGAATCGATCCGTGGCGAATTTTGAGACAGCGTAGATAATCTCTCCAGATACTTGACGATGTGTCTCATCTTCTGCTTTGAAATACAAGCTCTCAGCATGAGCAGCAAGTCTCACAAGACCCTCGTCAGATGCAAGTCGTGAAATATAGCCAGTTGATCTCGCATAAGCAGCACTGACAGCATTATTCCGGTCTAGCACCGCCTTTTCGGTAACTTTGAGGAAAGCATCTGCATGAGGTTTAAAGACAAACGCATGTCTCATGGCAAGACTGACGAGGACGCCGGCACAACCAATCTTAGATGGCATTCCGATGGATGTTTTGATGGCGTTTTCAAGTCGGAAAGCCATATCTTTCATGGTCGGTTCATCAAGTTGATCCAGGCATTTCTCTATTCCCTCCATCAGAGGGGACTGAGAGACAGCAGTCGATCGTGCATTATCAATCTTGGCCTCTGTCAAATTGTACTGAGCAGCTCTCAGATAGACATAGTCAATGCCTTCTTGCTCCATCGTACTCAATAGGCCTAAAAGTTGTTCGACCTTATCAATTAGCATCTTTCTTACCAAAACCAGAAACAACAAATGCCGAAAATAACTTACCAGGCTCGGAATGAACGGTAACAAAGCTTTGCCACCATTCTTGATAATTTTGAGGACAGTAATTGTTGCAAAAATGCGGACTTCTTTGGCCGAACTCTCCATGCCTTGCCCCGACAAAAGAAACGGCAGAACTTCTTTCAACATTGCCTGTGCATGTCTGGACTCTGTTCCGGCTTCAATTTGACGCACGAGAGTGTTAGTTAAAACCATACTCAGCTTCAGTGCTGCTTCACGAACAGAACCTTTGATATCATCGAGAACCTTGAACGCAACCTGCCAAATAGCAGAC
The DNA here is from genome assembly GCA_900074885.1 of Rhynchosporium graminicola. Classification (NCBI taxonomy): domain Eukaryota; kingdom Fungi; phylum Ascomycota; class Leotiomycetes; order Helotiales; family Ploettnerulaceae; genus Rhynchosporium; species Rhynchosporium graminicola. The sequence continues at coordinate 172,427 of FJUW01000009.1, forward strand.
AAATGTTTTTCGTACTTGTCGAACTCGCGTCCTTGAACAAGATCAGCAATAGCAGCACAGCTAGCCTGTCTCGTTCGCCATTCCTTGCCTAGAACACTCTTCAAAAGGTCTGCCAAAATTTCTTCAAAGTACTGGTTTATGGTGGCACTCGAGTCCTTGACGAGAGCTGTCCAAATGTCGTTCATCGAGCGCTGTACGTTCGGATTCGGATCGAAACGGTATCGGTAGAGCTTAGGGTATAGTTTAGGGTCTACTTCAGACTCCGACAAGATACTACTCAATCCGAATCGCCCGAAAGCAGCACGAGTCGACCATGTAGCGGCATTTGAAGCAAGGGACATGAACTTGTAAACAAGACTTTGATCTCCAACCTCATTTGCGAGAGATATGATGTCTTTGTATGAAGTGACAGAGTTTCCTTCGCCTGTTGGCAAGGCTCCCGGCTCGAATAGTTCAGTATCGTCATCAACCTTTAGCTGAGCAGATGTACCAGTAAATGATGCAACTAGATCCTTCACAAGTTTCTCTCTGAGGTCCTTATCGCCTTGTTCGTAGACCAGACTTAGGCCGCGAGAAGCGGTTTCTTGGACAAGTTCATCTCGCGCAGAGAGCAGTCCCATAAATGCTGCTTGACATTCTCTCAGCCGAGCTTGGATTTCGCTGAGGTGACCACAATTCTGAATGAGGCTGAATAGCCATATGCCAGATGCTTTTTTCAGAGAAGGCTTAGTTGTCTTGCAATCTTCAAGCAATCTCTGTAATACTTTCTCAAGCGTCAGATGTTTCTTGGGCCTGCCGTTGTAATTGGCATCGACATCAAGACTCAAGAGAAGAACATCCGAATCCCAGCAAGCACCTAAGCAGCTGATAGCCTCACCGACAGTGAAATGAACTTCGGCTTGCTTGATTTCGAATAGACTGTAAAGTCCGGTGAGTATGAGGTTGAGCGTGCTTTCTGTATCAGTCCTGTCGTCCAATTCCGCGGTAAAAATGGTAGCCAGACGGCCCAGTGCCGCGATTGACTTTTCATTTCCTTTCTTTGCGTCCGCCGTTAAAAGCTCGACTACGCCAGCCGACTTAGCAGACGACGAGTCAAGCTGCGCTGCAGTAAGGACACCGGACGCACTCAATTGGCCAACTGCGTTAAGCACGGCTTCGTTCGTCGATGTATCTTTGGCACCACAGAGTATCTCCAACAGCGAAGCAACAGCTTTCTGAGCGGTGGTATGATTCCAGGACTTAGCTCGTCCATAGAAGCAGCTTCTGCTAAGTGTGAAGCCAAGGGCTATGATAGAGCCGTGGACTTTATTCGCGTCTGCTCCGACAGCAGTTAACCACGGCTTGATATCTGTGATCAAGGATTCAATTGCGTCATCAACAATTTGATCGGTGTTTGCAGGGTGCGGTGCTAGAATGCCGAATGCCTGTGCTGCAACGAAACGAGTTGCGACATTATTAGATTTGATGGAAGGCAATAGCTCAAGTGCTCTTCCAGAAATCTTGCCGATGACTTTACTAGGAGCGATGGATGCGATGTCAACAAAACATCTACCGCAATCAGGAAGTCCATTGCCATCGTTGCAAAGCATTCCTTCAAAAGAAGCTGTGAGGAAAATGAATAGAGCATCCTCATCAATGGAATGAACATGCTTCTTCATAGTTTTGCGAGAGTCCTTATCGGAACGAAATAATACATCCAGCTGTCGCTCCCAATCCGCATCGACCGTCAGCGGCGTCTCGGATTTTTGGAGAGCAGAGATCAGAAGCATTCGACGACAGTAATTGACAGCAGAAGGAAAAGCGTTGATTTTCGATCCCGAAAAGTTGCCAAAGACAGACACAGAATCAACATCCATGCCGCTCTTCATGCTATTGGCGATGCTCGAACTCTCAATAATGCTTTGCGATGTGAAAAAGACCTTCACCATCTCGTCCCAGTCAGGCAGAGGACACTCAGAAGATCCCGCTACCGAGTTTAAGAGTCGATACCAATATGGGTCCTATAAAGAAGTCAGTCCAGAAGCCATGATAACTCATTCTTCTAGGCTTAGCCATACCAATCCTTTTTTGCCTTCTTCCACTACATCACTGCGCTCGTCAGTGCGACCACCGAGGGCGAGTATATCGATCCATCGTCCGACGACGTCACTATAGTCAAGACAACGATTTGCCCATCGTACCGTAGCAGAGCGGGCTCCTCTCACAACAGCATCGCCCTCCTCTAATGTCATATACTTGAGTAGTAGTAGTCGTAAATCATTTCTCAGGTTTTCACTCACTGGATAGAACTCTGGTTAGCAACATTCAACAAAATGGAATCATGGCAAGTAATTCTCACATGGTGGAGCAAAAGCATTTAGCAGACTTGACAGAGCGCCTTCAATGCTTACAAAGATGGTCTCCGAAGAACCTTCTTCGGTCAACGACCGGAAAAGCCACCGGACGAGAGATAGGTCTTTCTCCACTACAATGGATGGAGTGGTTTTGGCCAAAGATCCTAGTGTTTCATAGGCCAGGGCACGTAGAGCAGCAGCATCTGCAGACCTTTCGTGGGGCACTGGCCATCCTTGGTCTTCGATGTAAGTTCGCATGAAGCCAACTAGCTGAGGTGCAACTTGAGCTAAATCTCCAGCACAGCCTATCCTAGCAACCCAGTTCATGTAATTGAAAAGGGCATTTCTGAACTTCACAGTTTCAAGACCTTTGGCGGGCATATTTGTATTATCGTCTGGCGAGATTGCCTCTTGTACTATTTGCACATTCAAGTCAGTAATTTGAATCACTTTCATAATCTAGCACTGACTTCCAACACCATGATAGATTTGGGGCTTCGGAAACGTACCAATCTTAACAATCTGTTGTGGAAATGTTGTAGACACAGCGGATTTGGTCAGCAAAACTAGCAATTTAGTCTGCAGAGCAGGTTTCAGTGTGAAATAAATATTCAAAAGCTTTTCGATAGTCTTGGGTACCTCTAAAGACATCGTTGAACGCTTGAGCAGGTCATCGCCAACGCCAGAAATCCGCGAGTTGGAGTCACCCGATGCAAAAAGGGCAGGAAGAAATCTCTCGTCATCGGTAAAGGCACCACTTGAAAGAAATGCTAGTACTAGAATTTTGGTCTGGGTCAGATTGAGTCCTTCCTCAGACGATGGATCCCAAGTCTCTTGTTTCCCATTAAGAATTAGGAACTCATATTCAGGCACAGTGAGACCAGGGCAAGTGACGCCAGAAGCACTGGACCGAATCACAGAAAGAAGCATGAGCTTGCCGAACCACGACGCTATAAATTGCGCATCTTCAATATGACTGTCGAGCCCCAGATGGGTGCGCAATTCAGTGTCCTGTTGACTACCACGTAATGGAATGCGAAGCTGAGGTAGGAGCCGAAGGAACAAGTTGAAGATGTTAGCACAGGTGGGCTTTCCAGCATCTTTTGCAAGTCCATGAATGATGGTCGGCAATAATGCCATTTGATCCTGAAATGTTGTTAGTAGGGTATTATGATTTCGCCACAAGAGCCTTCCTCACCGACGATGATAATTTTCCGACGCTTTGCTGAATAAACATAAGGTCGAAATGTCGTATCATGGAAGAATCTGGATTCTCCTTGTACTGCTTCAGCAGAGCAGCAACCGGCAATACAATATTCCTGAGGAAATTAGTAAAATGAATTTCCGTTACGGAGCGTAGTCACATGCAGCCAATCTTGTTTTGACTGGTCAGGGACTCAAACATACTGATTTCCAGCGAGCCGGATTTTGATGTGCTGGCACGTAGAGACGACCTTATTTCGAACTTCTGCATGTTCGCTCGCAAGTTTCAGGAGCAGGGGGGGCAAGTATGGCTTCAAGATGGATTCCAGTTTGTCATCTTTGGCGAGTGCAATTCGCATCTCCACCTTGCCCACCAAGTCCAACTCTCGATCCATACTCTACCGACGGAGGGCGAATCGTTCGTTGCTTTCGGAGTGAAAAGCTATCAAAGGAGCAGACTATCTTGACTTCTGTTGTCTATCTGTTTGTTGGAGGTGAAGCTAGGAAATGGATTCAGAGGGAACTTTTTTGAAAGCTCATCACGACTCAAGTTGGGATTGCGAAGCGCTGGAATGGCCACAGGAGAGTATTGAAATATGGCAAAGTTGAATAGATCAAACAGTCAATGGCACATTCTTGTGAAAAATAATCTCATGCCTTCTATACCTACGTACTCGTTGTTTGCCTCCAAGCTCCGTTCCGCACGGACAGTCGGGACGGAAAAACTCGGGGTCCGGCCATGGCTCCGGGGTATCTCTCCATCCTATTTCTGATGCTTCACTTGATTCAACCACTGTCCCGATGAAATGGAAACTGATCATTACCGCCAGTTCCGAAAATAATGTGCCTGCTAATCATATTAAGTTGGCATTGTTAAATGGTGCAGAAGTATATACGGGCCCTATCATGCCAGGGGGCATGGCTGTCTGAGCAGCTTGGGCACCTCGCTCGCGATGCGAGCATACCCAAGTCACGACACAGCTTTAGCACTTTACTAAACTGTCATAAGAAGATCACGGAAATCTATCAGGACTTTGACTTGGAATTTTTAGGAAGTCAGAAAATCGTGTTGGCACTTCTTATTTCTCGTTGAGATAGTACTCAGCTTTACCAAAGACGGCCACTTTTTTGGGCATTGATAAGCACCATCCTGTCGGCTAAACCCTTGTCTTAATCAAAGACTGAACGTAAGCGTATGGAGTAGAAGGAATCTACTTATGTGATAATGACTTGTATTCAAACATTCCAGACTAGACTCTTCCCAGGGCGATACGCCCAGATAATATGATCACTGAGCATGCCACTCCGGTCCGCTCCCTTCTAAGTATGCGATTTGGGAATACACCAGCATCATCCGTCCATACTAATACTACTTTCAAGCTTAGGGAAATAACACTTATCTTCAGACACTTATACCGCCCTGTGAAATGTCCCTTCTCCGAGTTTTGACTTAGGAGTGCGACCAACTCAGGTCCAAGAGACTGGTGGGCCACGGTTAGATAATCTTCAACGTCAATAGGATAAATTGTGAGGCAAGGTCTTCGGACCGTCATGGTTAAAGTTCTAGGTGATATATCTTGTTGGAAACTTGAGCGGCTAATCAAGGCTCTCTTTCTTGATGCCAATTGTATGCTCGTAATGGTCGAGACCAACATAATCACCCGTCCGTGATCAGAACCATTCTTTAGCCAGTAAAATCAGGTCAATGATGCTGCCGAGTCTCCTTTGCTACTCTATTTGCGACAAAAGCATTTGAGCTGTCGAGATTGACAATCAAAATGCGGATACTGTGAGCTGCTATTAGGTATCTGGAGGATAACATCAAAACCTTCATGAAGATGTACTCAGACGGCACCCTGATAAGAGAAAAAAGGGTAAAACCTTGCATCGCAAAGCATATTTACCATCTCCTACGTTCAAGCCCTAGGACGGACTCCTTGGTACTCGCCTCAGGGAATTTCGGCTCTCTGCCAGTGCCGAGCTTTACTCCTTCTCACTGTTTTTAAAAAGCCGAAACAGTTCCCCTCCATTGCAGTCACTGAGCCCTTGAGCGTTTACGATCAATCTCCTACTTGCTAATACTCTGTATTTCCTCTGTGCCTAAGTATAATGGCGATGTACCCATTTCGAAAAGATCTTGAGAGCTGCGAAATCTTCCGAAATCTAGAACAGTCACCTTCAATGCAAGGTTGCCGTCTTCCTTTCATAGCTCCTAAACAGCAAGCATGTCTTCAGCCAGCATTTGCTTCCTCAAGCAATCCTCCGCCCGAGAGCCGATGAAGATCCCTCCACGTTCGAAAAGTGGATGTTGGCATGTTTAGTATCTCCCTTCTGTATCTAATCACCTGCTCATATAAATTCCTAGGACTTTTCAAACTCGCAGTATTGCCAGCAAGTCTCTACCACGGTCCATAAGTAGCACCCTATGTAAACTAGCATCCGAAACAAAATCAGGCTTAAGTTGACGAGGAAATGAAAGTAAACGCACAAAATCACGAACCTAAGCATTTATCTTTCTCCTCGGTTCTTGTTGAATCCACCAGAGCTTTTCAACATCGTATTTCACGTGAAAGCATACCTCGGTTTGCAGGAGAAGCCTTCTGTTTCAAGCGTAGCAGTAACTTCAAAGCTGAATTTGCTTTAGTTCGATGGTGCATCATTGACATATCTGGTATTATTATTGTTGCTATTGATTGAAATTGCTGCACATGAGTTAAAAATGTGACATAACCGCTACGATTAGCTTCTGCGAATCATTTCCATGCGGCAAGCGCTGACTCTTCAACACGCACGCAATATGTACTGGGGCAGCCGGCGATCTAAGGCTTGATACTGAAATCTAAATTAACACCTGCTGAACCGAAAATACTCCAAGCGGTTATCATGTCCGTCTCCAATGAACCAATCGACGTGGGATCCATCGTATTGCCGCTATTCATGGTAGGTTCCTGTACGCAAAAGCGGGCGGAAAAAGACACGGCTCTTCGATATTTGATCAAAGTCGAGAAATATGGGTATGGGGGAGCTACAGACAATATGCGAAGGCTATTTAAGAATATCTACGAGAAGCACCTTTTTGCTTTCGTGCACAGGTGAAATGCGCATTCGGTGGACTGGATTGAGGAGATGGACCGGGGTGCACAACGGTTGATCATGTGCGGGCTTTGAGGGTGTAAAGAGATATATTCAGAGACAAAAAGGCGATGGTTGTTACACTCGTGCTGAATCTATTCATAATGAAGGATTTTCATACAAAAATCCTCACTACACTTCGGAAAGCAAGATAAAGAAATAAGTGTCTTGAGACCAGGCAGTGAAGCGGTTTGGAAATCTCGCAGTAGACTCGAGATTTGTTATTATCATTTTGAGTAACTCATCAATCGATTTTGCGACTTCCAATTGTCACTTGATTTCATAATGTGCAGAGGAAGTTCATGACATAGCATGGAGTTGCAACCTTGAACTGCACCCGACCATTACTTCTCGATTTCCAAAGACCAAACTGCCTAGCCTCGTATAAACAGTCAATTACTAGGTACTCGAGTGATATCAGATTTCCTACTCCTCGCTAAATTTCCCGCTTAAAGCTCAAAACGTCGGCATTATCGGGACGTGTATCGAAGTTGTGGAAGGCTCAATTGCAACTTGATTCGTGGGGTAGGCAAATTGCAATCATTCTTCTTCCAAATATAACAAGCAAAAGAAGCAGCAGTGTGTGTTTGGTGGGACGGAAACTGGTTGATCCATAATAGTCTGAATATGCTGGAATTCGAATCATTTCCAGAATTCCCTTCCTAATGAATGTTTACGTTGTACCTGTTTCTACCTGAGTTAAGCGAGAAGTCGGTGGTCCAGTGGAGCATATTCGTCAGATGCCGAGGGGGAACCAAATCATTTCCAGAGAAAATCAAGCTTAGAGTATCTGCTTGCCTTTAGAGCCTGAGTGAAGACCTTGACAAGCTACAGGTCTTGATCGATAATGATCATCGTCAGCCTCGCCTCCGTTCATAATCTGTCAGCCTTCTAGTGGGGGCTAACTACCTACCGGCCCCTGCTTAGTGGGAACATGGGTGTCGGGAATCAGGAAGTTCACTTTCAAATAAGTACAAACTGCTTCACTACCATATATCAGTGTCTGGATATACATAAAGTTCACCTAATTTTGATATTCTCGCTGTAGTCACGAACTCATTAGCCACGAGTTGCGACAAGCGACCAGGATCTGTACTTTAAATTCTGGGACAAACGCAAACGCAAACGCACCCCGCCATCAGGGTTTCTACGTCACGTCAACAGCATCCTTCTGCCTCAAGCCTCACTTTTTTTCCTCGCGACTACTTTGCAGAGAGTAACTGCAAGATTCTGCATCCATTCTCGAGTTCACCATGGAAGAAAATATCGAACACTTCATGGCCTTCACAGGTGCCACTGCCGAAGTTGCTAAACGGTACCTTGGCCTGACTGAGAACGATGCACAGCAAGCTATACAGCTTTACTTCGACTCCCCCGATCTTGCTACTGGAGTCGATAGCATCCCACAAGCATCTTCGCCCTCAGTACCTACTTCTACACGACCACAAAGTGGCGCCCAAGCCTCTCGAAGACTTGACGCCACCGACTCGGACAATGAAGACTTGATGGACATAGACTTTAATGATGGCAGCGATGATGAAGTATCGCGAGTAGCAGCTATAAGCAGAGCTGCAGAGCTAGAGGACGACGAGGCTATGGCTAGGAGAATGCAAGAGGAGATGTACGCGGGTGGAGATGCCAGCGGGGGGCATGATGCGGATGGAGTTCGAGCACCTATCGGACGGAAGACAGAGACTCTCGTTGGGGGACCCGGGGAAGACTACGCTCCAGATGACATGCATGCTGCGCTCCTTGAACAAATGCGACTGAGGGCACAACAACCCAGTGAACAAATGAGACTGAGGGCACAACAACCTAGGACTCGTAGGTTTTCAACTCTTCATATTATCCATAAACACTGACATTTTCAAGCTCGCCTGGGAGTTTTCAATCAAGCACCAGTTTCATCCATCTGGGAGGAAAACGCAGACCCCGCTGCACGTCGTCAAGGGCTCGCCCGTGCAACTGGAGGTGCGTCCGAATCATCGACCAAGAATCAACGACTTGCAGAGTTATTCCGACCACCTTTCGAGCTTATGCTACAAGTGCCATGGGATGTTGCCAGAGACAAGGGTAAGGAGGATGCTAAATGGATCTTGGTTAATGTTCAGGATCCCTCGTTCTTCGACTGCCAGTCACTCAACAGAGATATATGGAAGCATGAAGGTATCAAGGAGCTCGTGAAGGAGAACTTCATTTTCATTCAATACTCCAAGGACGACCCACGCGGCGCTCAGTATGTCCAATACTACTTGCCCCAAAAGGACAGCGATTCGGCATACCCACATATTGCTATAGTTGATCCCAGAACAGGAGAGCAGGTTAAGGTTTGGTCCGGCCCACCAGTACCGCCTGCTGGGGAGTTTCTTATGCAACTTGTTGAGTTTCTCGATCGCTATAGTCTGGACGTTACCAAGAAGAATCCCGTTGCCAAGCGGAAGCCAGAGAAGTCCAAGTCAATCGATGTTGACCGCCTCACCGAGGATGAGATGTTGGACCTTGCCTTGAAGAACAGCCTTGCAAACAATGATTCGCCTGGCCCGAAGCCAGATGACCCAGATGATCTGACCAAGAGTTTCGGAGACGTTAAGGGAAAGGGAAAGGAGGTCGAAGAAGAAAATACGGCCGAAAAAGCAAACGTTAGCGACATACAAGCAGACACACCCTTCTCAAAAATATCGTCCACCAATCCTCACACCGAACCCGCCACCGGTTCTCGCATTCAGTTCAGACATCCAAACGGTCGTGTTGTCCGTAAATTCAACAACGATGATACTGTCAGAAGCATTTACGAATGGTTGAAGGCAGAGCCACTAGAAGGCAAAGAGGGCATCGCATTTGAGTTGAAGGAGGGTGGTGGAATGGGCAAGGAGACACGGGACTTGATTGAGTTTCTGGATGTGACTATCAAAGATGCGGGCCTTGGTGGCGGTACAGTGATGGTTGAGTTTCTGGAGGATTAGATGTCGTGTTCTATGATGGAATTTCACTTCACGACATAAAGGATACCATGCATGGCGTTACGATATCTGCAGAGCCATTTCATTTCGGCATTGTCTTTGGGGCCCATCTCCAGATCGAGATATTGGGACTGGCGTTTACCCTCTTGCTTCCATGCCTGCTTCTGTTATTGGCTCTGCATGTAGAAAGAAGGCTTGGGTGGATAGGAGAACCAGCTATGCATAGATGATGAATTGAACGAGCACCAAATTACATCTCTCAGGTAACATAACATTTCTATTTCATTGTGTCTAACCTGTGAATTCAAGTGACCCTTTGAACTAGCCAGTAGCCAGACGAGATTGAAAGAGCTACATCACATAGAGTCATAACATATCACAGAATATTACAAGAAATCAATCTTCAAGCTGCCTCAAATCTGGGTGACTTTGCAAGAGCGAGAGTGGTAAAGATATTGAGTTTACTGGTTTGCTAGATTGCCAAATCACTTCGTCCAAGAAGGCTTGGGTAGCCTCATACGTACGACTCATGGCTAACTGAGTGGAAGCTGATTTGCTTGCATATCTGAGTTTCTTACTGGCTACCTATCCACCTATCGCTGGGACCTAAACAATTGAAATTATGATAATCTGTGACCCCTGGCTGACATCAACACGCCAATCAATGGCTAAGTGTGCAAATGGCCAAGGGCTCGGAGCCATTGGCTGACTTGGGATAACAACAAAAACATTCCGAGTCTTCTTCCGTCGGTATTTCCACGCGACAAAAGAAAGACACATTGTTTCATCTCCCAGCCAGCGGATGCATTTCCTAAGTTCCCTTTCGGACTCTGCTTGAACTCTACTCCGCCCTACATCTATTCTCCTGGTTCCCTTCTCCGTCTTTGCTTCATCTTGGGCTGAAGTAAGCTGAGCTGAGTTGCGATTTGTCGGCCTGCCCCGTCGTGTCGTGCGTACCTTCCCCGGATTCTTGAAACGCCTTCTGTATTTGGATTGGACTGGATTGGATCCCATTCCTGCCTGGGCTCTTGGTGGAAACCAGTTTGCTTTTCTTCTTTCATTGTTCTCCGGAGGGCAGAGTAAAGTCCTAACTCTCGAATAATATTCACCTGTCATTAAGTTTCCCATATTGTACACATTCTCCGAGTCCAATTTCGCTTTTTCAAGTTCGAGTCCGCTCTGGCTTCGACCCCACCATCACCACGTTAAAGAACGACTCTCGCGCGCCTCTTGCTCATTTACGATACGAAACTTGCGAACATTATCTTTTTTCGGGTGCGCATGACAAGATATCGTGTCGCGGATCGAACCGAACTCCGTTCATGCTCAGCGCAGCTTTGCCTGACTCCTGCGTCCGCGGCGGCTGTTGCAACCAGATTCTGCGGCAGACATCCTTGCCAATAGAATAGTTCTTAGGGATATCCCAGGAGAGTGTGAGCGTCGCAGAATCAAAGAAGTACATCTTGTCTGTTATCCTCTAGGAAAAACTTGCACAATGGCAAGCGGAGCTGGCATGATGAGTGGTGTCGTAGACCCAGAGACGATTTACACCAAGCAGAACTGCATAGGTACGCTGTCTGCTGTTCGAACAACATAAGGGACGGCTGACAAGATATAGGTGGTGGCAGTTTTGGCAAAGTCTACAAAGGGTGAACAGTCCCAGGGAAATCTTTCGAATTGTCTAGAACTCTACTAATGTTTCTGCAGAGTTGACAAACGTACTGGGCAGGCGGTTGCTATCAAAGTAATCGACGTCGAGAATGCAGAGGATGAGGTCGAGGATATCATCCAGGAGATTTCTATTCTGTCGGAACTACATTCGCCTTACGTTACGCAATACTATGGATCATACTTGAGAGGCTCAGACTTATGGATCGTCATGGAATTTTGCTCTGGGGGCAGTTGTGGAGATCTGATGAAGCCAGGCTTGATTGGGGAGGACTATATTGCTATTATCATACGGGAATTGCTGCTGGGCTTGGATTATCTGCATGGGGATAAGAAGCTGCACCGGGATATCAAGGGTAATGCTGCTATTCCCTTGGATACAGATCATGGCTGATATTTTCTAGCTGCCAATGTGTTACTGGGATCTAACGGACAGGTAAAATTGGCAGACTTTGGTGTTTCTGGACAACTTTCCGCGACTATGACCAAGAAAAACACTTTCGTCGGAACACCTTTCTGGATGGCCCCCGAGGTTATTAAGCAGTCTGGCTATGATCACAAAGCAGATATATGGTCATTGGGAATCACGGCTCTGGAATTGGCAAATGGAGAACCTCCTTACTCGGATATTCATCCTATGAAAGTCCTGTTCTTGATCCCGAAGAATCCACCACCAGAATTAGAGGGTAACTTCACGAAGGCATTTAAGGAGTTTGTTGAACTATGTCTTCAGAAGGACCCTCGGAAACGACCATCTGCGAAAGAGTTACTGAAACATCCCTTTGTACGAAGAGCGAAGAAGACTTCTTACCTGACAGAGTTGATAGAACGACACGAGCGCTGGGCAGTACATCACAAGGGTGATGATGACGATTCGGATGACGGCCAGGAAGACGCCCCACGATCAAATGCTGGCAATGAAGATTTATGGGATTTCGGTACTGTAAGACCTGCAAATGGTAGAGGAACAGGCAGAGGCACCGGCAGGGCAGGCCTTAATGCCATGGGGGATTCGGCGACGAATGCTAGATCATCAAGGTCGTCTGAAACTGAAGATGATTATGCTGTACAACCACGAAGCTCATCACCTACGAAAATGAAGGACTCGGGATATGTGTCCAGCGCAGAGACTATCAAAGCTGCGAATTCTCCCACTGTGGAACAACCACCACGTCTGAACTCTCCCCAGAGACGTCCGGTCCCTGTTTTGCAGAATACTTCTCCTGCAAAAGTTCCATTACCACCCTCCCCAGAGAAGCATAGATCGTTGGCACCGGAGACCCCAAGACCAGTTCAACAGTTTTATTCTCCCCCAAACACCGATTCTCCTGATTATGATAGGTCGTTGCAAGAGCAACTTTCAAGAGATATGAGGTACTTGAATGTTGGATCCACGCCTTCTCCTCAACTTGTCAAGCCACCAATACCTTCGAACCACCAACCCCAAAAAAGAGAATCGGACACTGTTTCTCGACTCCCAACACAACAACCGCTGCCAAAATTAGGTCCTATTAAGCTACCAGAAATACCACCATTCCGCGGTCAGCCTTTACAAAAACTCACAAATCAACCAAATGCAAGCATGTCTAAACCATTACAGTCCTCTCATTCGCAACCACTGGCATCGCAAAATATAAATCCTAGACATACTGGCCAACAGCCATTACCAGCGCTTCCCTCGAAGCTACGTGACAATACCCCATCACGAGAGAGCTTTTCCTCAGAGTCTTCACGACCACCATCCGCCATGCCAGCACCAGCACCTAACAGTCCTACAGGAGAACTCGATGCTTTGAATGATGTCATTTTTCCAGCTCTTGAAGAGGCACTGAAGCGCCGACAATATCATCTGCAGCAAATGTTCCGCAATGCAGGCACAACCCCTAAGCAGCAACGTGCACAGGCAGCACACGAGAAGTTGCGGAAACTAGTGTATAAGCTCGCTCATGTGTGCAAGGAGATTGATCACTTCGACAAGCAAGAGCCTGTTGGTATGGGCAAGGACGTTGATGTCTTTCTCGAGGGGCTGTTGGAGGAGATACTGGTTAGAGTTGAGCCGGCTGATGACGACGAGGGCAATGAAAAAAGATGAGGCTATGATTTGATGGATTGGGCTGAGGTCAGGTAGAAGGGTTTCGCTGTGGGTTTTGCAATGGCGTTTAGGACATGGCGGTCTAAGTAATTGACTGCATGGGTGGCCAGTAGATCATAACTTGGTGTTTGGCTAGGGTGGGAGGATGGGAGGATAGCACTTTGTTGCAATGAGAATGAGGGATGGATGAATGAATGGAGGACTAATGAGAAGAGTAAATACCCTAGAATCGCAGCACTATGCATACACGTATCATACAAATCCTGCATCCTTACACGGCTCCTCTGCGGACTCCATAGAGTATTGATAATCTGCAAGCCAGCCAAATGATCGCGCGGGACAAAGGGAAAGAGATAAACTCTCACAGTTGCTGCTCTCGATCCAGACTGTTTACGTCCATTTTAGAAGGTTGTTGATGTGGCTACATCGAGACAAGCCATCCAAAGTAGAGATGTCCCAATCTTTATTGTACACGTTTTTTTTTTCTCGCTAGCGCCGGCGACATTAAGCACATATCAGTTTCGCAGAAGAAAGGACTACCCATTTGCGGAGACTTGTCCGTAGTAGTCATTTTGACGAGGGTTGAAGGATCTGGATAAAATCTGGTTCCGAAGGCGCGAAGGGCGAAATATTATTATTCTCTGCTGCCGAGAGTGGAGAATAGGACGGCAGGGTCTTGAGGATCGGACTCTTACCGTGTGTTCGCGGGACTATCACAGTTAAAAAGGGGTATTACTCGGCATCGAGTTACTGCCGCTATGGATATATACGGCGTCCGGAGATGCCGAGCGATACCGAGAATATCGGAGGGAAAGAACCACCTAATCATTAATTATGTGCGTAGCGCTTTAGAGATACTGAGCGATAGCGAGTGTATCGAAGGGCAAGATTTACAATACTAATATTTAGACTAGCCCTTCTGATCTCTAAAGGATATTTGAATTATTATAAGAGATGAAATTACGATCAGGTAATTAGTAAATATAAACCTTAGGTCGATTAAAGATAATAGAACTTAATGGATTCCGAATTCTCTACGAAGATTCGTCGAATCCTTATATTGAATAAGATAGGACCATTGTGCGTTCTTGTTTGAGGATATAAAGGGCGGGAAGGGATTTGTGATTAGTAAGAGGATTACAGTTCGAGTGGGAATGCCGAGTATATCCCTACTGGCTGTATTGGATTTGAGTCGGGGATGGTATTGATGGTGTCGGTGAAACGATTGGTGTTGCAGAAGTTTGTGGTGATGGAATCGGCTTTTGTTGCGAAGCTTAATAGGTTGTACCCTAGAAGGAGGACTGGTGACTGGAGAAAGTGATGCTGACTTGATGACATGGTATCCAGATGGGATGGAGGAACCTTAGTTCACGAATTCGTCGATAAGCTGTATTTATTCAAGATTCAAATCGAAGCAGAATGATATCGTAGTTTCAAGGACATATAGCCAGTAGAGAGGATAGTTTAAGTATCATATTGACTAATACCGTATGGAGGGAAAGAAACACTATCTTAAGAGGGGAAGCTGTTTGGGCAAAGGATCAAGGAGGGTTGGTCGACAAGAAGGAATCCGGACAGTTTTTGAGGAAGATGTATGTATTTAGCTAGCTAGACCTACTACCAACACACAAGTCATGAATTCAGCATCGATCAGTAATCGAGCTTTAAAACAGAGCATTTACTTTTGATTGTATTGCCGTTCTGATAACTACAACGGCTCATCCACAACACTAAATCCCTTCTCCAAAGCGCTTGAATTGCTCGGCACGAACCTCGCTTTGTATTTATGCGGCATAGCAACCAAACTCGTTGGATCGGAATTTCCAGACACCGGGTGAGCGTCGACATCATCGAACTTTTGATTCTCGAGAGAATTCATCATGCGGATGAAGACCAGATAGAGCTCACGGTTCGCAAGCATAGAAGCTGCGCACATCCGATACCCGATACCGTATGTAAACATAGGCGCATCCGGGACCTCTAGCCATCTTTCAGGGCGGAGTTCTTCGGGATCAGACCATCTTGCCTCATCTGCGAGGCTATATGTGATTGGAAGACGTCTTACCTCTATTACAGGCGAAGACGTTGATGAAATAGACTGTGCCCTTTGAAACAACGCCTTCATATGTTACATCTTTGATCGAGGCACGAGAAATAGTCAACCGGAGTACGGTGAAGTATCTTCCTGAGTCAGTACCCCTCAAAAAGGATTACGAGTAGAGCAATCGCCTGCCTGAGACATTCTCGTACCAGTGCTGCTATATACTTACACTTTTGATCTTCCAAAGGGTCGCAGAGCGGCTGCTCATCTGAGTAGAAGTGCGGAATATCCTTCCAAGCTTTCTCCTGGACGTCCAGTGGTTGAGCTAGCAACACAATGCTCCACTGAAGTAGAGTCGTTACTGTGCCCAATCCACCCGAGAGCATTGTTAAGCTAACAGAAGTCAACTCCTCAGCATTCAACTTGCCCTCCTAATCCAATATGACATTGGCCTGAATACACGGCTTATGTGTTCACTTCTCCATGCGTCGAACCCAAACGGATTGAGTCGTAGAAGAGGAACATAGTCTTGCAAATTTCCGGTCGTACTTCGAAATCTGCCAATCTCATCCTCAACGTAGGTGATCTCGTCGAAGAGTGCGTCGTCTTGTGAGTCCATGCGGATCCCCTAGTTGAGAGTTAGAGCGAGTGATAGACTTAGACGGGATCATGGGCATCGGGTCGACAGCTACATTGCCGGACTTTCCATATCTCAATAATTCGGCTACAAAATCTTTGCTTTCGAGATCTAAGTGAGGAATGCATGTCTGAATTGGTGCGATTCAGAGCTGAAGCGGCACCTTTTCTTCGACGTTTAAGCGAGTCACTGCATGGAGATGTTCCAATAGTTATATCAGCCGTATTGGACAGCACCTGTATTTTTTGTTAGCTATGACGATGTATAACAATTTGACCAGAAAGGTACCTTGTGGAAAGTATAGAACTCAGGCCTGCTGGAAAGAGCTTAAGCATTCTGTCCAAAGAGCATTTTCGCAGCCGTGGCAGTGTTTACCACTATGATTGGGATGTTTCCAAGTTGTATCTGATACATAGCTCCATGCGTACGAGACCACTGTTGGTATTTCTCCACAGCGTTCTTACGGATTTGCCAGAGATTTCCAATCAAGGGTAGGCCGATTGGCCCCTCAAGCCCAGGAATTCAAGCCTGTTTGCGTACAACTTCGTTGGCTAAGGCGTATATTATGGGAGTAAAGATGACCAAAAATGCAAGTGATTGAATAGGACCACTTAAAAGTCGGGCTTGAGTGGTATTAATGATATCGAGGATGGCCATTTTGGTGGTTTTTTGCCTATCTCATCGAAGTGATGACTGCAATCGACGAAACTATAAGAATTTAGAATTTTCGTGCGGAATTTTATATAATAAAATAACATACGTAGAACTTGATTCCATACTGTGATGGGGGGAGGAATGGAGACATTCCGGCGAGCGGTACCTCTGCGCATTAATCCTGACCTGTTCTGAGCTGCATAGAACAAACCAACTGCAGGTATAAGTACAGCAGCAGGCTGTAGTTTTGTACGAGGCTGGCCAAGCGTTATTCTGAATTCGGTCTTCGACTGGACTCTTTGATTCTAGGCACTTAGCGTCGGGTATGCAAGCGGACGTTGACCCGACCCGACCCGACCCCATAACAATTCATAATATCGAGGAGCTTCCGTCACTGACAAAATGACCAACGTATTGAACGGCTATGGAGTTTATTTGTATTTAAACCACAGCATGAGTTGAAACAAATGTGTATCTACATCTCTGCCATAACCTTTACCGCAAGATAATAAATACAAAGCCATGTCAACAACCACCGCTCGCTTAAATCCTTGATCGCAGTCAGCTATTTACTCCATTAGGGTTAATGGTGCCGGCTGTCGGCAATACCCTTCGACAATCTCTCCTCCCCTACTCGCAGGATCGAGTGATGTCTATTGACCAATATATGCTTGCTCTCGGGGGAACGATTTCACTCAGGGTCGGGACGACGTGAGTAGCTGAGGAGCAATCTTCCTTTGGGGATGAAATTCAAGCCATCGGTATGAGCGAGGCTGAATAAAGTCACCTCGGATGAACTGATACGTGACGGAAAATTTATCATCGAACCTGATCTTAATGTCAAAGAAATTTAACACAACTTTACCCAAGTCTATACTTCAAAAGTCACATAATGGTTTGACGACTTCACTTAACGATGGCAATCTTGCATGACGATACTGTCTAAAAAACTTGTCATTGATTGCTTGGCATGAAGTTCAAAAGTTCTAGCCGTGAAAGTCTGATCTCATCTCCTCTGGTCGTTCACTTACACGCTTTGGTACGAGATTGGCTGATTTGAAACGCTCGCTACACTCTCTTGAATAGATTGAATGTCACAAGTCAGACACTTCAGAAACTTGCGTGGGTCAGCAGATACTTTTGTCCATTCTTTTAAACATTTGATGATTCTTCGGTGGATACTAGGATGAAAGGCGATTTTTGACGAGTCGCTAGAGCAAGCTGGCGTCGATCAACGACAGGATCCACCAGCACATTTTGCCAGTAACAAGACAATGACATAGTCTCGACAGAGACAGATTCAAGTCTGATGCTCCATAGCCCTTAAGATCAGTACCGGGAGGGGTTAGATCACGAAGCAATGCAAGTACACTTTGGAAGAAGAATAGTTCCCGAAACACTGCTCCGGCATGGCTGGTTCACTTCGCACGCCTCCCCAAAAATTCACCTCACCAGCAAACTCTTCATCGGGCAAGCAAACTAGTATGCACTTTTCAGATAAGAATTATTTTCTAAAAAGCAAAAACTCCAGAACAGCTCCTGCGATATGGAGATGTTCCTTAGAAAACCCAGCTAGGGTTATTTATAGCGCCACGCCCAAATTGATCATCCTTGGTGAATAGTCCAATGGTCGAATGCTGTCAACATCCATTAGGCCAGTACGCCTAATAGATGCTGATGACAGAAAGCTTTTAATTGATGACATAAATAAAGTAAAAAGTTTGTGCGAAACAGAGACAGTTGAGGCAACATTTCAGAGGTCAATTTGTCCGGTAGGGAGCAGATAGACATCGCAGATACAGTCACCGATCTGAGGAGACGAACAAACAACAATTTCTAGTATACTGGAAGAATTGAAGGTATATTGTCAGGTATTGCAACGCCATCACCGTCTGTAGTGGGTGCCAATTAATCAATAGTCTTGTTTCAGCTCGGATTCCTGAAAACCAGATTACGATATGCAGAAGCTCAAGCAATGGCTCTCCTCAAGCAGATTTCAACCTTCTGGCGCCGCCAGCACATCGAATAGGGATCGATTGGCCACACATCTCCTCAGTCATATCCACTGAGATGAGATATTCACGGGAACTGGTGGGTTAGTACGTTTCAGCCTCATGTACTGACGAAGTAAAACCTCATTGGAGGTGAGAATAGGCCCTTGCCTTTATCCTACCTTTCTCGACGCTTTGAGTACCCTGCTCCGAAGTTTCGATACTCGTTGGGGATGAAATGCAGCCTCCCGTCGGCACTGCCGCGACGGGAAGGAACGATCAGCCAAAGATCGGTACTTGGGAACTGATGAAAGACATCAGCTTCTGACTGTCTCGGCAACAACCTTTCGTAGCTGTGCGCTACAACTCGAAAATACGATCGATCCACCAGGATTTCATCCATCCGTCTCCGTAGTCTGAGCAGAACCGACTCCAACAGTCAGACGGTGGAGGAGAGAGATTTCCGATTCCAGTATGTCTTCATAGGTCTCGAACGCCCCAGCGAAAATAAGCAAGTACATATCCGTCAGTCAGCTTGTAAGTTCAAGTGAAGTGGAGGCTAGACTTCTGTTCAGCCGCACTATGGAGAGAGTAAATCGATGGAGTTTGGGGATACTGAGCTTTGAGAAATGTGTATATAAGATGCTACTCATCCGTTCAAAATCATTCTTCACCCATCACACACTCATACACTCTGCCATATTACCTACATACGTCCTCATCTTATAAATAATCATGAAGCTCATCGTTGGACTATTTCTAGGAGCTACTCTTGGCTCGGCTGCTCCTCAATCTCTCCCTCGAAATGCTTTTGAAGGTCTCAATGAGCGCGGACTCCCACAGGTCAGCTATAGCTACTCGAGACAGAGGCCCTCAAGTATTATCCTAACTTGAATAGTGCCACAGTGACAATCTCTATCGGATCTTCATCGACAAAAGGTACTCATCCAGCGCCAGTGCTTTCTGCAACACCTACATCACTTCCACCAGTATCTCAACTGTCAACCCAAAGGCAACAGTCACGGTCATAGCTCGAATCACTGGCGCAACAGCCCTCATCACTAATGTCATGTCAGTATGCCCAGGAAGAGAGGGATCATTTGGCTAATATATGACAAAGTGTGGCTACAAAGACCAACACAATTCCACAGGCCAACCCAACCATCACTCTGACTCCAAAGATCAAACGTGACCGTGATGAGCGATTGGACAAATGCCCAGGAAAGGCAGGAACTTATGCTGCCAATCTCATTAGCAGTGCCTGTTCATGCTTAGTTGAACCAGCTAGTGTTGTCAGTCGAATCGTCACTGCTCCTTTGATGACCATCACCGAAAAGGTATGAATAGTACTTAGCTTGCCTGTAATTTGCTGACATTGAATAGAACACAATCATCTTGACCAGATCGACGACGACAGTTCAGTCTACCACAACCACTGTAGTAAGTTGCCACCTATCGCATCCAATAGTCATCTAATGAACATTCAATAGGATGTCATCGGTCCTCCAAAAGCAATCGAGACCATACACATTCCCTTAAAGGTAACCGTTATCGTCCCATCCTACTGCACAGATGGCGACTTCGAAGCAGCAAACGGTGGATTCTTCACTCCCATTTGCGGATTTTCCTATGCGTTAAGTGGTAACACCTTGACGATTCAACACGCCGGAACCTTCATGGACTGCGCTGGCATATGTGATAGCGACCCAATCTGCCCCTACTTTTCCTTTTCGCCTACTGCTACGGACAACTGTTTGGTTTATGGCGCTGGCTTTGATGGTAGTTATACGCCTGTTGCGGACAATAGCTTCAACAGTGGAGTGAGGAGCGCATAGATGCAGACAGCTTGGCTGGAGTTTAATACAAGGGCGAGAGAAGTCCGTGGGTAAAGGCATTTGGTGTGGGATAATGGCCGTTGTTCTCTTCGTTGGGTTTTATACAACCGATCTTGATCTTTTGACGTCTGGGAGGGCTCTGTAGAGAAATACATTCCCTGATCAAACTATGTCCACTCTACCATCATCGATGACGGTTCTCCTCATCTCTTATGCTTTAATTGGCTTTCTTGCTCATGTAAAACGTGCCCTTGCCTTGCTACGAGAATTACTCGTCGACGTAAACAGGTCGGGACCAGTATTTCGTTATCTTGGTTTTTTGCCGATGAGTAGTATTGCTTTGAACGAGGAAATGCTGATATAAAATTACACGACGGCACCATTCTGGCTCAATAGCGTGATATCAATTGTACAATTTGTTTAGCCTCTTCAGACTCAGTTTCCATGACTTCGCAATTGAAGTGAAATGCATGTAGATTATCTGAGCTGGGATGTGGCCGATAATTGCCAATTGTCTATGCTGATTCGACAAGCCCACCAGGGCAGCCCCTGCCCCGAAAGTCCACTTCCCCAAATGTGGGATGATCGTAGACCTTCCCCGGTGTAATTCAGGCCGATAGTGCACCTGGTGATCCTGTCCCAATAAATTTCCTTTGGATTTCAAGTCTTTCTCTGCACATTCTTTCAACGAAACATCCGTATCCAAAATGCCCAAGACCTTTGACGCAGCTGAAGGTAAGGTCTCAACGAAGCTTATCTACCACTCTTCTAACTCTGATCCCCTAGTCGCGAAGCACAACTCCACAGAATCCTGCTGGGTGAGTCTCTATGGCGATGTCTGGGATATTACGGACTTTCTCCCCAATCACCCAGGCGGCTCGAAAATAATCCTTAAGCTGGCTGGTCGCGATGCAACCGAGGAATACGATCCCATCCATCCTCCAGGAACCCTCCAAGACAACCTCAAACCAGAAGCAAATCTAGGGAAAATCGACCCTCTATCGTTACGCAAACCACAAGTAGATGCGGCGCAAACGGAGCAACAGTTGGAGGGGTCCCCACCTATGTCGAATATATTGAACCTAGATGAGATGGAGGAGGTGGCCACAAAGCAGATCTCCAAGAAGTGTTGGTCATACTACTACTCTGCGGCCGATGATCTGATCTCGAAGAGCCTCAACAATTCGATTTACAAACGGATCTTGCTGCGGCCGAGAGTTTTTGTCGATTGTACGAGATGCGATACTTCTACTACACTGTTGGGACACAAAGTCGGAACACCAATATATGTCTCTCCTGCCGCGATGGCAAGGTTAGCACACCCAGCAGGCGAGCAGGGAATTGCCCAAGGGATCAGCCAATTTGGTGCCATACAGATCATATCGAATAATGCATCAATGACTCCTGAGCAAATCGTGGAGGGATCATTACCTGGACAAATATTTGGTTGGCAACTATACGTCCAGAACGACCGAAAGAAGAGTGAAGATATGTTGGTCAGGATCAACAAGATGTCAGACAAGGTCAAATTCATTTGCTTAACACTAGATGCTCCAGTTCCAGGGAAGAGAGAACATGATGAAAGAGGCAGCCTGGTGGGTGCTTCCTTGCCAGTCTCGTCTGGCGTCAAAACTGCCGATGAGCCATCGAGACCAGGTGGAGGTGGTGTTGGACAGCAGCTGTTCTGGGGAACGGCCGCAGATCTCACCTGGAAGACAACGTTAGCCTGGCTTTCCAAGCATACCGATTTACCGATTGTCTTGAAGGGTCTCCAGACACACGAAGATGCATATTTGGCCGCTCAGTACGCTCCGCAGGTCAAAGCGATCATTCTCTCAAATCACGGTGGCCGCGCTCTCGACACCGCCCCTCCAGCAGTACACACCCTTCTGGAGATCCGAAAATACTGTCCTGAGGTACTTAGTAGAATTGAGGTCTGGGTTGATGGTGGTATCAAGAGAGGTACAGATGTCGTGAAAGCTCTGTGTCTTGGTGCGAAAGCTGTAGGTGTTGGGCGGGCCGCGTTGTTCGGCCTTGGAGCTGGTGGTGCCAAGGGTGTAGAGAGGACCTTTGAGAGTAAGACTTCACTCTGTTACCCAACTATATTTACTAATCAATTTCTAGTCTTGAAAGCAGAGACGGAAACATGCATGAGACTTCTTGGTGTGGAGAGGATCAGTGATCTAGGACAGAAGCACGTAAGTCAAAATCCACGCTTTGCGCTAATCAGACCAATCTAATTGTTTACAGATCAATTCGCGAGCTGTCGAACGAGATATATATGATGGCGATGCGGGATTGGAGAAGCTCGGCCTGTGGGTCAAGGCGAACTTGTAACTATGCGATGTAAATAGAGGTTTGAATACCCATAACTAGTTTCTCAAGAGCCTTCGGCACCATTTCCGAGTTGTCGAGCCTTGACATTGTGTTTGGCAGGAGGCAGTAATACCCTGTCTTCCCTCAAAGACGCATATCGGTAGACTGTCAGATTATCCAAAGCTTCGCTTAAATTATATATGAATAGCGGGGAAGCAACCAAGTAAACAAGTAATGCCCCACCACAATCGCATTCTCACAAAGGTGAAGGTTAAAGAGAAGCGAAAAATGCTATCTTACCCTGATGTATGACTGATCTGGACATGAATTATAGTATCGTTCAATAGAAAAAATGCAGGCTACTTGATGCCATATCAAGACTCATTTGGTATTTTCGCTATACTAGCAACAGGATGCGTCGAGACGAAGTAAGCGTTCTTATTCCTTCTCCAAACACTCATTCGTCTACTCTGTGCTAAAGGTAAAGAAAGGTACGATTCAAGACTATATACCTGGGAGAATCACCTGATATGATTCACACAACGCGGTTTTTTGGAGATCAGTTTAGCGGAAGTGAACTCGATGCTCGTGAATCAATGTCGAATTCACCTGAGCCCAACCCCCCTTATTGTGGAGTCAGTACAATAGGAAACAACTTTCACTGTCTGATCGACTACGTATTGTACTGACATGTCGACTCCTTCCCATCGTCTTCTCTTTCTTCTGCCAACCGACCAAAACGTCGCGACTGCGACACCATTCCTTCTTCGATATCGATCACAACACAGATCGAGACACCTACTTACATTTTGCTTTGCTTTGCCTAGCTTCGAAATTCAAGAAACGCATACTCACTTACAACCCTACACCATGAGTCGATCATCCGCCGTCAGCTCCCAGAAATCCATCGCCGACGACCATACACCCCTCCCGCCTCCACCTACTTGTACCAAAATCCACGACAAGTGGGCCCCGTGCTATACGCACAGCGCGCAATGTGATGGTTGCCACACCAAGAAACATCCTGTACTACAGCGCTGCCTGAGATGTACGTTGCAGTATTGTAGGAAGTGTATGGTGAAGGCTAGGTTGAATGGTCATGAGTACGTGGATGGGGAGCTGGATTGGGATGTTGGTAGTAGGCCGCGGGAGTTTAGGGATCATGGGAGTTGGAAGAAGATGGAGGTGAAGGGGGAGATGGGGGTTAGGCGGTCGAGGTTTGGGGCTTGGGTTAGGGGCGGTGAGGTTGAGCAGGAGGATGATCATGAGGCATTGATGGTGGGAGAGATGTTGAAGAGAAGTGAGATGGGGATGATTGTTGCGAGAGCTAGTTTTGCGACTACTGGTTCTCGGAGCTCCAAGAGTCCTTCGAAGCAGAGATTCATGACTGAGGAGGAGAAGTACAGAGCACGGGTTTGATCTCCCTTCCACGAGCAGAAGTCAGTTTGATCTAACTGTGTATAGGGCAACACAAGCCTCTTCGGAGGGCCAAAAAATACTCCTGACTCTAGTCGGTACGCCAGTGATGCCACTCTGCTTGATGACACTGATGACGACGGTGACCTCGAGTCAGATGACGACTTCGAGATTCCTCTGCCAAAACGACGTCGTCCGGATCATGTTGATAGCCAGACAAGTACTGCTTGTTTGAGACTCAATGAGCATCGATTTGGTGACCAGAGATTTGAGCAACGTTCCGGCGGCGCTTCTCAAGTTGATGTCAACCGGTCATCTTCTGCTTCGATGATTAGTCGTCCAAGCGATAGACAACAACCGGCCTCCTATCAGCAACAACGACAACAATCACACCAGCGATCCAGTCTATCCAGATCCACAGCATCAACCGCATCCTTCCGCCTCAACCCCGCCGGACAACCAAACCAACACCAACGCCAACGACAGCCGCAAGTCCTCACAGCCAGCCCTTGCGAATCACCATACTTATCGTCAGCATCCCAACCCATTCCCTTCCACCTCCGTCAAGCAACTACTTTCCTGACACCAACATCGACCTTCTCCGACGCCACCTCTGCAATCCTCTTGGCTCAAGCACAAGAAGAAGCAGACACGCTCCCTCGTCGCCGTAAAGAGTTCGAGGAGTACTGTGCCCAAGCTTGGAGGCATGAGCCTGCGCTTCGTCAATTGAGAGACGAGGGGAAGCTAGAGGAAGCGAGGGATTTGTTTGATGCTGCGAAGGCGGCTCTGTACTTTGCTAGGGGGTTGGGTGGTGGTGGTGATTGAAGGAAGGATTGGCGGCAATGAGGTTAGACGCGATGAGCTGTGGGTGATTTGGGAATGAGGTGAGGGTTTTGGGTGGGGAGCCATTTGGTCGGGCATTAGCGAATGAACGGAGAGCCTTATTTTGAGTTGGACCTTGGTGGTTGTTGGTAGCAAGCCATTTTCGTAGTTTGGATTGCTTTTTTTTGGACTGCTTGCAGTCTATTTCTAGAGAATAGCGACTGAATTACGATTTTCGACCAGAAGGTTTGCTATAGTATAATTTGGCGCAGAAGAATAGAAAATGAACGGCAAGAAAGTCTTGCTCACCACCTTCCTAGTTGTCCGACCTTCTGATGTGACGTTGTACTTGATCCTGAGGTGTCCTGTCTTATGATGCTTGGCTAATTCTTTTGGCTAATTCTCCCGTGTAGCCAGTGCCGAATCTGCGACTTACAGCAACTGTATCTTTCCCAGTGATGTGATACGACGTTACTCAAAGTAAAATCGCGAAAGTGTTCCATGACTCCAACTAAGGCGACACCAATTCCAATGTCGGGACAGTATTCTGGGACCTGTATAACAAGAGAAATTCAACTTAGACTCACTCTGGCACAGCAACTGAATCGGCCTCTTCATCAAGTGTTTCATCCACCTCCTCCATTAACTATCTCATCTCATTTCATCCGAACACTCTGACGCCCCATATTCCAAAACAAAACGACTTTTGAAATTGAAATGGAAGAGGGAAAACAAAGAGAAGACGAACCAGTCTCAGCCATTCAAACTCCACATTTTTGAATCTTTATTCCCGCTTCATGATGAGTGAGCCAGCCTGAGCGATATCTCCGGGACTTTGTTTTGTGCGGCTATATGCATGCCTATAGTGAGACTTTGGGCATGTCCAAGACAGGCAGGCAGGCAATATCGGTAAGCGTCAGCAAACCTCCTGGTCTGATCATTGCCGTGAATCACCAACCCATCTACACGCTTCGAAGCCAAGCAAAATATGCAATAAGAACCGCCAAATGAGTACAGTTCTGAGTATCTCTTATTCCGGACAAAGGTAAATGATGTAATGAATGTGAAACCTTGATTGCAATGATTGCTGAGTTTAGTAAGGCCAGGCTGTATGAAGTGATAAGTATGATAATTCAACGAAGTTCAATGAACCTCGTAAACGACAGTCAGTGTTATTGGAGAATTCTCCCGCAAGTACTCACGCTGGCGGCTAATACTCTAGAAAAGAGCACGGTTTTGAGAAATGTGTCAGAGTAACAACAAGCCGATGTGCGCCACGCAGAAACCGTCTTGGCAGTTCTGAATGCAAGGAGGTACGACTACGACTAATTGAGAGGTTAACGCTGCCGCGAGGCAATACAGCAAATTCCCCACCAAGAATATATGTACACTGGTCAGTTTTCAGCACTAGCCTCTGATTGGCTGACAGATTGGGAGATACTGTATGAAAGACTACGTCGCAAAGCCTCTGATTGGACCCGGCCAATTGTTTCTTTCCTATAGCCTAGGTATGTAATCCCCTTTTCCGGGACATTGATTTTGCCTACATCCACAGCCATAAATGCATGCCGCCCTGTCCCGGAAGGATGGAAAACTGCAAATAGCAGATGGAGTAAAATAAGTGCGTCACGAGGCTACTTGAAGATTAAGAGTAGTAAGTAGGTATGGTACGCGAATAAAGAGTAGCGAATAGAATTTTATTGTGGGAAGAATGCATCTTTTACTTGAAGGAAGTAAGAGGAATTCTCTCGAGAGGATACACGGGGAGGACTTGAGGCTGGGCATACTTACTTGATAGGGAGGGATAGTAGCGGGAAAGTAAAGAGTGGCCAAGTAGATGTGGGTTTGGCGACTAGAAGAGATACGACGTATGCCAAGGAGAAAGGTAAGGCAAGCTTGTGAGTCAAACGTAATTCTGAGGCGTCTATCCTGCGATTCTGAGGCGTTAAATCCTTCGAGTGTAAGTTCGAATAGCCTTCTCTTCTGACCCTTCAGGTAAGAAGCAGTATGTTCTTACGAGTCGCGCGTATCGCCGATTGTAAAGTAATATACAACCTTATTAGCTAAGATTACATGCCCAATAACTCTAAGAGAATAGGGATACACGAGAAAGAACTGGCCCTCTGGCCTCTGGTTCCCTTTTTCACTCGCCCAAGACTTTTGAAACTGCAAATCTAATATCTTCAAGGTCCATTATTCGCGATTGGTCGGAGGTTCCGCTGTAGACAGCAATAGAGTTTCGCGGCACTAGCCAAATCAGATCAGATCGACAAGACAAGCTTCCCAATGGTTTTCTCAAGCAAACACTTCCGCACCGTCGACCTGCGACGTTGACAGGAGCTTGGCTACTACTGTAGTCCGAGCACTAGATGAGTGGTTCGGCAGTGGCTGGTCAGTTTGTTTCGTTTATATGCGTTCGGATGAATACCAAAGTAAAGAAGGAAAAGTGTTGAAAAGTTCTTCCTTTGGTCTGAGACTTCAGTCAATGCCGGATCTTGTAATTGCCTGCCATACCAGTCAACACTCTGCTAATCCGTGACAGGTCGGAAATCTCTATATTCTTTGGTTCTCGAACTTTATCGATGTAAAGGGAAAGTAATCTATCGTCGTTATGCAACAATTTCTGACATTCATCCAACAGTGATTGCGATAGATGAAAGTCCAGAATAAGCGCAGGATAATAGCAAGCTTGAGATTCATCGTCGATTCGACGAATGACCGTGCCAAGTTTAAAACCGCTTAAGAGCTGTCAGCGCCCGAAAGAGATAGTATGGAACTTCCCACCGGCTGTATTGGGAGTCCCTGGCGGCTCTCTTGGGGGAAAGTGGGGGGCATCTGTTCACCCACACGTTATGGTTTTCCTGGCCTGGGAGGAGATCCTGGAGATCCTTTGGCCCCAAAGCGTCTATTAGCCGGCTCCCCTCAGGCAAGTAATTAAGCGAGTACAGGCAGGAGCCAGAGATGAAGCTGCAGGTATTATCCTCGTCTCTTGGAACCCAATCGACGATTACTGATTCGCTGACTCGCCGCTCGTTGCGCTTGGGCATATCCAGGGTTCATGGCGGAGGAAAAGCTTGGTATGCACAACCAGCCATTCTCAGCCTCTCTAACCTCCTCCTTCTACCAAAATCAGTCAGTATCAATGATAGCAACTTGTCATTCAGCCGTTACACATCGCATGCAGCATTCATCCAGTCCAGCCTCCGGCCCGGAATCATCTTGGGTACCTTAGGTACGTATCGCTACGTATCTAAAGGCACAGCGCGTCGCTTGTCGGCAAAACTCAGCGACAATGCTCGAATCTAACCAAACTTTCTAGTAAGGTGCGCGATATAATTTACCTTGGAGGCAGGTTCGTCGAATAGGCGTGTACAAGTAGCCTGGGCTGAAACATCAAACATTTGACTGGGCCTGCTGTGCGGACAGTGCTGGGCCTATCAATTTGCGGCCTTGTGCCCTGGTACCTGCATCTCTGGACGAGACAGCCAGGCGTGACCCCTACAGAACGATTGATGTGCGAACCCAAGGTCCGTCCCAAGCAGGTATGGCCGCCTCCCCCTGACTCCGTAGATGTAAGATTTCTGTCAGTCCTTGGGGGGGAACGTTTCCAAGAAAGTGTCCAACGGCTGGACCGTGTGCTTCGAAAATTGCGATAGGCGGAGAAGTAGCGTTTGTTTGCGCCTATGCAAGGGTCCCTCCTGCATCCATCCATTCACACACGGACTCTCTGAATAATGAACGTGTGTGTGACCATGGGTGGATGTCGTTTGTCCGAAGAACTTAATGTGATCTTGATCCCGTCCCGTAGGTAGGTAGGTAGGTAGGTGGCAGTGCGCAATGAATGGTTGTGCGAATGTGTTCAGAATACCCGTTGCTTGGTACTACATAAAATCTCTGCTTGAAGTTAAATTTCCCCGAAATTGACTTCCAAGCTAGGTCCGTATCCGTCCATCTCACATCCCCCCCCAACGCTCATTTAATAAGCATCGCATTCCCCCTCACGGATGCATCCACCATCTCGAAATATCCAGCATCATCAACATTCTCAAATTCCCTCAACTTCTTGATCCGTCTCCACTGCTCCGGCTAGAAGGTACATTCACAAGCTTGATCTACTCTGGGATGCCGCATAGCTAACTGGGATACGCAGTGATACCCCACATCTGCGGATCAACATACCAAAGAATACCCTCAAGATGTACACTTCCATGGTGGCAGTCGTCTCGACAGCCCTTCTCACCTTGGCCAGCGCGCAAAATACCACCGATCTCATTACTGGCAAGCTTGGCAACTCGACTGTCGCATCGAATAACCCAATCGGCAAGGTCTACACAGCTACGCTTCCCGAGAAGCCATTCTTCAACCCTAAAAATCCAAAGGGCAACATCAAAGGTTCCATCTCAGCAGCTGCGACCTCCAACGGAGTCGGCGTCAAGTTCACTGTCAGGTTCGAGAATCTGCCCACCAGCGGTGGCCCATTCCGTACGTATTTACGTGTGATTTATGTCAATGCGACTATGCTGATAGTAAATAGTTTACCATCTCCATGCTTCTCCCGTTCCAGCGGATGGGAATTGCACCAAAGCTCTCACCCATCTCGATCCATTGATCCGCGGCGAGGTAAGCTTCCCGTTCGATCATTCCCTCGAGAAACATAACTAACATCCTCTTCAGACCACACCCTGCAACGATGAATATCCTCAGACCTGCCAAGTCGGCGACCTTTCAGGGAAATATGGCAGCATCGTTTCCGACCCCTTTGAAGAAAGCTACAACGATGAATATGCCTCCACTGTCCCAGGCAGTCCCGCGTTCTTTGGAAACCGTTCCTTCGTCATCCATTTCGCAAACAAGACTCGTATCACATGCGCCAACTTCGTCCTCGCCTCGAACTCCACTGCTTCACGTGCAAAGCCAAAAAACACTCGCGCCAACGACCCAGCTACGAGCTCTACAAGGCCATCGCCATCTCCATCGCCAACAGGCTCAGCTCCACCAACTCAAGTCACTGGAGCTGCCAACGCAATTTCCGCTTCTTTACTGTCCCTGACAGTCGTCTTCGGACTCTTTTTCATGTTGTGATGATTGAATGAATCAACGAACAACTGTCTTTATTCTTAATTAATGATGGGGGGATTTTTTTATATATTTTTTTTTAGATAATTGAATGGCGTTGATGGGGGGGATATCTTCTTGCTGCATGTTTTCACACGCCAAGATGGAACTTTACTTATGATGATGATCATGATGGTCTGAAATAAGACCGGCACTCGTGCTAATACCTTGCAATACATGCAAAATGCTACACTAGATGGGCAGAGCGTTAGATACCAACAAGAATCCGTTACTTTTGACTTCATCATGACTCTTTTCTTTCCAGGCATGACTCTTACATATACCTTCAACCTTTTCTTTCACGAAGTAGGTTCATGAAGTGTCAATCCCCTACTACCCTGATCTGAGTAATGTACAAACGGCAACTTACCTCATCCCTGCCAGCTTCCTTCAACTACTAAGCGTGATTTACGTATCCACTTTTCCCCCAATTGACTAAACAGTCCAGACCTCCCCTGTACATCCATGCACATCCAGGGTCCTCGTTTCAAATCGCCAAGCTTTGTTTCAAACTCTATCTCTCTCTCTCTCCCTCCCTCCTTCCTTCCTTCCTTACTTGACTTGCCTTACCAACCATACCTCCGGACCTCCGGAGCTCCTGCTTCTCCAATGGTTCTGACTCCTGAGGAACATTACCCTTGGTGTTGGTGCACCTCTAAGCGGAAATTAAATCCCTTCTGTCGCGTTTCACGACTTGCAAGTGCCGGTTCGGTGAGCTTGCTGGATGGAGACTGGTTGGATGTTTGGTCTGACTCGGTACTTGGGAGCCGTTCTTCTTGAGTGAGTGAGTGAGTTGGTTGGAGAGAAATGTAAGTTGGTTGGAGAGAAATGTAGATGGATATATATGCATGCATCACTCACTGCCGCTTACGATCTGCAGAATCATCTTCTCAAGGGCTCATTCACTGCAGTCACTCCAAAGCGCGTCCTCCGTCGGAGTTTTGTTGTTCAGGTAAAAGATTTCACTGAAGCTAATAGAGTCGGCAAAGCAGATAGATGGTTTGATTGAGACTCTCCAGGAGTGAAGAAAGACCCGTTGGGAGGTCCGTGACGGGCGGAGAGGAAATCATTTCCGCAAAACTTTCGCGAATTCACACTTGAGGTCCTTTTGTGATTTTATCACTCCAGGTTTTCGAGACCCGCTTACGCGAGGAGGGCTGGATACCTAGACTATGACAAGCTAGGTAGTGAGGGACTTCGGAACTTGATGTATATCAAATATTTTCTGAACACTTCTCGATATCTTGCTAGGTCGGTAATGTTACCGTGCCTGATTCGAATTCTGCGAAACGGTCCCTGCGAAACGGAAAGAGGCTTTGATTAATGCCGTCTTGGAGTCTTGTCTTCAACTTGTCAGAAGGATAAGTAGGGTAGATTATGTTCTTCATGGGTATTTGTGCTTGTGCTGAGTGGGTGATTGGTAGGCGAGATGTGCTGTTTGTGTTCTCAGGGTCTGGATCTCGAAAATTGGGAATCTGGGGTGGGAAAGGAATCCTTGTTGAATGAAATGATGACTAACTAACACTGATCACAGAAGGTTGCGAACAAATGTAAGTCATTTATCGTTCACTGGGTCGATTTACATCACTTGGTAGGCGGCTTAATTAATCATTTCATTTCGTCTATATCCCGGTGGATGAAAGATGGATTTAACAGTTTATCTGTTGTTCGCATGATAATGTTCTTTTCTTGCACTTCCTTGCTTCTTTCTTTGATCGCGAGATATCCTACGATATCACGTCCCTACCTAATAATAGGCTAATAATAGGAAGAAGCGCTATGAAGTACGGCGGTAAAACCCAGTGGGGATAACACATAGACAACGGAAATGCCATCACACGAGCGAGCGTGCTGTTTTATCTGTCTCCCTTCGTAAAATAGGTTTCTCTCTTCTAGAGCGAGATATTCCACGAGATCAAGTAATAGCAACGGAAAATTGAAGCGGTATGAACGTAGTAGGAGGAAAGGTAGCCAGGACCATATCATCGACCAGGGAAATGAAATCAGGTAGACGTGCTTTGCTTCTCTATTTATCATGGTCGGTGAGAAAGCCGCTCGTGTTCACTAAGGTGCTGCATCGAAATACAGTTAGATATTTTGATCGCTACGATATCTCCCTATTCTGACTCATATCTGAAAACGTGATAGTTTTTGAGCTTGAAGGTCGATAGAGATTAAACGTTGCCTTAGAAGATCGTAGGCAACTTACAGTATCCACTTTCTTAAAATTGTCAAGTCATTGTGATTTGTCGATTCACATAGTATAACGTTACTGAGCTCTAGGTACTGACTGAGGTATACATAGCAGAATTCTCCCCGAGGAATCATGACCAGCGATTTCACTTCCCTTCTCCTTGACCCTGGTTTAGACCTGTCTGTGTAAGAATTCTTTCCTCTGGGAAAACAAAGCTAAGCCAAAAGTTCCATGCTGGGCAAAGCAAGCAATTCAGGAACCTCGTACTAAATTTGACCGAAGCTAGGCAAATCAGCGCTTTCAATAGAGGGGCGACTCTTCGACGAACGGCAGAAGCCTAAATATTAGTAACAGCTACAGTTCTTCAAATATCATCAACTGCACAAGTACGGGTGGTTATCGTATTTGATGTTACAACACTGAGTTAACTAGTAGGTCTAACTGACAGAGGGATAATGAGGGAAAGCGTGATCAAGATCTTATATTCGAAGCCCTAAAATAGCTATAAAATGCCTCTATCCTACCTAAAGTACCTTGAAGCAGTCGGCTACCTTCCGTGCTTATCTATTTTATATGGACCTATTATCCTTTCATCTGTATTGATTACTTGAGAGAAAATAGTCATCACATATGACTTCTATACGCAGGATTAACAGGTCCATAGTTTTGCCTATTGGAGAAGCAGAGCTAACTTTACTAAAGCGGTTCAGTTTGTTTTTGAGCCTACCTCTATTGGGTAGTTCAGAATGATAGTCAAGATTACACCTGAACGAAAGCGCTGGGGCAAATCTTATCTCTGCAAAGCAGATTAATACATTCGTAATATTTCGCCTGGGTAAAGTCGTCAAATAAGTATACGACTGTAACTTCAAATGCTAATATACTGTAATCATTTTGTGAGTTTCATCGTTGTCGAGTCGTCACTTTAAAGTCATATATACCTGTCTACTTTCCCGAAGGTGGTATATAGCCTACGAAAGAATCGTCTGGCTTAATTCACTGGTGAGAAACAGGATTCACCTCGGATATTCCCCCCCCCCCCATCATGACTTTAGGAAAGGTATCGATTGAAAGAGATAGTTGGCCTTGAAGCATTACGTGAGGAAGTATGATATTATTTAAGACGATATTCCATTAAGCACTTGACCGTCAAGTAGCGCTCCATTCCCATTCGCTGTAGATGAGATCATGAGCTTTTCTAGTCTCGAATTCGTCCTACCTACGCAAGTAAAGATTTGAGAATAAGTGAGTGAGTGTCATTGCCTTCCTTCGTCTATTGCTCGAAAGGCGGGCTTGAATGAATGCATGGCTGGATATTAAGATATGGGCTGTTCAGTCAAGTAGCATCGAGTGCACCTCAAAAAAACAATTCAAACTCGAAAGTAATATGCTTCAGAGTCCTCATCTTGGATTTTTGATCGCAATCTCCTCTAGATCCAGCATGGTTGCTTAGACTCAAGTCCTCTGAGTTGAGGTGAGTACACTAGCTGTTGAGTTGAGTCAAATATGAAGAAAGTTTCGTACACGGAGTAGACTCCGTGTATATTAAGTAGCGTAAAACAGTATAAAGTAAGTATCAAGCAGACTTAGGAGGTGTAAGAAGTACCTTTACTTACTACAAGTAAAGCTTAGAGAGAAAAATCAAGTTTTGGTCTAATATCGGGCTATAAAGAGTGATATATAGCCTACCGTCTACTATAGTATAATACAGTTGACGTAGGTATAATACAAGTAGTAAGCTAGATATTACCCCTTGTACCTCTATGAAGAATTTGTATAGCTAGTGAGCGGGACTCTGAGTGGAGTTGAGTCTGGGGTACCTCAGTGCTCAATTCAATTCAACTCAGCCCAATCACTACGCTGTCTGGATCTAAGATCTATGCTTCTCAACACACTCATCACGACCATCTGTGTGAGGAGATCTCATCCAAATCCCACTCACTCGATCTCACTAAGCGATTCCCTAAATCAAGGCATCACAGTGCTATTCATTTATAGTCCTCGATTACTGTCTCCTCTCCTCTCCTATTCCAGAAATGCATCACCAGCTCACTCACAAGAACAGTCTCTATCTCATCTCATTTCATCTCAGCTTCCACAAACCCTTCAAGTATGCTCCTGCTTCTCCGTAGGCCGTGTTGAACATCCATAAACTTGAATCAGACCAACTGGCGGACTACATTTGAAGTTTTACCAGTGAGAAGAAAAGCAAGGGGAGTTCTTCGATTACACGACTCTTGTCTCTTATGTTTACATGGATATAAAAATATAGGCGACGGTGGCTGCCACGGTTTGATCATGATGGAATACCGGATCGATCTATTCACAAGGTAGGTCATGACTAGTGATTCATCCAGATGAAATTCTTTCCGACAGTTCCGCAACTACCCTCTATCAAAACAAGTCTCATCAAATCCAGAAATCAGTGAGCAGACATCATCACGCCTGATCGATCCGCTCCGCACAACATGTACAAAAGGTCCTGGCATTTATTATCAACCGACACCCTTCATCACAATTTATTTACAGTCGACAGATTCCTCGCCACCAGCAGAGAGAGAACCTCACCAATTGCATCATGAAATAAGGGTGGCGATTTCACCTTCTGTAGAGCCTAGCCTAGCCTAGCCATATCTTAAGCTCAGTACCAACATCTGGGAGGACAGAAAAACAACCCTCCAAACATCTTCTTTCGGCTCGATTCTGTATACACGGTAGACACGCAATCCGCAACACGCAGCGTGGAGAAGCCAGAATTGACTCCGGTAGAGACATTCAGGACAGAAGGGGTGCTCGTGTGGAGTGTATATCCTGGATCTGTATCTTAGTTGATATGAGATTTTATATGCCAAGTAATGTCTGACGGAGATGGTCTCATAGAACCAGCAGGATCACCTGTAGACAGGCAGTAGGCTATGTGCTCCTCGATCCAAGGGAGGATATCAAATGGTTTTATTTTATTTCATGGAAGCTGAGCTAAGCTAGGCTCAGGAGTGCAGGTGGGCGGTTAGCAAACGAAATTTATTCCAACTTTGAAAATCCTGGAGAGAAAGGTGAGGACAAGAACAACGTCCACTCCAACTCCTGCTCCCACTCCCACCCTACCAAGCGGGACAATCGCCTCTGTAGGTATGTCTCACACCTCGAGCTACTTATCAGTAATTGCTTTTTCCTATTTTTGAAGTCAGACGGACTCGGAGAATTATCTTCGGTTCAGGGTCCCTGACCTTGTTATAAGACGCGGTATATGAATCTAGGGCTGAGTGGTCACTTTAATCGAAATGTTCCACCGCGACGATCCTTGGGTTTGACGCAATTAGAGACATCCGTGAGTAGAGCTCGGCAAGACGAGTAAGACTTACCTTGGAAGTCACGAAGTACGTACTGTATGTATGATAAGGAAATCGTGCGTGGCAGCCACTTATGCATGTCGTTTATACAGCGCGAGCCAAGTGGTTAATGCATGCAGGAAGATTAGATAGAAGATCCTGATATGGATAGATAGATGGTATTATAGATAAGAGTGGTAATAAATACAATAGATCTGAGCGCCTTCTGCGTCATGAATAGATATCTTATCTCAATGCGAGGAAGTGAAGAAAAAATGAACTAAAATGGAGTCAAGTTGCAACATGACCCAAACCAATAGTGCTATACGGATGGGCCCTTACCCAAAATTCCAAGACGAATATGTCTGTCCCGACCAACCAACGCCGCAGTACATCAACCTGCCTAGATAGACCCTAACATGCATATGCAAGTGCAACGAGGAAATTTAAATGCTGTAGAAACTTAAGTAACGAGAAGAAGAGCAAACATCTCATCGCCACGTCCCATGGATCTTCGCCCTCCTTGGTCGACTCTTCAGCCCTACATCCCCAGCACCCATCAGACTTTTCCACCTCCTCCCAACACTTCCCCTATCCTTGCCTAAACTCCTCGCGCAATCCTGCCATTCGCTCTTCGTCAACTTGAGTTTCTCCAGTACAAGTTCTACCAGCAAGCGGTCATCATCCGTCGACCAATCGCCGCTAGAACTAAAACCCTCAACACTGGGAAACACGGTCTCGCTGCCCTGCTTCTCGACGTCCGCTAAGCGCAAATCGTGGAAATCGGAGCGGGCGAGACCAAGAGGTATGATTTCCGGCGCGAAGCGCATCCGTTTCGGTGTGCTGGGTCTCTCAATGTGTTCCTCTTGTTCGCTGTCTCCGTCTTCGACATCATCACGGCTCATTTCGTCGTCTGTAGCTCGCGTTCTTTTGTTGATTCCGCGAGGAGGTGGTGCGGCGCGCTTCGTGATCTTCCTCCTCGAGGTGAGAGAAGGTGTTGACTCTTCAGCGCGCTTGCGCTCTCGTAGACGCAATTTCATAGGCGAGGATGGAGCGTCTGCGTGGGTTGTTGGGGGGGATGGTAAGTGGTTTGGAGGCGAGAGCATTGATTGTAATGCACGACATGTTGAGTATATATTGTTGATGTTGGGACGAGAGGAGGGTGGTGGCGAGAGAGGTGGAGATGCGAAGGGCGCAGATTGGAATCGTGTTTTGGGCATTTGTGAAGAGGAGTCGCAGCCTAATGCTGAAGGGAGTAACATATTTCTTAGTGTTCGAGGCAAGGTTGTGGTATTGTTGTTGTGGTTGGGAGGTTGCAAGACTCCTCGCGACGAGGACGAACAGAGCGAGCGCAATTGATGCGCCGGGAGTCGTCGGAGCTGCGTAACGATACAATTGTGGAGTAAAAGTTGATCGTATGTATTCCTTAGGCTGATGAGAATCGTGGATAGTAATTTCCGTTACATGCGATATCTTGGTGGACTATAATCGCGTGTTGAAGGCAGTTGGGTATGTAGGTTCGCAAGTTTGCAGGTCCTCGATGTAAGATGTAAGAAGGGTCGCGGGCCGTTGGGGGGAGTGGAGGGGACGTGGGTGTTAATAATGTGGTCGCGCTATTCCTCCGACCCCGGTCTGCAACCATCAAGCATACTTATGACTAACTAGGTAGGGAACTAACTACTTCGGGTTCGGGGTCGGGGTCGGGGTCCGCGTGATAGCTCCGAGATGGGGACCTCGAGAGCTCAAGGTGGCATTTATGAGCAGCCACAAGCCTCGGATTCTGTTCAATGCGCGATGTTACGCTCCCTCTTTTTCCCTAGTTATTGACGGTCTACGGAGTGAGTATATTTCGCAGGTATAAATGAAAGGAAGAAGAGAAACACAAAACGAAGGAGAGAGGAAACATAATATATCTCCTCCCTCCCCTCCCCTCCCCTCACCTCCCCTTCCCTCCCAGAACTCATGGATGGCCTCATCCAACATTGTCAATGGCCAGTCTATGCCAGCCAACAGCTATAATCCTGTTCTAGCTCGGTACCTTGGTAGGTAAGGAACACTTTCTCGCGCTGCCGGGCGGACACTATTGCAGCTTCTCTCCCTTCCCTCCCTTGAGAGCTTCCTTGGGTTGGGATTATCCCTTCGCCATGCTTCCTAGTGAAGGAAGGGAATCGAGCTTGAAAGAAACTCCTCGATTCCGGACCCATCTCCCCGTCGTCATTGCCTGTTGTCCACACTATTCCATTGCCTGTGGCTCGAGAGATCACTCACTATACGCACTCACACGCTTCCAATGTCAAAATCACACACACCCGATCCCTCCTATGATCTTGAACCTTTGCTCGAACATTAGAAGCGACAATTTCGATATTGACCTCAGAGACTCAAGGGACCATGACGTCCGTGGCCATCTCACCTGCTTGAAACTACCTACTCAGTATCTTATCGCGCTCCCTCGAGGATAGCTCCAACCCAAGGCAACATAGATGCAGCAGTGCAGGGCGGGGGCTTTGCGTCTGTGAGGCAAGAGAACTGATTTGAGATACTGTCTCGATGCATGCAAGTCATCAAGTCATCCGACAAGGTGTGCTCGGGGCTCAATCTGTGAGTGGCTCGTACCTTGTTCGTGGAGGAGTCCTTTTTAAATTGACTTTTCCGTGTATCGCGTTTTGACGCGTGAGCTTCGAATTTCGTGTAAAGTGGTTGTGAGATTGACGAATGACCGTAGAGCTCGAGAACGGTGGGACGCGTCCGTGTGCGTGTGCCATGGCGATGGCGATGGCAATTGTGATCCAGCACAAGTCTAACTCGAAACAAGAGTCGGTGACATGACTCAAATGTTTGATAAGCGTGCATAGAATCGATAGTCATGTCTCCTTCAATTTAACGAATGACACTACCGATATTTCTGACAACTGACTTGAAAGTCAACACTCATTAGAAGAACGACAACGGTCATGTGATACTTCATGATGGCTGCAGGGAGAGCTACATGTCAAGCCACGAGGGGTAATGTTGGGCTTGACTGAGCGCTCATCTAAATACCTTGTAAAGTCTGCAATGTGGCAACCAGTTTGCCTCCTACCACCCGAGAGCTCGGTTGTGTATGCAAGGAGCGGGGAGAACACGAAAGTCGGTCTGTCAGTGCATTTGGCTCTTAGGAAAATGTGACAGCTCCATTGAGTTATCATCGAAGGCGGGGTACTTATAGCATCTATGAGATATTACGAATCGACTCAGCCCCCTGTAACGTACCCAGACAATAACGTCTGCTAAATGCAGGTCTTGTATCTCAGAGACTCTTCTTGAACAGGAGAATAGCCGTTTCACTGCCAGTTTCCAGCCAGTCCTGGCCACCGAGGGCCGTTCCTATTTCCTTAGCAAAGACATACATCACATCTTCGTCTGTTCCAACAAGTTCAGGATTAGCCTTTCCCCATCGAGTGACCATACTGGCAGTTCCACCTCCATTCTCGATATCGGCCAATGAATAGGTCTGACTGCCATTGAAGAAGGATTTCCCGTTACTCAGCACGCCGTCTCGATCGTACTCAAGTTTGACGTACTTCGCTTGAGGAAATGAAGTGACTGGCGGGGATACGTCCCAAGGAAGAGGTAGATCGTCGTACATGGTCATGACCATGTCGTTTCCAGGGAGGCGGTATTCTGCAAGCATCATCTCCTCAACAGCTAAGAGCGCTTCTCTGACAGCTCCAGCATTAGGTGTTGAAGGATCTGTGGGAAAAATTACTTCAAGCTTGGCTCAATTTTGAGCTCTGCTTACGAGGAAACATGCGACAGAATGATGAGGCTGGACGATTAGCGACGGGTGGCTATCGGGCGAGTGTATGTGACCTACAACATGACCACAATGCAACCGTGCCTCCGGGCCGTACAACCTTGGCAGCTTCAGACCAGAATTTGGTCATATCAAACCTATAAACTTCGAGTTAATTGACTGTACGACTGTGTATCTCAGGCAAGCAGCACAGAAGTCACATTTTTCTGTTGGCAATCAAACTTGAGAGATGTAGAATGAGTTTTGTACGAACCAATGTGCCTAAGCTTGTCAGCAACACATACTCACCAATGGCCAAGAGCCAATACTCACAGCCGTTGCGGCAGTCAAGAGGTCGACTGACTCGGGCTCCAGTCCCTCGATCTCAATATTCGACAAATCTTCAGCGGCAGAGACAACGTATTCAATTTCCTTCCCAGATCGAGTCTTGCCTCCACGCTCCCGAGCAACGCTAATCATGGCGAGGGCAGGATCAACACCAATTGCTCGATCAAAAGAGTGAGCTAGATCTACTGTAGCCCGCCCAGGTCCACAGCCACAGTCTAGAACGATGTCATGTTTCCCACCGGTAGCCTCATGATGATTGAGAATCACTTCATACAGGACCGGGGAGTATGCAAGCCGCTGAGCAGCATAGAGCTTGGCATCATCCAATGAGTACGAGCGGAACGTCGGATCTGAAGGATGTGGTACAGGCATGCTGATGACCGACAAAGATTGATGTGATGTGGTGAAGTTGTGCAGATTGTATATTCATTCGCAAGGTCGACAGGACTCGAGGCATGTAGATGGCTCGAGGATACCCATGACGCCAGTTTATCAAGGCCAGGAAGGTCCGCAGAAGCATCATCACAGCTTCGTCAGGAGAGCTTTCCATCGTGCCTTCTGTAAATATCCATTTTTCTCAGAGCATCAAGCAGGTACCAGTGTTTCATGAATCGAAGAACACAAGAGCTTGCTTTGAAGTGGAAACCAGTGAAACGATATCTCGAGTGTCAAAATTGTAGAAGAAAACAAACCGATCAAGATGCGCTGGGAGCGCTCTGTTTTCTTGCTTAAAAGATCGGGGTAAAAGATCATCATTGCAATTCATATAATTTTCAGAATGGTATACAGTAATTCAATCTGGAGTAATGTGAGAGTGATAAAAATCTTTCATTTGTGATATTTCCTCGGTGGAAGGAAAAAACCTGGAAGCATCGCAATTGAGGAATGAGATTTGAGGAGCTCCGCCAAGCTTTGGACGTCGTCACCTTAGCGGCATCTCATCATGCTTCAGCCTCCTCACCAGCACGACACTTCAAGCCTCTCCAGCTCCAGACCCCTCTTACAACTCCTGACACCATCTCTAAACGCAAAAATGAAGCCTATCTTCGGTGTAATGCAAGCATGGTCATGGTATGTTGAATCCTCCCTGCGTGTGGATGCGCAATCCCCCTCCGGGGCCTACATGAGCTTGGGGGGCATCGAAGCCAGAAAAAAACAATAGCTAACATATGGATGATAACAGCATCGTGATCTCCTGCTTCGCCATCGTAATACTCTCTGTCATCGGCGCTCTCTTCAAAGCGAACCACCACTCTATGACCGGCACGATGGAAGATCCAGAGAACCATGCCGCGGTCGCCGCCACTGTCTTTTCAGCCGTGATAGTCTATGCTGTACGTCCCCTCTCTCATCTACTTGTCCATGTTCCGGACCTTGAATGCGCCTATCATTCGGTCAAACCATCAAGCTTCTCTGCCGCCCTTGGAATATAAGCTAATCATAAAAAAATCACAGCTCTTCCTTGTCGGCTGCAGTTTCCAAGCTTTCCTCCACATCCGCGATAATCGAAGAGGCGCCATATCACTTTCGTAACGGCACGATTCGATACAATACATCACAGTATTTCCTGCATAGGTACGAAGCAGAAGCGAATGAAGAAAGGGGAAGACGATCAACGTGTACACAGAAAGATAGAGAACAGGGCGGCGTACGGTGTTTCTCGATGGGAACTGCCCGCTTTTGATGATATGATATCGAATGGGAAGAGCGGTTGATTGAAGTCACCGTGTAGGCATATGTTTACAGCAGAGTTGTGTCAATACCAGTATTTGCAGGAGCCCCCATCTAATCTGTTGTCTTGCCATGTTGGAATACGTGCTACCTATCTAGCAGCCTATGCAATCTTTGGGCTTGACTTGTGGCCTTGTGACATCGCGGCTCATGCTTCTGCAACAAGGTAGTACATGACTGCGTCAAAGTCACTTGTGCCCCTTGCAGCGATGTCCAATGCAGTAGGCTTGTTCAAAAAGTGAAGTTGGGGGAGAAATCTCACCATCATTCCTTTCTCTCCTAGTCCGAGCTCCTGTTTCTGGTTTTAACTGTCGGAGGATCGGAGGAGCAAGTTTTGTTCTCACGATATGGACAACAAGCGTTACTTACTTTTGGGGAAGTTTCATTGCAGAATTGTTTGATTATCGTATGTCACTCTCAGTATTATCTAAACGCTTCGCATATTCGCTGTAAGCAAGAAAGTGTTACAAGAATGTTATCCATCTACACAGGCATTCCCCCGCGTCCAACTGTTGGAGCTGCTAGCCTAAAAGTTCATCCACAAAAATCCCTGTGGCAAGTGCCAACGCAATTTCAAAAATCTTAATTCAGAACAATTGCAAAGGTATGAACTCCAACTCCGAACTCCTTGAACTCCTTGAACCCCTTTCTTTGGACTCCCTCTCTTCATCTATCGTTGTGGCTAGCTTGCATAAGCGGTCTGCGTGGCTTCCAAAACTTCAAGACGCTCCGTCCCTTCTGTGGCTTTGGATCATGGACATTGAGCTTTACCGGATAATAGCCTTGGTCGATAGAGTCGGAAAGACGCATGTTATTTGCTGGTAGCATTGCTCGAGCGGCGTCTGGTCTTTGATAGTAAGAGATTGGCGGTGGGCGGAAAGTTTGACTTGTCTGGCTGACTTGGCTGACTTGGCTGATATGACTGTTTGCAGTAGTTGGCCGGTGTTCATAAAAAGAT
The DNA here is from genome assembly GCA_900074885.1 of Rhynchosporium graminicola. NCBI lineage: Eukaryota > Fungi > Ascomycota > Leotiomycetes > Helotiales > Ploettnerulaceae > Rhynchosporium > Rhynchosporium graminicola. The sequence goes on from FJUW01000009.1 coordinate 214,977, forward strand.
TTTTGAACGTGGATCCGAGGCTCCCTTGGTCTCATAGGTGCTCTCAAATTGGGAGAGCTGATCATTCGACGAGCGTTGACTTGTCCAGGCGATGAGAAGGAATGCCCGCCAGAATTGTAGGTCGATTGTGCAAAAGAGCCGATACCACTATCATTGCTTCGCATGATTTCCATACCATAAGCGTCGGTGCCTAGATTATCCACTTTGCCGGCGAATACCAGCATCTTCCTCATATTATCGATGTACTCTCCTTCCAAGAAGAAGAGTAACGCTTCGACGTCTGCGATTGTGCTCATGGCCCCCAAACTCGCTCTTACCAACCCGGTTGACTTTCCATTGACGACCTCGATTGAAGGATCGCCGCAGCGATAACCCGCTGACCACGCACGCTTGTATTGCCACAGTTCAATTTGGAGAAGGCTGACAATACCACCAGGATTGCACAGCCCACCAGATCGAAGATATATCCCTTTAGAATTCGCAGTCCTCTCGATAAGAGAATGGCCGATGTAGGTCCCGTCAGAGCGCATGATGTTGAAGGCAATCGTGGCTCCTTGAGTCGTCGCGTCGCCGTAGGTCGATTTATCTGGTTCATCATAGATGACACATAGGGGTACACCATTATAGTGAGTCAGACTTTTCATCCCATGATAGAGACGGTAGGCGAGAAATGAGGTGTGTTGAGAGATACTCCTCATGCTTCCGTAGAGTCTCCGGTGTACCTCGATCGCACAACCGAGAGCGATGATGCTATGGAAAGGAAGAGTCCCATCTTCTAGACTATCGTGTAGTGTCGCATCTTTTCTTTGCACTGACGCCTCGTGGATAACGGTCAAACCATTGACTGTGCCTCCGCCAAAATACTTCCTCCAGCCCAGGATGTGTCCCGACTTCTTGCGTACAACGAGAGCTCCGATGTCTGGGAAGCCAAAGATTTTGTAGAAAGATACCGCCATAAAGTCCGGCGCATAATCTGGATCGCTTAAGTCTATCTGGGTTGTTGTCGCAAGTGCAGCTGCATCAAGGAGGGAGTAGGTATTCTGATGAGACGGTGTGCGCGATTCGCGAAGTTTTTTTGTCCACCCCATGGGAAGCCGTCTGCCAGTCATATTGGACTGTCCTGGGTACGCGAACAGTCCTGGCAGTCCTTCGCTATTCAAAAGTTGACCTGTTGAACCTACACGCCCATCAAGCCAATCGTCAACCTCATCATCGCTTGCAAAACAGTGGTGGCGTTCATTCGACAATTCTCGTACTCCAACGATGCTGGTGTGCGCATCTTTGTGATAGCCGTACCAAAATGCAGGTTGTTTCGGGTTACTGGCAGCTAGATCCCGAAAACTCTCTCCCACGAGTTTGATAGCAGCTGTGGCGTTGGCGGTGAAGATCAAATCGAAGTGCTCTGGGTCTGCTCCAAAAAATGCCAAAGTCTGTATACGGATCGAGTCTACCATATGACCAGAGAGCATGGCTGGATCTGAAGCAGAGTGCGGGTTCCCGTAAAGATTCGCCATCATTTTCTTCGAGAATTCATCGATTAGAGACTTAGCATAAATGGTAGCGCCGCCATGGTCAAGGTATACCTTCCCTTGTACCAAAAGATTAACATTTGGAATTTCAATCACTGAGGTGTCTTACCTTTCATCATGGGATATTCAGTGTCTCGGAAGACTTCGACTGCGTCATTGTAGGCCATATAGAATATACGATCAATTTTCGGACGTGGAGCGGCCTGTGTTGTGACTGTAACTGTGATTGTGAAGGACAGGGTTGGATCTCTTGAGACCTTGCGAGTCCTCACAACGGAAGCGGACTTTAACAATACAAGAGACGACAAGCAGCGATACTCTGTTTGAATTCTGAGGTCGAAGGTGTGAGTGGCGTGACGGTGGATTCACAAGGAAGGCGCGACCTGTGACGAAAGCGGACTACTGACACCTTCCAATTTTAGGTTTGGACGGGAAGACGAGAAGTTTTTGAACACAGCTGAAGAGTTCACGGAAACTTCCTTGATAATTTTGGTTCAAAATCTGGGGGACGTTTCGAAGAAAGTCCTATTTGAGATATGCGAGAGAGATCCTTGTAACCCACCAGCTGTCAGAAATTCGTGGAGCCCAACCAGGTCTTGTGAGAAAGGAAGATTAATGAGAAAATAGTCTGAGGGTGGATTGGAGAGTCAACCAGGGGAAATAAGTTAGAACTTTGTATTCAAAGGCTGACCAGACCTACTTCGAGCGAAAACCACGAAAAATCCAGGCTTGGAGAAGGGAAGGAAGGGCCAGTCACGTAAGCCCGCCGGGGGACGAGCCGACGGCTAGGACAATAACTTCCTTGACACAACGGCTGCTGGTTATGGTTATTGGATGAGCGGTTGATACAGGACTTGTCTTGACTGGTTTGGAGAAAAATCTGGGGGAGGTGTCGTGCAAGGTTACTGCGGCTCGGTTGAATTTGTCGAGCATCGTAACATAGTAGCAGGACTTAGCTCAAGATCGACACGAGTAAAACGTCTTCAATTGGAACGAAAGCATAGAGTACTTTGAAGCGGCATTTCTGATCGTATATTAGAACCTATGGTAGCAATTCCAAGAAGCCATCAACGCTCCTCCGGGACAGATCGGCCCACACATCTCAGCGCAGGGCAGGAAAGGCTGACTGACATACTTACTGTACATGCTACTCCGCCGCAATGTACATGGTGACACAAATCTTGCCTGCAGATTCCGGAAATCTGGCTGCAGAAGAGCACAGACTAAGGCAAGTGAGTTACGGGCTGCTGGGATCGGATGGAGTAACGATGGCCCCCAAACGATGCTGCACCTGCGCGCCTCCACCCAGCCTCTATGATCCAAGGCGCTTACACTTCTCATGACACCATCTCGAGATTCCATGTCCGCAGTAGCATTCAAGGACTACTGACCGTGGTCAGCTTTCAAATCCCTCCCGCTCTCGATAATCGTCGGTTAGATGACCGTGTCAGGAAAGGCACAGGATACGTGGTTACAAACCAGTCGCCGCGACATTCAGGCTAAGCGAGCATTTTGATCAATATGATTGGTTCATATATGTACAACCCCAACCACATTAGGCGTAAAGTCCTCAATTTTATCATCAAGAAGGGCCTACATAAGGCTTCAATGAGATCGCGCGCATGGCATTCTACAGATGGGGACGTTTCCCCGAAAAGAAATCTTTGCAGACGGATGGGCTAGCCGTGTTCACATATGATCTGTTGTTGTACCTCCGGGATTATATGGAGGCTACGCCACATTGTTACATGTTGACGTACATGCGATTAAATTCCTAAATTTGCAGCCATTATTCCACGCTGTCAACAAGTAAACAGTTATTTACAGCGCCAAAGGTCTGCCTGCTTGTACTAAAATTTATCCATCGCGGCCGTTTTCGCGATCCGAAGAAATTTTCTGCTGTTTTCGAATAATAAAGGCTTCTCGGGGACGGGTTGTCCTGCCTGATCATGAGACTCTCGCTTCGACAAGCACTCGATCGTGACCTTGCCGAGCAAGACAATGTTGATTACCATGCATATGCAATCTCAAGCTGAGGGTGTATATGAGAGACTGGCAAAAGCAAAGTGATTGGGCGAAGTAGCATAGCTTCTCTTAAGACATTGGCTTACTAGAAGGGTGCGTAAGGCTCAAATCATTCGCTCGATTTGAATACTTTCATTCGCCCTAGACTTTCTTCTTTCAGTCTATCGCAGGTGGTTGAGTCGTCGAATCGACACCCCCCAATCCAAGAGATCTGTGTGGCAATAAAGCTGTGTCTTGGATAGGTCTATCATGCGAGTGGACGAAGGAGCGATGTGTGTAACCTTTTCCCAGTGCAACCACAAAAACCAATATTGACGGCGTCCCGTTGGTCAAAGGTCATGCGATTGATGCGCAATGTGCTTTTGATGAATTCTGTGACCCGAACATGAATCGACGATATACTACCGTTCAAGGTGCTCCAGACTGAAATTCAAATGCAGAGGGGGCAGTATCGGGCCAATGATGACTCTTGGGGATCCATGGAGACATATGGATCATGCGAAATTGCGTTATTAGTGAGTATTTCGAGGATGAGGGCCAGTCAGCTCAGCATAGATCAGAGATCGGTACACTTTACAGTCAAAGGCGTCTACAACCGAGCTATTCACTCCAGTGCTAATTCCAGTGGATCAGCCCATAATATGGAGCTTGGCAAAGAATCGAGTCCACAAGCTGTGCAGGATCTCGTCCGACACGACCGCCAAAGCAAGGCTGGGGAAATATGACTCGCTGGGTTTCATTCGTGGCAAAGACATTGATCTCTCAGACATCGTTCAAGGAGGAGCTTCATTGGGTCAAAAGCCATGCACCAGATTCAAAAGAAAATTCCAGAGATCGCCACGCGTAATGCACAGAACCGACTATCGGGATAGAACCATGGGTACCATGGTAACGGGTTGTCTTCGGATTCGGTGCGGAGAATACATGGGCGTTAGGTGGCATCAGCATGTTGTTGTACAGAGGATCTCGTAGAAGGAGGGCCGTTGCATAGAAGTTCTTCGCATGGATGGACAGGATCCCTCGAGGAGCATCACGTGTCGTGCTCTTGTACCTCTTCGTAAGAACCTCAGAACAAGAGCCAGATGATGGGTGGAAAAAAAGGGGCTAGAGAGGCTAATAATTAACTTCGTCAGGTAAGAAGAATATGGCACAGTAGAGAGATGGAAAAGATTATAGAGATGGTAAATATTGTGACACTTTCCCACAGTGGCACTGTACGTGTCGAGTACCATGAGATCTCATCCTACTTTCGACCAAGAACCAGAATCTGCAAGTTTCAACGTCGCTATATTGTGCTACTGACCTTATGTGACAGATTATTTACTTCCATTCGAACCAAATTTTCTTACCCTTAAGAGCCTCTATATACTCGACCCCAAAAGATCTGACGATGCCATCGGGACTAATCTTGAACTCCGCTCTAAGATTGTACTTATCATGCGAATCGACAAGATTCATCTCGCCGATGAAGAACTCTCCAGAAACATGATCGAGCGTCAAGATGTAGGGCCAAGTCCGGTCTATGCCACTCATCTGCAATTTGCCGTCCCTGAGCTCAACCACATGGCTAAGATAACCAGGATGATAGTACTCTCCCGTGTACGCCGACAGATCCAGAGTAGTTGGTAGGGGTTTTTCTGGTAAGTCTGGGTAAAGCTCTTCTTTCGTTTTAGGAAGATCCTTCTCCTGAAGCTTTTGGTAATGCTCATCCCAATCAAATTGTTTCTCGGGGGGAACTTTCAGTAAGTCATAGAAGAGAGACCAGCATACCTTCTGCTGTACTTGGTAGCCTGTATTGCAATTGGAGAAGGAAACATATGCCCATTTCAGTCTGGGAACGAATAGCATTTTCGAGGTGAACCCGCCAACTGAACCATCATGGCCTATGACAAGCTCCCCGTGGTAAGTGTACACGTCCCACCCAAGTGCATAGCACGTATGACTTTTGAACGGAATAATGTCGTCATCTGTGATTGAGCGCGGCTTGGTCAATTCCTCGTGTCCTTTCTCGGATATTGGTCCGGACTTGTTGATCATGCACTTCAGGAATTCGGCATAGTCCAAAACATTACTGATATTTTCTCCCGCGCCACTACCTTCGGGTTGAGCCAACCAAGGGATCGTAAAATGTTCTTTCTTCCTCGATCGTAGCCATAGGGAACAGCAATGTCTTCAGCGCTTCCTCGCTTCTCTACATCGGCGGGACCGTAATAAGAACTGGTCATTTTCAAGGGCTCGAAAATCTTCTCTCGGATGAAATCTCCGAGGTATTTGCCCGTGAGTGTTTCAACAAGGTGTGCTGCAACTGTGAACATGATGTTGCTGTACTGAAATTTCGATCGAAGAGGTTGGCTTAACGGTATATGGCGAAGTCTTCTCACCACCGATTTCGGCGTATCTGGGGATTTGGCAGAAATGCCGAAACAGTAATCATCACATCTATTTGTGTTGTGAATAATTGTTCTTCGGCATTTCGGCATGTGAGCTACATAACACGTACTCTGGTAAACCTGTTCGATGTGACAAAATGTCTTCAATGGTAACTTGATCCGTTCTGTGATCGGAAAGCACGAAATCATCGCCAATCAGATTGGCAACAGGCGTACCCCATTTGACTTCTGGAACCTTCTTATCGTCGTCGACAAGGAAAGATACGGCTGTTGCAGTGAACGCCTTCGTCATGCTCGCGGCATTGAACAGTGTTTTTGGCGTTACTGGATTGTCAGGATAGCTGCTGTAGCCGAATCCCTGGTAAAGTTGAGTATCGATTATTCATCACAATTCCTCTCGGACGACGTACCTTTGCAGTAACTGCATCGTTATTAACCACAGCAACAGATAGCCCCATAGCACTCCATTGCTTCATGGTATCGGAGACTAAATCATCGAATTCTGAGGTGAAGGATCCATCTCGGATGAATGAAGAAGATTCTGCCATGGGTGTATGATGTCAGGAGAGAGTTGAATGTTGATTAGCTTGTTGCAGACTATGTTGGAAATCTTGATGTATACAATGGAAAGTCTTGATTTGTTAGAACAATAATTACAGTAGCTTAGTATCACAAGAAAGCTGATTGATGATATACTATGATCCAAATGACTGTACATGAGTCATCATGGTAGGGCGTCGAGTCGAAAATGCGCAGTATGAGTTTAAGCCTTGAGCCGTCCCCGGATCGCCACCACCCCTCCTTGGTTTCTGTCCTAGTCCTCCCTAACAAAGCTCGAAAAGTAGAGACCATTACCTCAAGTGGAGCCTGTAGCAGAACATGTTAAGCCAAACTCCCGGTGTATGGTATTATCCGCACACCAAATAGACGAGAACGAAGAAAATCAATAGGAGACCCCTTCTACGACGTAACACGCTGAGATGTTCAACGGAGCAAAAATTTCTATAAAAATACTCCTCTATTCGCAAGAAGCGCTGCTACCTTTTGGTAATACTTTCAATAAATTATGATCTGTAGATATAAAAAGGTCGGTGTGCTCTTCTACGTCTCGATTTTGGTATGCGGATAATACCGTCAGTTGGAGCCAGACAGCCAAAATCAAGACTCACAATGATCATCCTGGGCACAAAATTGGATGAAACAAAAGAATAGTCACGTACCTTTCATACTGCCTAGCCAATCTGAAAAGTAAACAGATGTTTCCTTTCACAATCTGTTTGCTTACCTCGATCGACATAGAGAGGAACTCCTCGATTGCAAGGCTAAGCAATTCTGTCCCCTGCGGAATTAAAGTAACGTATGAAATGTTCACTTCGCTCAAGTCACTAAGGGTTTCTATATGACTTCATATAACCTCGAGGCAATTTCAAGTGGTTCTTTAGTCAAAGTCACGATATCAAGAAATACTTTTGACAAACTTGGGTCATTAATTCGTAACTCTTTAATTGCCAGCATAGGTCATTAATTTAAGTAAGGCGATACCATGGACCTACACAAATACTTCACAACACCAATTAGGTAGGCAGGCTACCGCTTCATCGAAGACAAATTAGTTGAACCTCGAGATTCCAGCTACATCCGGTAGTTACTGATCTGGTCTGAGTCCCAAAGCTCAGCAGCTTCCTCTTCTGACAACTTGGACCAGCCAGTCTAGAGTTATGCATCTTGTGTGCATGAGCATTCGCGTCATAGCTATCATACGATATCTTTTATCCTTGCCGTCACCCAACTCCTGTGCACAAGCCAGAAACATACCTGACTCTACATCAGTCACTCTATCACTCAGAGAAAGTACTCAAAGGCTCGAAATAAAGTCCGTAGGATCAACACATGCAATGAGAAATGTCTTGGTAGGAGGTATTGCAGGAAACCTTTTCGTCGATTCTCTCAAAAGCTGTGATAATTAAATTCGTATTCGTTATTCCAGATCCCATGTCATAGCGACGAAGTCCAATGTGTAAGACTTAATGGTCGCACTATTGCAGCTCAACAATATACCTGACGCCGCTTGTATCATGGCCCGTCGGTGTGATAGCTGAGGGTTTATAGGTAGTGTATCCTTTCGAACGTATTTGCGGTGAGATCAACAGGAAAACTCGTCTGAACCATAGACTGGCGGCTGAGATATTTTTGACGTAACAAAAACGGGAGCAGGCTCCCGTGAGTAGTTCAAGAAATAACCTGCCCGATATCAACCAATGTATTAAGGAGATCTAATGCAGGTACGTGAAAATCAGGGTTCACTCACTCTCTACTAATTGATTGACTTCTGCCAGTCGGGTCAACTACCGGGGAAGTTACCTTGAGCCAGACCTCGCCGTCAGTCTGCTTCTGCGTTGTGCTGCAAAGTGAAACTCGAGTATCTTCAAAGAAGCTTTTCGTTGTTGACATGGTGGAAAAGAGGCTGCTAGGAGTAGCGGGTAAAGACGTGCCCGGGATGTGGAACGTTCAACTGAGGCAGAGCATTATCATGAATATGCTAATGTCGTCGCCTGGAGTTCCGCGACCCTAGCAGCGGTAGACAGGACTTGAAGTTCAAGACCCTCAAAGCGTCTCGGTAGACTGTAACAAGAACAATATCTTTCTTGACACTCCTTTGTCCAAATGAAGTCCTATAATGTCATTTAAGATTGGAATCAGCCGCACTTAACTTGTTACTTGAGGTGCGGACTCTCTGAATGTTCATCCGGATGTCTATAGCTGGAATTCGATGAGATCTTTAAAGGTTTGGGAAATATTTGAACGGAAGAGAACTGTTTCGTGAAAGCAGCGTACTGTATGAAGACATTTCTGTTACACTGTTGCCGAACTCCTCAGGACATATATTGCTACTCGTGCCGTGCTTGAGGTCGCGCTTTGTAACATGGTGTAGTTCTTGAGTTGAGCGCTATGCTATCATATCCGCTCGTACCGAATGCCTAATAGGCAAACCGAGATCAAAAACTTCTCATATTGACTGTTAATAGCCGAAGTACAATCGTCTGATGTCCACGCCTGATATAGAGATGAACTTGAAACATGGCTTAGAATTCGACAGCTTGACAAACCAATATCGACAGGGAAAATTCCAGTACCGGTACAAATAGGATAGCCAATATCAGCTCAACAGGGGAAAAACAGTAATCGCCAAGTTAAAGTATTATGGTAGCATATCGCGATATCATAAACACCGTCTGTATACCCAAGGTCCTTGTCCATCACATCGCATCTGAAATGAAGGCTATAGTAACCAGAACGAATATCCCCTTGATAATCCAGTACAGCTTCTTGAAAATAGAATTATTATATTACGATGCGATAATGTAAAAGTTCAGATGGAGAGAAAAAGATCCTGAAAAAATTGTCTCCTCAATGGTCTGCACTCAATCACTCGACGAGCTCTGAGAGATATATTCATTAACCTCTTAAGACCTAGCTAGCCTGGTAAATACTCTGACGTCTTCTATATCTGGGTACCATGCAGCTATCGTTCTTGAGATTCGTCGACGGACAACTTGCAGATGCAGCTGCAAGCAGACAAGACAGGGCCACGAGCATGCAGGTAGGTCTTTCTCAAATAAGGCCTCTTTCATAATTTCATAATTGGAATCACATCCAATAACTCGGAAACCCGGACCGAAAGGCTACCAGAAGTGGATAACCTATAGCCGAGTGTATCATGTAGCAGGGAAAATGCCAGCATCTTCGAGTCTCGAAAGATATCTGAACATGTGCAAGTAGTCTTTTAAATTATAGATGAAAGGGGATGCCGGCTACAACATGTGCCTGGACTTCTCTGCAGGACGCGGGACCTCCCGCACGAAAGGTCGCAACTGCACGCTGTTCAGCCAGAATACGTTGGTATGATAGCCTTTTTGATGCTCTGACTCGCGGCAATCAGGATAAGTGATTCCTGAGACAATTCAATCTAATCCACTTAGGTACGTACCAATAGTTGCCACCGATTCTTGCGATGGCGAGCCACTCACAGGGCTTACCACACTCCTAAAGCGTGGGTCTACCAACCAGTTAGTTGAACTCTGTCCCCGAACTTTCATGTCTCCGCCGAGGTAGCGAAGGCATTTTACTTGTATCAACGAGGCACAGAGTGATTCGGTGCGCCATTACGCAGATCAAACGGAAACGGCTACTCGAGTTTTGCGGCAGGAGATCTATAGCTCGTATAGCTTCTGAATGTCCCCATGAATGGCCACCTCGCGCAATGCTTTTGCAAACAGTCAGAGCACCCGAATCTGAATTTCCAGTTTTCTCGATGAAATTTCCTTGAGCAGATCGATCGACAGAAGCGGCAATTGCAGGGGACTTCGGATGTGGCCTTCTTGGTGCGTTCTGTCGCCCTCGGAACATTCGACCCGTGAAGGATGTGCGCCGGGATGACAGGGAGACTACGGGAGCAGCCCGAAGAGAATGGCCTTTGGCAGACGGCAAAGGCACTCCATTGTCCTCAAACTCAGGTCAAGAAAGACATATAATATAGTTCTTCCTCACGTGGTCGATGCAGGACTTAGTATCGAATTATATCCGGGTTCGGCTATCCATTCTTAAGGGACCCGACGATGCGTGGTATTTAGTATGTGAAATGAACCGCGGCCGCCATATCTAGATAGTGGACGGCCAGCCACAACAGTCTTGTTCGAGTCAAGAGTCAAATTCTTGCGAGACTAATACTCCTTAGAACTCCACTACCCAGTCTCGTTTTCACGCCCGTGGGACTACCAAAGGTACCGACCGGTAGAAGAGACATCCAATGGCAAAGTTGAACGACTCGACTTCTTTAGCAAGAAACCCGCGAATTACTCATGAAATCAATCTCCACCTACAGTACTCCGTATCCGTAGATATCGCAGTGTCAGAATATACTAGTGATAGGCGGTCTTTGAAGTAGATCGTGTCTTTCACAATACCCGTTGTCTAAAACTTCGGGCGTGGCATCGGGGAGAACTGGACTGTGCATCTCGGCTCCCGTCACCAGCAGGGTTTGCAGAAAAACTATCCTGGGTTCTTTTCAACAGAAAAGACCCTGGCTTCTTGCAGTAGTACAGTCAGAACCTGAAATGTCTGAAAATTTGCTTCACATTCTGGGCGCTCCAGAACGCTCCACTGCAGATGCAGGTCTCAACTTCAGACGGCCAGACTGAATCTCGGCGACTGAAAGGGACTGGTTTTTGTATCTTCAGCGGATTTCTGTTTACTTTTTCAAGACCATGGTGCCTGGAATTTCGAATTTTGGCTTTGGTTGACTCCCACCAAGATTCCCAAAACTACGTAACACACTAAGGTACTAAGGTACTAAGGTACCCGCGCTCCCACGTTCTTGGGATTCACGAATATAGATAGAGGCTGCTGTGCTCGCTTCGTATGCCCTGATCGAGGAAGGATGGCATTGAACGCATCCAGCACCTATCCAGATGCCAAGATGATCAGCCAATCCCCATGAAAATACCACACGGCCATGCACCATCGTCAGATCTTCGTTTTGACGAAACCTTCGGGCTCGCACGTGCCAATGAAGACCCCTCAACTCCACCAGTCTGTGTGTTCACGCACTGCTGGACCTGGATCTGTCTCCTTCCTTCATACCTCGCTGGTGCCCATGTCCCGGACCCTCGAGAGATGATCAAACTCAGAAAGGCTGATCGACCCTTGTCGTGGGGAATCTATGCTCCTCACTGCAGGCTGGAGCGAGCTCTGTACAGTATAGTCCAGTATCTCAATGTATATGCATTATACGGCCAATAAATCGCGCCCAGACGGCAGGTAAAAGCAGCCGGCAAAGTACAAAGCAAGTCACTGGCATGACATCCCAATAACGGTAATAACGGAATGAGAAGGAGCACGAGTATGTGAGGGGACGATGCCCGGGTTGAAGCCCCCTGCTGCAGAGGAAAGTGCAGGATAGCTTTGGAAAAAGCAGGACACTGAATAGTTTGGCCTAGCGTAGCGTGTCGTGTCATGGATAACATGTTGGAAGAACCTGAATCGACGGCGAGGGGATATGCAAAAAGCTGAACTGATAGTATTGGGGGGTTACTACGGGTACTACTGGTAGTACTACAAGAGGTTCCCAAAGAAAGGCCACTGACACATAGGCAGGATAGGGGGCAGATTGGCCAGTGCCAAGCAGTGGCTTGTTCCTCTGGCATTCATAATTGCAAGCCAGCCTACGAGGTACTTTTGGTATCTTGTCGAGCTTGTGTGTCGACTAATAATCGCTGGGCTGTTCGATTGGGTGTCAGGTTGCACTTTGGCCGCTGTCATCGGGGAGGTGAAGCTGGGGTTTCGCTTACATTCCACTTAGAAACCACCTAACCGACTGTGGCAGTCTTGTGGCGCAACACTAAACCGACTATCGAACGCCGATGCCCTGCTCAAATCCTGAACTCTGGGATGGCTGATGGGGGCCCTGGAAATCGCCGACATGCGAAGCTGACATTTGAGGTGGAGCGTTAGAGGCTCACGGTTCATTTGGTAGCGCATTTGGAAGCTGTCAAAGCCTTCACTAAGTGGTCAGGGGGTACTATATAGGACGATCTGGTCCCAACGAGGGGCAATGTAGGCTGGATTCTTGCCTAGTGCCGTTTACCTCATTCGCCTTCGCCTGATAGCCCTGGAAAACAGAAGACTGAGAGGCCTATCTGAGAGGCCTATCCGCGATACTTGGAGGCTGCTGGTAGTAGAAGGAATGACAGGCAAGGATTCTCAGATATGAATGGAGCAGGCGGATGGGTGGAGGTCCGTATAGAAAGAATCCTTTCCAATTTTCCCTAATACCAGGACGTAAACATTGCCGAATACTGACTAGTGCAGGAAGAAGAGTGTGCCCCTTGGACTTTCCACTGAGATGATGCGACCTTCTCGCCGCCAGCTTGGGTCATACACCAGCATTCGCTTGCTCTTCCCCAACCTCCATCAACTTCTCTTTAAACTTCAGACCCCCTTTCGTCATGCCGATCTAGTGTGAACTAGTTACTGCTACTGGGTAAGTGGCAGCGACCTAGATACGGACGAGGACGGGGACTTCAGAATAGAACTGATGGCGCCAGAGAAAACAGGGTTGCCATGTAGCAAAGGGATTGCTAGGGCTGCACAGACGACTGGCTGGGGGCCCGGTGGATCCAAGCTGACAAGCATCGAATTAATCCGTCACGGTTTTCAGGGGGAGAGCTTGGCTCTAATGTTACCCAATCTCGTGGCGTCACAGAGGAACCTCCAATGCTGGGTCGAAGTGAGGTAGTAAGGTGCTAGTCTTTACCTAGGTCTGCTCTTGCTCTTGATGATCGTTTAGAAATGCTTCTTCGAGCTCTTCTCGAGAGCTTTCCCATTCCTGTCTTCTTCATTGCCACCACAAGATCCCCTCCTGACACTGACGGACTGTCTTCGGTCCTCGACTAGCCTTCGATCTTGGTGTCTTCCCTTATTTTTCTATTAGTGTCTTCCTATTCTCCGGTCATATCTTATCCTTTTCTTCCCTCCGGATTCACATCATCATAGGGCAGTTTGGAGGACTCAATTAGAGCCCTAGGAACTGCGCTGGAAGAAGCGAGAACTTTCAAATCCTATTCGTTGTCGAAAAAGTTGATTTACTGTACACCCGCGAGCAAGGTCGACTGGTTACCTGCCGTGTGCAAATCAGCAAGGAATTTTGACCACTGCGGTCGCAAGCCACATCCAGTCCTTTGTCTCCGCATGTCTTACCCCTTCTTGGTTGAAGATACAAAGCGCGCTCGAAGACCACTTAACAGTGAAGACCGGCATACCACTTGATCTCGGTGCATGCTCTTCTTTACCGCCCGTGTTCCCTCCGCCTTCAACGCCAGTAAACGTCCCGCAGCACAGCTTAAATCGACATCATACGTCTTCAGCTCCTTTTCTTGCAGCGGTTGGCCTCATATTGTGATCACATAGGTATTGCCAATCGAGGTGTTCAGCAATTCGATTTTGCGCAAGCTCAACTTCAGGTGCTTCACCCTTGAGCCGAGGGAAATCTTCAACCAGTTTTCGGAGAGGAAGCTGTCCCTGTCCAATATCAATATAACATTCTTAAGCAGGGGACGCATGGGAGGCAGACGAAATTGATGGCAGTCTCTGTCCAAGCACCATTCTATTCGAAGTCCGGTATGTGGAACTTAGACGAGCCCCCAAGTACATATTCAACTTCAGGGCCAGAAGAGCATCCAGTCTCGATGTCGTATCAATATCCATTGCCAAGTTCTGGTATGGAGCCCTCGAATATGATCCCCGGCTTCCACCAACCCTCCAAGGACCACGAACAACCATCGTCACCCGCTCAGATGAAGATGGACTCCCCGAGTCTGAAGAATAGAGGCAATGCCGCAGCATCCAAGTCCGCTAAGATCAAAAGGTCAATGTCTACGCCCAATGTTCGTGGGCAAGCATCGGCCGAGGCAGCTGCACTTGCATTGTCCGCCGAAAAAAGGAGGAACAAACTTGGGTACCACAGAACCTCCGTAGCATGTGGTGAGTCCTAAGAAGGAACTGGAACGTGAAACACTTGGTTGTTCTTGGGCTAATATATAGCGTGCAGGCCACTGCCGTCGAAGAAAAATTAGATGCATTGCAGCCCCAGGTGATCCTCACAATCGATGCTCGAATTGCATCAGATTGAAAAAAGAATGCAACTTTTTCCCCGTCGATCAGCAGCCTCTTCCGGAACCTCAACGCAGAGGCTCAAAGGCTCAAAGTGGGACAGATAGAGCCTCAGAAGAGTCTTCCCCGTCGACGACTTCAGGCCAAGTACTATCAGATATTCCCCAAACACTGCCGTATCCTCATCTCAGCATGCCCCCGATCCAGGATCTCGGTGGACCTCAAATGAAACGCCAGAGGACGGAAAGCTTTTCTCCAGAAACAAAGGGCAAGGATCTAACGTCTTTCTCGCTCATCGAGTTTTCTAACAGCCCTGCAGTTGTCACCACTTCTCGAAACTTCGAATATACACAGCCTGCGCACCATGGTGCTACCAACTGGATGGCTCCCGAAGCATCCCCAAGCACAGCGAACCCAAAGACGGAATCCTCTCAGTCTTACTGGAGAGTGAATCCGCAGGATTCGCCTCTTACTCCAGCATTTTCTCCCTTCACCCCAGGTCTTCAAATCTCAACCACGCAAAATTGGCCCACGCCTCACACCGAGGTCAGTCCTCGAGAAGATACTGCCTGGTCGGCCCCACAACGATCCATCTCATACAGCAATCTCGAAGGTCTCCACAATCAACACCAGTCTACACAATATGCGCAATACCCTCCACCTCCCCCTATCAACGAACACGCCTACACGACAAAGCCTCGCGTTCTACAGTCTTCAAGCATGTATCCACCTCCGATACAGACATCAGCAAGTCCTTTAGCCAGCCATGATCCCATCTCCGCAACATCGAGCGAGACTCACCCACAGCCGCACTCAGCACACTCCCTACCACCAGTGCCATATTCGAACTGGCAACAGCCTTATTCGTATCAAAAGCCTGCTGCTTCGGGTCCTGATCAATACTCTGCTTGGAATGGATCGCAAGGGCAGCAGCATCTTCCACATCTCCAAACAGAGCAAGGTCATCTCCCACCGCCCCCTGGTTATGGTTACGGGGATCCTTCCAACGGAATGTACTACCCAGCATCGCACCAAGGGCGTTAGATATGCGGCAAGAAATTTTGGGACATGAAGCATCAACAGACCAATCTATACGGCCTTTAGATTTCGGTTTGATAGTGTGAGCAAGGGAGCGCAGTACTTCGGCTGTACGATATCCATGAAATTTGTGACGTTTGAGACTAAAGCAAGGGGGCGCAACGACACGCGAGCAGGGCGGCAAGATAACAGTACAGCTCTGATCAAGGGCATGAAAATCCACCGGCGAATATTCCTACAACAGAACTTGGAGGTGATCAAGGCATAACATATTCCGAGCTTAAACCTCCAAATCCTAAGTGGTGATTTCGGCAGACAGTACAACGCGACAATAGAGCGGTGAAGAACTCCAGGACGGTGTATTGTACAAAGTAACGACCTCCGATGACCGAAAACGAGCGTAAAAACACTAAAGAATACACATTTTGCAGGATCAAGCTTGAAATGGCAGGGAAAGGTTCATCTATATGCAGGGAAGACTTGGGCAAGGACTTTATGTAGGTATAGCGGGAAAAATGGCCTGGAACGGCTGACAGGGTGGTTTGGGATCGAATTAGGACCATGACGCCATGAAATAGAATGAGAGAGAGAATATTCGCATTGTATAACACTAGAAATGTCTAGGTCTTGGCTTCCTGATGTACTCTGCGTATCTGGCTTGGCCCCTTGGGTTTATCAATAACTCCTTGCTTGGTCGAAGTGAGAATATTGAACCATTCTTGAAAGTTCGCGTTGAAGGTATCAGAAGATAAGAGATGAGATAAAAGATAATTTGAGTTGATTAAAAAGGATGAGACCGAAGTTTGAGACAGACAGCACCACAAAGCTTTGTTCAGCGCTTGGCTTCCAATCCCGTGCAATTCCCAGCCTTTTGCTTCTCATCCCATCTCTTCTTTGCATGATGCAGCTTCCCGGGCGACATCGATCTCCGGCAGGTGACATTCACGGTAACGGTCACCTGCATCGAGTGTGTGCAATATAACCTCACGATCTCATTCATGCATAAACACAAACATCGAATACATGCACAACTAATGCACATGGTGTTGTGGCCTGATGTTAGGCTGAATCAGGCTCAATACACTAATTATCCACAACCGACTCCGCGGCCGACGATCTCCCGCGCCGTCCAACTTCACTCCACGGCTTCGTCTACATCCTATTAACCAGCTACACAAACGTCAGACAAGCAAATCAATCACTGGCCAACAAGGCTTGCGCAGCGAAGCACGGCATCTATCGTATCGTATGGGATGGGGATAGCTTCGTTACATAGAACGCATCGATGAGATGCCACTGTTCAATGGAATGCATGGCATGTTCGAGGTGGGTCATCTTTATCTTCCCATTCATGCCATCTTTATATTCTAGAGGTCTGTAAGCTCCGACAGCTGTTCTCGAGTCCGTGGCGATAGCTTAAGGCTGGGAACCCTCAATCTCCAACTCTGCACTTTCTGGCCACGCAAGATATTATCTTCGATACCCCTCGTGCCTTCGATATCGAATACCTGGTCCTCCTGTGCGACCTTCCGCAACCAGTAATTACTGTACCGGAATGAGGTTTCAACCCAATTCAGGGAACCGGGAAAGCACCACAAGGGAGGAGGGGCAATGCGAGATGATCAGGGGATAGGGGCAGAGGAATCATGCAATACCGGGATTACGTTGCTGAATGTTTTGCAGCCTCATCCGGAAGATAGACTTCATTTACGACTACACCGGGCTAGGTCTGTAATTTTGACAGCGCAGGAGTAAGTCCACCTCTCCTAATTGCTTTTGAGCGCATGGTCTATTCTTGCATCTTGTATATCTATGCGATATTCCCCCAAGCTCTCAAAAGCAAGAACAGAGTGAGACAATTTAGATACACCTACATCACCCCAATACTCGCACAAGCTAACACCTTATTTTTCCTCCACAGACTTGTCGAGATTCGCGCCGCGCAGCGAACATTCGAAGGCGCATACATCCGCACCGCACTCGGACAATTCTCCTTCGCGCTTGTAGTACTCAAGATCTTCACAGCGGAGTTCTATTCCATTGGCGCGCTGTTCGCTACATATGGCGTGGGTATCTTGATGGTGAGTTTGTACAGGAGGTATGAGGGGAATAGACAATTCTTTAGCGAGGTGGGCGAGGATGGGTTGGGGAGGAAGAGGTTTAGGACGAGTGGCAATGCGGTTGTGGTGCTGACCGCGTTGAGTGTCGGTGCTTATGCGAGTTTGATTGTTTTGACGGCTAGGTTGGACAGTTGATAGCGGGATTTGGATATTTTCCTGGCTTTTGGAATAGATGTGATGGAATGGACGTGGATTGAATGCATATACCCAGGAATACGGCGTTATACTTGGAAGTGGACAAGCCGATATGAAGAGCCGCCAGGACATCACAAGTACGTAGCACAAGCATTCGCTGCACTGATCCCATGAATAAGTCAAAAACAAGGCATAGTTCATTCACAATCAAGGACTATCGACGTGATACTGGTATCTCGATCTTTACGAAGCCCAAGTCGTATCAAGAAGGAAACCTTAATACGATTTCCATTTATATTTGCAGCGTGATCCAGTACTCTGCAACACCAGATCACTCACTTCCTCTCTCCCTCGCATCTCTCAACTCCTCCTCCATACACCAATACAACGGCCCCTTACAAGTCATCTCACAGATACCCTACGAACGCAATTGGAACCCACGATCGTAAACCACGAACCCCTCCGCGGCACTACCATGTCCAAAAACCCAATCGACACTGAAAGCCTTCTCACATTCGCATTATCGTCCTACGCGTGCTCTAGAATGTTGAGGTTTTCGTGTGCTGACGTAGTGTGGGGGTGCGGCAGATGTAGAGCGCGCAAAAGATTGCTGTGGGGGGGAGGGAGATTGCGACCGCGAGGTCTTCAAGTGTGGGGAGAATGGATAATGATGGGAGGAGGTTGTCGATTGCGTTGCATTGCTGTGATGTGTTGGAATCTATCATTGTATAGTATGATGTGCTATGATGTGCTGTTTTTGGTCGCAACGACAATACAGAAGCGAGGAGAAGCGAGGAGGTAAACAAGCCGACCAAGGCAGACTCGCCATTGTCAAATCATAGCAACGAGATATCGCGGTCCTTCCTTCTTGGTGTATACATATGGTGGGTAGATCTGTGTCATATAGCTAACGGTGATCACTAGCGCAATGGCTTACTGCGCGGGTCTGCGACCGGGCGTGGGTTTTATGGTTGATGTTCACGCGAGGATGATGACTCCGGTTCTTCGAGGTGGATGCTAGGTCTTGTACGTGTGATGATCGTATTGAAATGGATCTGGAGCGCGATGAGTCCAGGAGAGAGAGCATAGCTATTGTGATGTCGAAGGTTTTCTTTCAGGCTCAGATCAACGTTGAAACTCTGGATGCAAGAATTTGCCAATTTGTTGCGGGCTAGATAGAGGGAAGGCTGTTGGTTATTGATGATATACGTACTGATTAGAATGAGGCAGGGCATCGATCTCATGACAATTTCCCGGGTGTGCTTCTCTGCTTTGGCTGCGTGTTCGATTGGATCTATGGTTACGAAGTTATTATTGAGTCTAGCTCAACGGCCGTCGAGGGTTGATTCGGCTCATCGTGGTGACAGCGAGGTGTTTCCACAGGCAAAGAGTTTATAGAAAATGATGGTAGTGCTTAAGAGATTAAGGCTTCTTTAGTATCAAAAGATAAGCAACGGGAAAGCAAGCATTATATAGGTACCTCGAACGATGAGCGAGGAGTCTGGGAATGAAATTTCGACTCCATGTCTCGAGTACATAAATCCGTGTACTTCCAGGCAAAATCCGCGATATAAGATATATGCTCCCTAGTGATCCGGAAGTCCAAGGATTGCCGTGAAGCTTATTCTTATGGATTGATGCTTCCGAGAGATTACGGTAGCTATAGGTCGAGAGGGTAGTCAACATCATGGGTCTTGGCATCGCGTCTTCTTACTCTTCATGGTAAACAACGAAGCTCGGGACAAGACCGAGTACAGTACCGTCTAAAAGTCAATATTGTGATATTTTCTTTATTGGTCAAAGATGGGGTGATGGAAGCTTATTGTTTCTTGGAGAAAGTCTGTGATGAGTCCGTGTGTGCCAAGTTGGGAGGTTCTGCTTCACCGAGGCTGGAGAAGCGTGGTTTGACATTAAGGCAACCCCAGATCATTCTGGGACGGATGAAGCAAATAAATTTTTCTTCTTAAATGTCAGAAAAGAAACTGCTGGGTTCTCGGGAATGAGATTTTGATGTATTTCTGAGCAATCACTTGATCAATTCGTCTTGAATTTGAGAGCCTGGACTCAAAGCTTGGACCCTTTTTGCTCTAGCTCAAGAACTTCCGCAAGTGGCTATTAGGAGTGATCAGAGGATCTCGAGCCAACCACAAGATCAAAAATCCGACGCGAGAAGGACAGGCAACTCTATTATTTTTAGAAGCCAGAAGCGCCGATATGGGATATAAGTTTGTCTTGACAAAGTCTTTTTGCCGACAACGAGGAGTGTCACATTAGCCGGGCGCCTCTTTGCAGGCGACTTGACCTCGGTGGGCTTCCCTCCGGCGTCTCGAAGCCTTGCAGAATGCGGTCCAAAGGATCTCTCGAACTTGATGTGCAACAGCTGGCGAAAGCCTAACTAACTCCGGGCTGATCCGATATGAAAGAATGAGAATGGAGGCAGGTGGTTCTCGGGGATTGCAGACGCATGAGGTCCATGTCTTTATCCAATCCCAAGTGCTTCCGCAAGTCGAAATGATTGTTACCGGCACTCGGATTCATCTGGCAAGCCAAAACAAAACCCTGCGGCCTAGTTTTCCATGCTTAGAATTGATTGAATGACAACATGGCTTCCCCGTATCTGAATCAGATGATGTCAAGCCACTATGCAGATTATCATTTTTTCAGATCGAAGTGGCTGAAGTTCCCGGTTCCGCTTGCTCTTGTGTTTGAGCCCAATTCTCGAGAAGGAAAGTCGCAGATGTCATGCAGGAGAAATGATGTGATAATTCATAGGACGCCCCCCCTGCGAAGCCTCGATAACCTCGCCTTGTACAAGTACACCACAGAATGGACCCGACCGCAGCGAGGTCCCAGCTCTGTGGTTTGACAGCGGGATTGGCTGGCTTTTTATATTGACAAGTGCTGCTTAAGCTGCTGCGGAAAGTCAGTTTAAGCATCGACTTTCCGTTAGGCTCGTCTCGTCTCGTCTTGTTCGTGCGAGGGATATGACATGTGGCTGTGCGGTGCTTTGATCTCGATGAAGTCATTTTTGATTCCTTGTGCCTTACATCGACCGTATGCTGGGATCAATGGTCACAAATGGCATTCTGCTGGCGAGGATTTACACTGACCCTGACACAAGCCGATCGGTGTCCCTAAATTGCTGACAGTTTGTGCATCTCTACACGCCGAGTACAGGGCCAAGCACAAGTGCAGGGAGGCACCTCGAGCTAAAAGCTCAGCTCAGCGCATCGCTTTCGTTCTCTTCCAAGGTTCTCGGAACGGATGATATGCGCCGACATCAGCACCACAAATCTAAAGCTATTATTAGTAGACACAAGTACCTAGGTACATACATTTGTTTGTGAGCAAGATGCTCCTCCTCAATCCGTATTCTCTATCTTCTCAGATGCAATGATGAGACAAAGTATGTATAGAAGAACGAGATCAAAAGCGCGAGATAGAAGCTGCTTCAGATTCGTTTGACTGCGCGCACCATCCTGCCGGAAAAGCCAGCCCAGCACAGCCACAGCCACTGAACTACTGGAGGTACAGTAACTAGGAATTGGGCCAGGTTGACTGGGGAATTAGTGCTGTGGAGGGGAGGGGAGAAAGCCTTATGAGCTTCTCCACACACAGGCAGGTCAGTCTGTGCATTTGGGTACTTCTGTCCTAGCTTAGAAGAGCGCTTATTCGAACTATAGTAAATATACTACAGTTATTATTATTTCTTATTAGAACTTGATTAACTATTAACTTGCACCAAACCAAACCAGCTACCCCTAGGTAGGTATCTATCTATAACCTCCATATCCCTGGCTGTCATGTCTCGTTCCCGCTGTCTGTCTTGCTATGAAGCTGTTGCTCCATAGGTAACTTGCTCCCTGCCTACCTACCTTAGCATACCTACCTACCTACCTTAGATACCTTACCTCCTTACCTTACCTCTGTGCCTAGATATCTCTGATCATTCCCTGCTATGATCACCGAGCAAGTCTGCCTGGCTGGCTGTGCTCTCCCCGGGCAATGCTTGCTTGCTCGAGCATCTTCATGACCCCGCTGGTTGGTTGTCAAACTCTGTTACCTACAGAGCTGCCCTGCTTATCTTGAACTCTAGCGGCAATCACACCCCTCCCGTAAACTCTCCTCAATCCCCAACCCTGCCGTATCCTGCCTTACACCTATTCTTCCTGTCTTCTGCACTGAACTTACCTGCGACTTCCATGTCTTCAGCTCTACATTCCCATCATCTAAATTGATAATCATTTTGTCGCGTCTCATCACTCTTCTGCTATTACCCCTCTGCCGGATCAGGACATCGCATCACATCACATCACATCACATCACATCAAACCCCATCACAACTCATCCAGCTATCCCTCCTGTCTACTCCCTAATCTGTCGCACTCTGCTTCTATTTCTAGCTGCAACACTTAGTTGAACAATAGCCGCGCTGTACTGTCGCCCTACTACCTGCTTATACCACTATCACTTACCAAGGCTTGCAAACCATGATCACAGCCCTGCCTGCTGCCTCTTGACACAAGCCAGCCCAACCCAATACTCTCGTCGAGCTTCCATTTCTTCATAAGAGACCGCGATCCAACATAGCCTCCCCCTCTCGTCTCACCGATGTCTCCAAGATACCCTTCTACCTCCCCTCCCCGCGACCCTCATAACCCGAGAGACTTCGACGACTTAGGGTTGAGCAGTCACCAACCTACCACCCCATTCAGCTCTCTCCTGTCGCCGTATACCAACCCCCAAACCTTGAGCAACTTTACCAGTCCATCATACACCCCAGCGGAATTGGACTACAGTAACTATCAGTCCAGCGAGCTCGACGATAGTGATCCTTTCTTTGGCGTGAACTTTGACGAGGGTGTACAACGAACTGACTCTATTCCAATAACTGCGAGACTTGGGAACGTTGCGTACCCATCCACATATAGCGACGCTGATCTCAACCGTTCATTGCCTGCGCTTCCCACACAGGCTGAGTTACGCTCTAGCGATGCGAATATAGGGAACTCAATATATCCTTTAAGCCCAAACCACAGCAGTATACACAATACTCCGTCGCCGAACAACGCAACCAATGATAGAAAGATCAAAACCACAATTTCTCAGCACGAGCTGACCAGTGGACTACACAACGTGCGCTTCCAGGGCAGGTCACTCGCGCCAACTGTTACTTCCATTCAGTTGACTCCAGAGAATAGCGGGAGTAGCCATACAAGCGCCGAAGGCCTCGAACCAAGTACGATGCCGCTTCGTCCCGAACAAAGTCCCCACCTGACAATCTCTCATTGGGGGGATGGGCAACAACAAAACCCCCCATATTCATTTATCCAATCAAACCTGCAGTATGGGGAGACCAACGGCCACGGCTTTGGTAGGCAATTACCAGTTCAGCAGCCTGAGCACTACTTGCGTACTTCTGTGCAAAGAGACGAGGATGGATCCTGGCTAAGTAATGAAGTGACTGGACAACGTGGATTGGATCCAGAGACGAGGAAAGGCATTGCGGACGAAATTCCTACGCTCAAAGAAGAGGATGACAACCGAAAAAGGCTTCATAAGAATATCGAAGTTGATGAGTGGAGGTCCCAGGCTGATGGGAGCCGTGATACTGAAGATGAAATACCTTCTGAATCTTATTTCCCGAGTCACGAGAACTGGTACCTCAAAGGCAATGTCAGCAGCAAACGGACGCAGGAGGAAATACACAACGAAATACCTCCCCTTGACGATGGAGCCAGTCTTCATGAAAATCGACTGGTCGAAGGTCAGATTTACTACGATATCAACAGTGACCACATCAACGAAGCTGATAAGGTGGAGCTGATAAATCATCCTCGATACTGGAAAGATAACCCTTCGATGCCGCACATCACCACCAGCCGCTTCCAGCCCGAGACTGCCAAAGAAGCCATGAAGAAATTCAACTCTCACGCTGACACGATTTCAATCGCCTCACGTGCCGCCACCTGGGGCACGAGGCGGAAGAGTGAGTCCGACTTCGAAGGGATACTGGATGGTGGGTTTCTCAAGAAACTTTCCATCAGTACCAGTAAAGGAAAAGAGGACAACCGTCCGCGTCAGAATAGTCTTTTCGATCAAGGATTGGATCGTTTAGCAAACTTCGCTCGGAAAAGAAGCGACAGCAAGCTTAAACGTGCCCGCAGCTCCCAAAACATACCCGAAGACGCAGAAGCTCCACAGAATCTACGACACAATAGCCAAGACACACTTGCGCCCCCCATGAGAACTCCTAGCTTCGGAAAAAGACCTACGCCAAGCATCAACACTGCCTTTGCTGCCATGGCAGGTCCTCTTGCAGCCGTTGGTACCACTCACACACGCCGCACCTCTGTCGGAGCCCCGACTATATCTCCCAAGAGTCCGGGTCATCTTCGCTTTCCCAACATCATCAATAGGGTTAGAAGCCGAAGCGACTTGACATCTCAAGATAAGTCAGGACAGACCGGAATTGCAGACCTCTGGAGAAACTCAGGGGGACCGCCTGTTCTTGCGGCAACCCCAAACCATGTCGAATCTAGTCGACCTGAGCCACTACACCAGGACAGTCATGATCGCGAAGAGGATGAGGACGAAGATGACGAGGCAGAGGAGAATGACATGAAGATGAGTTTTGAGCAACAAGGGAATCCCATCGACCCAAGTTATGAAGGCTTTAAGACGCACGTTCGTCTTCTGAATCCCGACATGCACTACCGGAACAAGTGGCTCGTGAGCAGGATCGCACGTCAACAAGTGATTCGGTACAAGAGCTTGCTCGAACTTAGAGTTAAGCACTCGCAGGACATCAATGCCCGAAAATGCTCTGCTGGCCCTCACTGCTCGGCCGTCCAGACCGAAGCTCTAGGGAAGCCTCTCGAGCAAGACCAGACTCCCTTAGGACTGTATGTAGTGACGGAATTTTCGGACACCGACTCGAATCCTGGCGACGGTACCCTCACAGAGGACACCTTTCCACAAGGGGTACCGATGCCCCCGACAAAGAATCTCCCAGCTGAGTTCGAGTGTCAGTTGTGCTTCAAAGCCAAGAGGTTCCAGAAGCCCTCTGACTGGACCAAGCATGTTCACGAGGATGTTCAGCCGTTCACCTGTACTTATGAAACATGTAAAGAATCCAAGTCATTCAAGAGGAAGGCAGACTGGGTTCGACACGAGAATGAGAGACATCGTCGTCTGGAGTGGTGGATCTGCCAGGTAGATGAATGCCAACACCCTTGCTATCGAAAGGACAATTTCCTTCAACATCTCGTCCGTGAGCACAAGTTCCCAGAACCGAAGGAGAAAACGAAGGCCGCTATCAAGAAGGCACGCTTATCTGAACCCGCCTGGAAGATGTTAGAGCAGTGCCACAAGGAAACAGCAAATCAGCCACAGGATGAGCCTTGCAAATTCTGTGGAAAGACCTTCACGACTTGGAAGAAGCTGACTGTGCATCTTGCCAAACATATGGAACACATCAGCCTTCCCATCCTCCGTCTAGTTGAGGCCAAATCCATCGATGCCAATACGATCATCAGTCCTATTGGTGAGCAGATTCTGACACCAGTGACACCAACCAGCCGTGCAAAATTTGAAGCGCACAGTCCGTTCAACATGGACAGCATTTCACCCCACACCCCAACCACTTCTCACTTTCCATCCTCGAGATTTGAACAGCCTTCTTACTTCCCCACTGCTGGCCTTCGCAATGGCTACCGTATGCATGACTCTACACCTCAAGAGGTCCAGTATACCAACACCAATGGCCACAGCCACCCAATGTATCCAGGCACATTTGGAGCTCAAAACGTGGACCATTCTCGCGGCTTCAACAACATGGGCTCAGACAATAGAAACCATGGTAATCAATCTCGCGCTTATGGATCCATGGATTCCAGCTTCTCACACCCAAAAGTCGAACAGCCTCGAGACTTTGGATCTATGGATTCAAGCTTCCCTCTCGCGATATCGAACCTAAATTATAGCATGCAGCAAACCTCAGGATGTTCAAATCCTCAGGTTTTCTCTACTGCTCCTCTGATTACAACCTATCAGACTTCTAATATGCTCGGAGCCAGCGACGCCGGGTACGGCTTCGATCCCATGGCCCTCAATGTCAATCAGAGCTTTGCGCCACTACCGATGAACCGAGCACACGGTAGTACCTCGTCATTCGGGCACTCACCTCAAAACGTGCCTCAGATGCCTTACTATGAGCACCAACAATAATGTATTATGAATTTGACGTGTTCATGTTAGCGGCCTTCTTTGTCGCTGGTTACACGTTTCATATAGATGGGTGGGCGTAGTGATCTCGCTAGCTTTTTTCTAATTTATATACGGATACCAAGACAATATGTCTGCGTTGCTTTTGTTTTCTTTTATACATCTTCATGGCTAGCCCGGGGTAGCGGCGTCAACAATACAATCCTGATTATTTGTCCTGGAGCACTTTTCAAATTCCTCTAGTTGCTGCTTCATTCGGTCTTAGTGAGCAGCGAGCCTGTTACAGGGCGGCTCGCCAGAACGAGGCTCGCTCAGTCTTTGTCCAACCGGTCCAAGCCAGAGTAAAAGTGTCTAGACTTTCAACTGGGCAAATATGTTCCCGAGCCTTTGGATGCTTCGATATAAGTAAGTAAATCAAAGTCCTGGGCCAATGGATATTGTATGGCAGTAGTAAGTGAGACTTGTCATATAGACAGAACCCCAAGCGATTGATCGACATAAAGTTTTTGGTAATGCGATGTGTTCATCTTGTTTACCCATCGACAGGATAGGAGTCTCGGGGGCCGAGTCGTGTTTCTACTTTTTGATTCGGCGAGCTTTGCAGTTTCTTACTGGGATGAGAAGCTCTACATGTTTGTTTTTTATTGTTTTGAAAATTTAAAAATTTGGAAAGTCTCATCCAAAATTTACTGTTAGTAATACTTGCCTGGAATGTGTTGGTTATTTGTCTTCTTGCCTTTGGGGTTCTCTGGACAATGTTTTCAACTTGTATGCGGATGAGTCGATTGTGTTATGATGTAAAAGATTAGTCGAACATCATAACTAAATGGCTCTTCAACCTCATCATCGCATTTGTAACGCCCTCTTTCGTCGATTAAGATAAAGCGAACCTCGAGTCCATCGTCTTTGACATCTGGGGAAGCACCTGTGCGCTTGCGGCGGTGTATATGTATTTCGTGGTCTACGAGACGAATAAAAAAAATGAATTTGGAGTGTGTTGATGATATGACGAAGGAGGATTCTCCTTGGCGGAGTGCTGGATGGGCACCTGAGGGCCAGCGCGATGAGGAGGCTGCTGCTACTGGAAGCGAGAAGAGCTGAAATCACTGGCTGCAGTTGAGATCTCAAAGGCTCAGTAGATTGCTAAAAATGTTAGCTTAATCGCTTATATGTGTCTTTGGTGACGCAAGACAAGATCTTGATTCATGGTCTACTTATATTTTAGACAGTCAGATACGTCTGCCGAGTAGTTTCGAAGCACTCAGCATAGATGTCGTCGGATTGGTAGCTCTTGACCAACCCAGTTCTTTCTTTCACTTTCATTTGGAAGAACTGATTGTTCTTGCTCGGTTTTGCGAGGAGTTATATGTGACTGTACTTGAGAAGGCACAGAGATCGACAAAATATAATCTCAAAGATCGAATCAGAAATCAAAATCAAAACCGGC
Organism: Rhynchosporium graminicola; assembly: GCA_900074885.1. Classification (NCBI taxonomy): domain Eukaryota; kingdom Fungi; phylum Ascomycota; class Leotiomycetes; order Helotiales; family Ploettnerulaceae; genus Rhynchosporium; species Rhynchosporium graminicola. The sequence continues at coordinate 242,554 of FJUW01000009.1, forward strand.
CAAAACAATTGCTGCCGAGACTCTTCTGAATTCGCTACATGTAGTAGAGTCTAGTCTTTGGGTTTGGACTTGACAAAGGTCTTCTATCGAATGTCCTGTAACAACCTGGTACGTTTGAAAGAAGAAGGAATATGCCTATGCTCTACAATAGTCGGTGCTTCGGATACTGATATAGCCAGGCTCGAATGCGAACATGCGATAAATTAGTTCCTATGCAAAGTACAACCAGAGGATATCGGTAGGTGAATGAGGCTGCAAACCCCTAAAAGCTGGATTTGTCATGCTCGTATCAGAGCATTATAGCACTGGGGGCCCGTCATCTATTGTTCAAAGCTTTGTCTACTGTAGCGGATCTCTAAATTTCTGCGGTATTACCTGCTAACTAACCCTCAACGAGCTACAGTAGACGATTTGTAAGAAGTGGGGAAATACTCTCGCAGAGTTTCAAACGCGATCTAGTAAATCGGAGGCTGGTTGTGTCGTATTCGTGCGGATTCCATTTCAAACACACCGGAGGACAGAAAGTCCGGGTTGATAGCACTTCTTCCAGAACTCTGGAAACCTGCATGTCAATAATGACATCTCGAATTCTCATAACGCCGCACCTCGGCATCGTGATCGCTTCCTCCCTTGCAACGACACTCGCTCTCTTCACGATCTTCAAATGCAGTACACCATGTCAAGATATCATTAAAAGCCCACGAGAAGCCCAATTGCTGAATCTCTCGAGTGAAGAGAAAGATGGGCTGCCTTATCCACCTGATTTGCTCCCGGGAGGGAGAGATGTGACGAGTCCGGTATGTCACATGACCTGGCAAGAGAAAACCGATACTGACCACGGAAATCAGTACGGCACAACAAGAGTCTACGAATGGGGTCCAGAAGATGGACGCAAGGTCCTGTTTGTTCATGGTATTAGTACCCCATGTATAGCCCTGAGCGAAATGGCCAATGGTCTCGTGGCTAAAGGATGTCGAGTCCTCCTCTTTGACCTCTTTGGACGTGGGTATAGTGATGATGTGAACTTGCCTCACGATTCACGATTGTACATCACGCAAATCCTCCTCGCTATCGCGTCGTCTCCTCTACCTTGGACGCCTGAAGGGTTCAGTCTGATCGGTTACTCGTTTGGAGGTGGCATTGCAGCAGATTTCACAGTCGCGTTCCCTGATATGGTAAAAAGTCTCGTTTTGCTTGCGCCAGTAGGATTGATTAGATCAGAGCATTTCGGATGGCAGAGTCGTTTGATGTATTCCGGAATCTTGCCGACAAGGTTGGTGGAGTGGATTGTGAGGGGTCGGCTTGGGGGGTACCCGGCTGAGAAACCAGTCATGGAGACGGGGAGTGAAGGGGAATCATTGCTCGCCGATGACTTGAAGAGGAATCGGGATCCGAAATTCGAGAATGCTGTCGTGGTCGTGGTTAAGGATAGACCGAATGTCACGGTTGCGGATGTGGTGGGTTGGCAGCTAGAGGAGCATAAGGGCTTCGTGAGGAGTTTTGTTAGTAGTATGATGTGGGGGTCTATAGAGGGCCCGAGGCCGGCATGGAAGGCTCTTGGGGAGAGGAAAGAGAAGATTCTTGTAATCGTTGGAGAAGAAGATCCTATCATGTTGGTGGATGAATTAAGGATTGATGTCGAAGATGTAATTGGAGCGGAAAGGGTACAATTCAGGGTTATCGAGGGCGATGGTCATGATTTTCCTATTTCTGCACCGGAAAGGGTTGTTGCAGAGGTGAGCGAGGCTTGGGGAATAAATATGTAGAAATCTAGTGTTTTTTAAGGCTTTGCTCGATTGTTTGCTGGCCTCCGTCTGCTTACGACGAGTAATATTACGTCCCGTCATATCCTAATACCATACTTGCTAAAATTATAAAAGGGATTATGAGAGAGAGCCTTCCTCGTTCTCCTACAACTAAGCCTTGTGAAATGCTCATTTTCAAGTCAGATTACCCGAGTATGACAATACGTGCAACTTAGGGCTTCGCATGCGACTGTGTGTCAGGGTCTCTTACCTAGTAAGTTGTCACAAAGCTTCTTATGGCTTCCTGGGCCGATAACAGATTTATCAAAGTGATTCTTGCGGAGACTTTGCAATTTTGTCTTCAGCGAAGCTTAGACTCGTTCTACGCTTCAATGAACACGCAGACATTCCATGTGATCTTCTACAGCTATTCTCCTTGACATCGAAGTTTTCTAAGACTTTCCATTAGAACAAAAGGGAGCATGCCTTGAGTCACGAGACCTGTTTCTTTTTGTTGGTTTTTTGCTCTGCCGACCGCATGTTTTCTGGTGCATCATAGCCGACATGAGGCTTAGCTGCTTTCGTGGCTAGCCAAACGCAGCTTTTTCGAATATATCGTTCCAAGTTGGTGCCAAAAAAAATTTCTTTCAACAGCCAAATATGAAATTTTGCAGGCTGCTCTGGAGGCCCAATTGCTATCTAGTAGCAAATGATCACGACATCAAAGTTCTGAGGAAGCTATGCCACATTGTAACTTACCACTGTTGTCATCGAGCTAAACCATAATTGGCACAACAACCGCCATTGCCGAATACAGTACCATAGTTTCGAATAATAGACAAATAGACGGAATCTCGAAGACTGTCCATCCTCCAATGGTTATGTGACTATGGAGTGTCTTTCTCCACAATACTTGTTGCAGCCGGACGAGCAACTGAAGATAAAGTGTAATGCTTAGCGCACGCTGTTATATCGTAACCTCCTTTTTTTTCCATGCGCATGACGACGTAGGTACCCGCTCCGAATATTATAGTAATCGCACAAAGCGCACTATTAATATTGCGGATCTCTCAGCGCATCTTCTTCTCTCTTTCTTACCTTCTTCAACCCACACACATCGAGCGTCCAGCATCTTGCCAACCCAAGCCTCCAGTTTTCCAATCAATACACTTACAATTAAATTCCCATACAATCAGCTCCGTCTAATCAACATCTCTTCCACGCTCAATTCGTTCAAAGAGCAAACTTTCGACATGTCTTCCAATATGGACAACGAAATCTCAGCCTCCGCACTCGGCGAGGCCCTCTCCAAACTCGCCCTCTCGGATAACGACTCAGAAACCAGCGAAACAACCACGATGATAACCGACGATACTACTGAATTCAACGACCGCACCGCCGAGATCCGGGATGCGAGATTGGCCAACGCTATACTCTGTCTCGACGAGGACATTCCCGAAGATCTCGACGATTCCATCAAGGACCTTCTACAGAAGCACACCACCGACACTACCTCTTTAGGATCCATGTCATTCTTAGCCTCGGAGCATTACTTGGATTTCAAGGCCCAACGTGAGGCGAAGAAGGCTACCGAGAAGAAACTCCCTCGATCCAATCGTGCCCGAGCTGCTCGTCCATAAGCGAGCTTTTAAGCGACGATCATCGACAACAACAAAAAATCGTCGCCCAATACATGGAGAACGCATTCCTCACCAATATCCATACCGCCAGCCAAAAAGCAAAATAATCAACGTAGAGCACATTACGAACCATAACGCGCAAATTCCACCGTGCGCGCTAGGGGTGGGCCTTACCGCGGCTACACCACCAGGAATCCTACGATCCGGACCATGTCCTGAGTCACCACAAACCACGCTAACCCGGAACCCTCGATTATCGACCACAAACACTGGAATCTAGGCCAGCCCATAAGAAGAAAACATGTTTCCACAAGGAAAAATCGAGGTGCCTCCCATGAAGTAAGCTCTCAATTTTACATTCCCAAACGCGAACTGAGAGCTAACCATTCGGATAGCCGAGAACAGTACTAAAATGGTACTACTAACACAGTATGCAATAACCGACTGAGTAAGCCTTCACAGTACGTTTTCACTGGTAGAATTATCTGACATCATATAGCATAGCACAAACAACGACCCGGCAACATTGTGTACTCCGAACAAAAAGTCCTCCCTGTCGGATTGGGTAAGACAGGGTCCTCCCGCCTTCAACAGGTTGGGGGAGCCCACCATGTCCTCTTTCGCGTAGCGAGTGGGCGTTAGTAATCCCTTATTCATCGTTACTTATGTGATGGGTGGTAAGGTGATGAAGCTAGGCAGGACAACAGTGTAGACTTTTGTTTGAAAGTTTTGTGCGTTGTGAACTCTGGGACATCGCGGGGCTTGGAGCGGTAGGTGGCGCTCTTGATCAAAAATAAGTCGTGACGCTCATCTGATTCGTATTTTGTTTCATTGGGTAGGGATACCAATGATTAAGCAGATTTGTGCGGAGTCTTGACTAGTCTACTGTGCTTTATGATTTCAATATATATACCATTCTGGTTGGATGGCTTAAAACATGGATCTCAGGGATCTTTGAAGGATTGAAATAGAAGTTCGTCATCATACCCAAACCCCCAGATCGTACGCCGCAAGCTGCCATGCTGTTCTTATTGGCGCCAAATATCTTCTTGACATACAAATATATGCTTCGATATACAAAAGTCGATCTGGCAATCGCTTGCATATAACCAGCAGCTATATTGTCATCCTGCTCATCATATGCAGCAAGATAAGAACGATAACATACAAAATTTCCCTAGGCTTCTCGCCCACCTCGCTAAACATTTGTTATGTTTATAATGCCAGCTCCATTCCTTGTCTTCAAGATTCACTTCATATTGAGATTTGAAGGTGACATAGAAGCTCTTGCAAATGCATGGAAGAAGATGTTCGGACTATCGAATTTGAACCAATCTTGAGATTTATTGGATAAGCAGTATACATAGCTGCTTCTTAAGATCAGCTTGTAGTGTCTCCGGAATTTCATGTAGAACAGGGCAGCATAAATGATTTTCTGCAAGCCTGGTATTATCAGATCTTTAGAGTCAAACATGGTGGCTGTTGAGTTTCAAACTTCTTGCCATTGCAACTTCCAAACTGACGATATGAGAATTGAATGAAACAGGTCCTGGAGCAGCCTTTATTACGAAGCCGAAGATCATTATCAAACTCCGCGATGTCTCCAGAATGCATTGACTTCCAATAACTCATGGATAAAATAATCCAAACCGCATCTCTCGCTTACAGACCCTATTCTCCTCAGATGTACTCAAAAATACGCGGTGTCGACCGCTGGCTTGGTATACTTCAGCCCACCTCCAATCCCTGGAAATGGCACGCGTCGGTCGCGTCTTCCTCGCAGTTCATCGCGTCGTCAAACCCCCATTCCCTCATACCAGCGAAAAATGTCCGCAACATCACCACCACACTTACCACTTCCCAAACGCCAAAAGCCAAATCCAATATCTCCCTCCCAAGAATCATCAGCATCAACCTCAGCAACCATGTCCGCTACCGAAGCCTTCCCAGTACCCGTCACGAAAGTCTCCGAGCAGCCACCTCTTCTAATCAAGAAATTGAGCGACAAGGCCCGTCTGCCCACGAGGGGGAGCGAGTTTGCTGCGGGATATGACATTTATGCTGCGAAGGATACAGTTGTTCCTAGCAGGGGAAAGGTGTTGGTGGATACAGATATCAGTATGGCTGTGCCGGAAGGAACTTGTTTGTCACCCCTCTGATTTTCCTTTCCTTCACTCACGTCTGTCAATTAAATTGTTACTGATACTTGCGGGATATCTAGATGGTCGTATAGCGCCACGCTCGGGTCTTGCTTCTAAGCATATGATCGACACGGGCGCAGGAGTCATTGATGCAGATTATCGTGGTCAGGTTAAGGTTCTGCTATTCAATCACGGCGAGAAGGACTTCGAAGTCAAGGAGGGAGATCGTATTGCACAGCTGATCTTGGAGAGGATTTACACACCAGAGGTGGTTGAGGCTAAGGAGTTGGAGGAGAGTGTCAGAGGTGCTGGGGGCTTCGGAAGCACTGGATAAGTGGCATTTCTTTCCTTTGATGGTAAAGTGGGATGAGCTGGGCGTATTGCCTAGATATGACTTGATGTTAGGAGTTTCGGAAGGGATTGTGGCGGAATTACACGCCAGGTAAAAGAAGATCGTTCGATGTCGAATGCAAGCTGGATATTTACAGGAATCGTAATACACTTCCAAGCCCGACACAACGCCTTGTACAGTAAACCATGCTCGCAGATACTCCATCTAAGCCACCTAGACCTTCTCCGCCATGAAATTTACTTCTGGAAACTTCAAGCAGTCCAGATTCCGCACAAGTCTAACCTCCGCCGCTTTCGATGTCATAAGCTTCAACTTCTTGGTATCGGCTTCTGTATCTCGTGCTCCAATTTGACTGTGATATTTTTCCAATTCTTCATCCATTTGCTTCTTCGTTCTCGTCAGAATTTCTTGCATACTTGCAAGCACCTTCTCTGTGGCTTTTGCAAGCGGTAAGTCTGTAGCTTCTACCTCATCCCCACTAACCCACGCAGCAGTCTGCATAAGATCTGGCGTATTGTTTACGGCTTCTCTCAAACGAACCAACATCAAAGCTGCGAACATGTCCCCAGTACCACTGAAGAAGCAATCGATAGCCGGTATTGTGATGCCAAAGATCCGTGGTGCAGCACTAGAAGTGAAAGTCGACCCGACAACGGAGAGAGATGGCGTCGCCCCAGGAGTTGGGAAGGCTATCGAAGTGATCATGATATGCGGTATCCTGTATTTTTCGTGTAAAGTTGTAATGGCCTGCTTCAAACTATCCATATCCACAATCTTGACTCCTGATAAGGTCCTGCTCTCATTAGCAACAAGCTTCCAAACTCCCCAGATACCTTACTCTGCCTCGAACTGATTCGGCAATATTAGATCCGCATCCTTGACTAGATCCTTGTATGCTGGTATTACGTCCTCTGCCACATATAGCTTCCCGTTGTCTCCCATGACTGGATCGAGGACCCAGAAGAAACTTCCAGGTTTCATTGTAGATTTCAACTTCAGGTCCCGCGCGATGCTTCCTACAGCTTCGACGGACGCTGCACCGGGGAGGTAGCCCGAAAGCATCATTTGGAAATCGTCGAGGTACGAATCTTTGAGTCCTTGGTACAGGTCTGTAATCTCCTCTGCTGTGGCTCGCGTGCCTTTGGCTTGGCCGTATCCTAGATGATTGCCCGTACACCTTTTAGTTTCTATCACTTCGGTGACTGTATTTGCTATGTCTTACTGAACTGTACTGTGTTGAGAGCAGCTACTTCGCAGCCCAGAGACTGCATAGCGAATGTAGCCATGGTGTTTCCGACATATCTTTGCACGGCTCAGTTCCCGATGCCACCAATTCGACCTGATTTCTGGATGGCAGACTCACCCGTAGACGACCTTCAGCGCAATGTCAGTCTCATGCTAGCAGTCGGTGTGATGTCCCTACATGACTGGCAATTGCAAGCACGCGAGTCTCTGGCACTGGATGCTCCGAAGACATCGCCGCTTTGGAACGGGACTGAGGACTGGAATCAAGTATCGGAAAGTATCACAATCCAATGTTATAAAGAATCACAAAGCGAATACATAGAGAGTTGTGGGCAGTGCGATTCGCATTCTTGCTTAGTAGACCGTGCTACACTTAATTCTTACTCGGAGTCATGCCCTGGCTGTTTGCGACAATGGTGGGGTCAATATCTACCCCGCACTAGACCTAAAAGAATTGAGAGCTGCAACTGAGGCGGATTTTGAATGAAAAAGTAGCATTTTCTCAAGCCGTAAACCCGAATTCTTGGGTCCAGAATCGTGAGCCTCGCCTATATACTTGTAAAAACAGCAGTCGTCCGTATCCATAAAGTCAACCCTCACGCCACATTTGTAGTATGCTATAAAAAACCTCGTGCCATCATTTATTACCATCCAGCCATCAAGTCGTCTATTCTTCATCACCAATCTAAGCATATTGTTAGCAGGTACATGAGCATCCCAGACGAGACAGCATACCTTTGGGGCCAAGTAGAATCGGAGGTAACTGCTTCCGGCCAGGGCATATTCAACCAATAGAGGGACTTCATTGGAGAGGCAGAGCTTGACAGTCTTTGACAGACCAGCGGCCTTGCAGAAGTTGACGAGGTATTTGAGGGAGAAGGTCAAGGAGACGGGCTCCGTAAGCTCGATTTCCACGTTCATCTCTGGCTTCTCGACATTGCTGTGGCTTCGTAGAGTGACCGCACCATTCCCAATATCACCAGAGCAAGAGAATTTGACACCGTCTTTCGAGGCTTCGATCGAGACTGTAAAAATGATGAATTAGCTTTGTGGCTGAAGACTGGCTAAGTGTAATGTACCGGACTCGGACAAGGCCATGAGATCTCTGCAGATCCTGCTAAACTCGGAGGAGGGCATGCTAATGGTAGCAGCATACTCTGTGTCTGGAATACCCAAGTGTTCCTGGTCGATATCCATGAGCTTCAAGTCATACTCGCTCAATCTGTCACTCTCGCTGCTCTCAAAGACCAAATTAAGCACGTCAGGGGCGTCCTCTGCCTTGATGGTGAGGATGTCTTCATTCTGTGCGGCACGGAGTACTTTCGTAAGTGAAGTGAGATTGAGGCCGAGAGCGACGTTGCGATCACATCTGTATGGGGAGAAACTCTCTGCCTTGAGCATCATGGACACGAGCGCGACGTGGGAGTTGTCCATGGCTTGGAGGGCGACACCGGAGTCATTGCAGTCGAAGTTGCAGTCCTGGACGAGATCCTTGATCGCATCGACGATCTGAAGAAGTTAGTAAAGCTTAAGTAAAGCTTAGAGAGCACTGGGAATGGGGAACGCTCACCTTTTTCAGTAGATCAGCCTGCTCGAGACGTGCTTCCAACACTGGATTCCAGTAATTAGTACATTGATGGCAAGGAGGGGTAATTTAGCATGATTGACGAACTGTTGAGGATTGAGATGCAGAAAGGTTGGCGAGCAATCAAGGTGTGAGAAGCTACGAGGATTGAGAGGTCACGGTGATGTTGTGTTATGTTGCGTGTTCTTGAACCAACGAGGGGATCCAGCAGCAAGGCAAAATACGCGTTCCTCCAAAAAGCAACGGACGCGACCTCGCGTTGAGTGGTGAGCCTTAAAAAGCCTGAGGCTGGGACGCTAGTGTCGGCAACGAGTAAACAAAAAACTCTAGATCCATTTTCGGATAGATAGAGCAAGATAAGCACGAGTGGGTTTTGAACTGGAAACGAAGGTCTGTCGATAAATATCAAGATTTCGAAACAATGGCTCCGCCTTCGAGGACTGTATTATCCAATTCGCCGCCATTCAATCTGGAAATTCTACTTGACAGACCTTGAATTTTTTAGTTCTCAATCGAGAGCCTGTAATCTTTACCCGAAGGCCAGCTTTTTCTGGAGAATAGAGAGGAAAAGATGGTCGAGATGTTTTGCATCTCCCTGCCCAAACACACAATAAAACAACCAATCTCGTTTATGGGCCGCAGAGAGTACTGACATAGTCAAGGGAGGTTCCTGTATTGCCTGAAAAGATCACTATGACTCAATGTGGCGTGTATGATTTTCAACACGTCCATACTTGGGATTCGCTCATATGAAATTGTGACGATCTCAAATGTGCGTTTAGGTCAGAAGATCACTTTAGGCAGATCTTTCTCCCTAAAATATATGGTATAATAACACACTAAACCGTGAATGTATCTCGACTTTACAAGACTCTTAACTTCTTGGAACATCAAATGTACAACGCGTTTAGGTCGATCAGTTTATTTCGCTTCCTGGGTGATAAAATCAGATAATGTTACCAGTACAAATCCTTTTCAAGATCAAGGATGGAAGCCATTCTCCTTCGGAAATTATCTGCTGTCTTCATTCTTATTTTTAGACTCCAAAGCATAGCGGCGAATGTGTCGATATCTTGAAGTCGATTACAGTGGCTTTTAGACAGAATTTAGCGAATCTGTTCTGTGTCCGAGGTTACTTTGTGGCCGATAAGCTCTCGTCACCAGCGTTGAAGTAATGTTTCTCTTTCAGCCATTCTCCTAAGGGATGGAAAACAAACTCAACAGACAGACACATTAAGAGTTGATTGGTTCCTTCAAGCTTGGTAGACTCTCCCCGTGTATGTACAACTGCCTACTGCCATAAAAGCTCATAGCCCAAAACAACGATGTGTTTGATTCATCGGACGTATCGAAACCGGAGTCTAAGATGAATGGTAGCAATAATCATATCGAGCGAGGACTTCAGCAGGTCAGAGTCGCTGACAGTTTCGCGGCAATACCCGTCTTACACTACAGGTCACTTTGATCCAGTACATCAAGCCGCCTCGTGAGCGAATAGTAAGAGCTGTCATGCTGTGAAACCTCCACGTTGTGATCTGATTTAGACTTGTGGAGTGTCAACGAGCACACCGCGTATAGAACGACCATTTCTCTGAGATTTCGTGGATTCACAAGGCAAGAAACCCCCCAAGATGATGACGGGAAGTTCGTCATCGGTGAAATAACGATATCGTAGGTAAGAACTACCAAGAGACATGTAACTGTTGCTTGTAATCTCGGCCGGAAGACAAGAATATTGGAAATTCAAGACAAGCCGCTCAAATCCCACTATCAGCGACGTTTCCTCCAGGCAACTTCTGGACCCTATCAGTAGGCGGTCACGGGCTTCCGGTGCAATTTATACCCCGACTCTTGTGCAGTAGAACAATATTGATTTTCTTCTGTAGGGCAGAACATGTCATCGTCGTCTCAAGGCGACACAACGGACCGAGAAGAACTGCACGGCGACCTGAATTCTAAGACCCTTCACACGATAGGTCAAGCTTCTGTTGCACCCTTATCAGAAGAGCCCATAAGGCTGAAGGATATGTAAGAACGGTATCTGTTCATCGAGGCGGGCCGTGGCAGTTGTGGCGGCCTATCTGCTGTGTTTGGATACATCTTTAATTAGAGCTGCCCTTACATATATCCAATTCCATAAATATGGCCAGTTGAAGACCAAGCAGCTAGCTCACCGCAAATGAGGTCGCACAAACTATGCCAGCCAAGGGACACCAGGGATCACCAAGAACAGGCATGTGTACTGGTTTTCTCAGCCCGGACCGTTTCATGTTCCTTGTGGCGTCATGTGTTTCGACGGCACAGCATGTAAGTCCATCCGGACTCTTAAGATGACGGGACGAGATGGTGGCCCGGGGACGGGAGGAAATGTTTGGGAATTTTGGGGTTCTAGGGTTGACATGTTGTTGGTTCAGGAAGGTAAGAGGGGCGAAATTCCACCGATCTTCACGGCGCTATCGAGAAATAACGTAAATGTTGCACGCAGATACACAGAGAACGGCTGAGATCGCCGCGAAGCTGCAGCTTAAATTATATTCCCTTAATCCCAGAAACTTTAATCTCGGTCAGTGGCTTCGCTCCTGCTTACATAAACGTGCAGCATAGGTGAGCATGGCCTCCAAGGGTCTGTCTGGTGGAAGTTGGCTCTCCGTGGCTGCACAATTCTATTTTAAAAGGGGCTGTACACTAGCACTACACCTTCCCTGCCCTCGATCAATCACTTAGTCGTTGTACACCATTACCAAAGTCAACACGCCGCACAAACAAAAGTCTGCCTTCGAATTATCTGTCACTGCTAGTATTATCTGGACTAAGATCATTTCAACTGCACAATTTGGTGCGCCCATGTGAACCAGCCTGCATGCTTGATGCTTCTTATTTGGGACGCCTATGATGCCCGCCTTGCCTCTTGTGGTAGAGTTGACTTTTTGAATCACGCTGGACCAGACTCACATTCTCGGCTTTACGTGGTTGGCAGTGTTTTAGATCACCAACACGCCCTGACTTAAGCCTGTCTCTCTCCACAGGACTACTGTTCAATCTGCCACAGTGGCACGTTTGTTGTCCAGCATCTAGCGTGCAGAGTGTTCATGCTTTCAGCTCCGAGGTGTCACTTGCAATGTGCTTGTGTGCTGTGTACAATGCTTGTAAATTCATTCTCTTGTAAGAATTGGAAAAGGGTATAGACTTATCCCACCGCCGAGTGTTTTCCGACTGCGACCATTTTGAACCAAACGAATGTTCTATATCTCTTGACTCCGATAAAACATCCTGAATATATGCGCCGCCCAATGAATGTAATCTCCGAGCTAAAGCATCCTTCACCATCATCTGTCAGTTCCTCCGTGCTTTGCATTTATCGTGTGCCATGTGACCGTTTCTGGCAGTAGTTCTCGTAAATTCAGCTCCGCAGTTTGGGCAGCTGGACTTCTGTGCTGCACCAGATTTCTCTCGCTGATGGCGAAGCAAGTTGCTGAAGGTCGAGAATTGTCGTCCATCACATCCGTGCTCCCAACACTGTGGCTTAGGACGGCTGTGAACCACCCGTACATGGTCACCAGATTCCGTCAATCCCATTGACGGACTCACTTGGCTTAGGTACTGGCTAGATGCATCTGTAGCTGAAGATAGAGACATAGATTGTGGTCGTCCGACAAGGGCCTGTAAGCCAGGCTCCCCACCAGTGTTGGAGAAAGGCATAGGAAATGCTGGGTTCGATGTGAAATCATTTGGTCCCCTAGGTGCAAAAATTAGTAGCTGTATCATGTAGAGCAATTTTTAACTTACATTGAATACACTGGTCCGTACATATCTGACGCCGCATGGTCGTTCAACGGAGGTGAGTATGGAGCCAGAAATGAGCTACTTCTAAGAGCTGGCGAGTTCTGCGATGAGCCCTGTGACAGTAGTGGAGATGGTGTAAGGTTGGAGGTGTACTCTGGTAGCGTCCTAGGAATCATTTCTGGTGAACCATGCTGAGAAGTTATGTAAGGATTACTATGGTTGCTTGTGTTGCTCGCGGACCTTTCCCTCCTCATTTGCGTCTTCGAATCTCGTCGAGCATGATCTCGCTGGCGCTTCAACTCTCTTTGCTCTACAGTAAGGTTGGGTCGAGGAGGACTCGAAGAAAGAGATCTCGAAAACATAGGGAGAAGCTTCGGCTCATCGTATAATAAAGAGGGTGTTAACTGGTCTGAACTGATGTTTGGTTGATGGACAAACTGATCATTTATGTCGATTTCTACAGAATTTAGTTCATGAAAGTCAAGAGTATGTTCGGCAACTTACGAGGCCAAGTGTATGTGTGACGAAGACCACTATGCATGCTAGCATCAAAGCGAGAGTCAAACTGCTGAACGCCTATAGCACTATTGAACGGTCAGTATATTGAGGACGAGATTGTTTTCTAATGATAAGTAGCCAGAATTGTACCTCATGGTTGTAGGATTGGAACTTGAGCGTAAAGATCTTTGATCTCCAAAATACTGATGATCTTCGGGAAATAGCTGGACAGGGTCGAGTCTAAGTAGTGGAGCTGAACCTGAATGATCTTCGGTTGCGCTGAGGCGTGACCAGTTTGCATCCAAGTCACTGTCAGAAAGTAGTGGAAAAGGTGTGTGCTGTTGTGGGACTGGAGCTGTGAGAGCGGTTTTGGGCGAAGGATGGGAGCCTTGATCGCGGAAGTCTGGGGTTGAAATGTTCAAGTCCTGGAACTGTGCGGCAGTTGAAGAAAGATGGCTGCTGGATCTTGATCTACATTGACGTGAGTCTTCTACACCCTGGTCTATATAGATAGCATCCATAGCTGAGTTTGGAGGCTGTGGAAGATGATAGCGGCGGCACGTACAGATAGGTCTAGAAGATAGTAGCAAGAAATGAGATGATACTCAAAATAGAAAATGCGGTCGGGTCTGTTGTCGAGGGACTTTGGGGATCTTTAAACTTGGAGAAGAGTGAGGCTCATTGATAAGTGGAAGTCTGGCGGCGCAATGAAGAAAATTGCTATTTTTGTTATGATATTTTGAGGGATCTAGAGAAGCATTAAATGCTTTCCCTCCGCCTCAATTACAATCATGAGAAACAAGGCTATTGTGCCTAGTCATACCAGAAGAGCGTTAGCGTAGTTGGTGACCGTGGTAGATCATAACAGCTTGGCGTTGTTCGAACTGACAGGGAAAGTGATCCTCTGAACTACAGGTTCGGGTCTGGCTATGGCTCCTTCATCTTGCCCTGTCCTGTCACTTGTCAAATCATCTCTCCACATTCATCCTCAGGTCTGCAAGCTCATACAGTGCCCACACTACGTCTTAGGCCAGATAAGACGAGACGAAACTGATTAAAGACTTTATTTGCAAATACAAATACATAAACATTGTGGAAAGCGGATGCGAATGATTAGAAGCACCAAATCTGAGGCTTCGTCCCATTTGCTGTGGGATGTGTTGTTTTAGTTCTAGGGCGAAACGACAAGGCTTTTTTTCCTAACGTCCCAGCCGTCGACGTCTGCCTACTCCGTACAGGCTTTGATTTGTCTTCGCCGCACTGGACTGGGTCGGTTACAGGCGCGGCCTGCAGGGGATCTCACCCTGATAATAAGTATCCGGAATCCCTACCTACCTAGGTGCCTAAGGACTAGAAGGATATATCAAACAAGTAGAGAGGGAAAGAACTGGGTAGGAAAGGGCAGAAGAGGTGACAAGAAGAGGAGCAGAAGGGAAGAGTTTGAGGGAACTGAAATAAAATAAGAAAGCTTCAAATTTGACAGGAAGGGCGGAGGTTCTACTAAGTAGTCAGAACTGGTAGCGTTCAACTGCGCCTGGCCGTTATTCACAGATCGATAATTTGAGGAAGCAAAAGGTGTGTTGATTGTAGCCAAAGTACGTCCTTAGATGGTGATCGCAAAATTGGTATTGTTATTGTCTCAGCTGCATCTTCCAGATTCCCACTCGCCTCGAATGCTCTCCGCCCCGCCCGCAGCTTTGAACTGCCCAGCCACTACCTTCCCGTCTATATAGAGATAGATACCTAAGGTGCTTCTAGCAGCAGCCCCATTTTTCCAAAACCAATTAGTACATTAATTACTCTTCTACCTAAATCCCTGATGACAGAGCGAAAGACTGTGTATTTACCTCGACGCCACAATTTTTGTCTCCGAAACATTTGTTCGCGGTCCATTTGAGCCCCCAGGTGGTTACTCCTGTCACTTTCCCCGTTTTACAATAGTAATCCTTTATAATACAATCTCCGACGATGTAACCTGGTGGAAAATGACAGTGAATCTCGCCCTTTATGTTAGGACGGTCATCGCCGCATATGTTCGCTGCTTCGATTGCACCTGCAAGAAGCACGACAAGAAATTTCGTGAGATGCATAGATTCCGTGTCGGTTGGGAGGACAGTAGAGCAGAGTAGCGTCAAGTCAGAAGAGGTATCGATAGCTAGATGTGAAGATAAGCAAGTCGAAGTTTCCAAGTACATAGTAATCAGTACTCACTGTGTTCAATGCAAGAGAATGTAGATGCAGTGATTTGATGTTCATGCGACATGGGGGGACTGAGATGCACAAGTACTGAAATACACGATCGATACACTCGATACCCAAGGCTCGTATAGTTACTTTTAGTTTTGACGCGTAATCCTCATCGTCCAGGAAGTACGGAGGTATAAGTATGCTCTAGCGATTAGGGTTATCACACCATGAGGAATTTGATGGAGAAATTTAGCCCCTTAGCGCTTTAATTTAATGCCCTGAAATGCCTGATTATGTGCAATCTTATGAAAAAAAGCTAGCAATCTGATTGTTGTCACCTAAACCTTCATCAAACTCAATCTTTACTCTATCGTCTTCGATATTCAGTGGCTTCTCTGTATATTTTGTTGCCTTCCCTCTCTTCCTTCATATGGCCTCTGATTTAGGAAACTCTTATTCTCGGCATACTTACAGTGGTGGTTTGGACTAGTTATTCTCGTTTCATAATACTCGGGTACTGCTCCCGGTCTACTGGAGAACAGTGGCAAGGGATTTTCCCTCATATTTACAACACCTACTTCATCTTATTCGTCATTTTGGCTTTTTGATCTATCCGAAGTCAACTCCAAGTTACCTGTGTAAACTATGATATCCGATATACTATCCCCCATCCTTGAATAAACGTTTCATTTGACGTCGTATAAAACAGAGGTGGGGAGAGGGAGGCATGATGGACGTTCAAGGACGAAAAATGTCCCAAAATCCTCAACGAGACACATTTTCGAAGTAGTCGTCGCAGCAGCTGCTCCTGAAATGAGCAGGACAGCCAAGGCAACACAGAACCGGTAAACTCAATGAGCAAGGATTGGGGAAGAGATCGAGGAGAGCACCCCTGACGACGTACCTAGCCGCCGGACTAGTTGTGGTACTTGTCAGCCCGGAAGCAGATAGTAGATGGGTTCTTTTGCCGTCGCTAACGATACCAAAATAGAAGAAGTAGAGTACAGTTCTCCACTGATTGGCTGAGGAGTAATACGAAAGTACCTCTAGCACACACTGGTAGAACAGCCGCTGTAATCGCCGTCTAGCACCACAGCCTTGCCCACCGCAGCGGTCTTTGCAAATGAACCGCGCTGCTGAGGGACTTCGGGTCGCGCTTCTGCCACCTGCACACTGGACCTTTCCAAAACAAAACCTACTCGAGTACAGGACCCATCACATACGGAGGTGCCAGGGCTAACTTCGTAAAGTATGTCACCGCCTTGGGCAGAACAAGGGAAATTTGATTATTTGAATGGTACTTCCGAAGTTCCCACCACGGTTGCTAGGGTATTCCCAGAGCCCTGGAACTTGGGTGTTTAGATTGCTGTGTTCAGGCTGCTGCACCCAAGCTCAGGCACGGAAATGTCGTCCAATGCCCTGTACCGAGTCACTCGATTGTGGATTAGGAGTCTTGCGAGCCGTCTTGAAAGTTGATTCCGTGGTATTCACTTCTGTCAATCTAAATACTGTAGTGTCCATTCTATTTTTCTACTTGTATTTCCTGGGCATTTGAAAGGCAATGAGAATTTGTAAAGTCATAGAGTTTGTTACCTGGTTAGTGCAAAGCGTCAGGCTCTAATCCATAGAAAGTACAGCATCAATTGACCACGATCGCGCTCCAGGGTGAGCAGTACCCAGAGCGAACCCATTCCCAGAAGAGAGGAGCCAAGGATTTTCTTTGCCTCAATAGACAGGTTGATGTCAAACGTTGGCTACATAATGCCCGTAGGAAAAGATGATCAGACGGAGGGATGAAGTGGCAGTGGTGGCCGCTCTGCATTAGCAAAATACAAAAATAAGCTCAGCAGGGCTGAAGTCCAAAATACCCGGCGTATAAAGATCAAACCGACTACTACTCGCGAGAATCATGCAACATAGGCATCTTATCCATAATCGCTGGCTTCAGGGTAAACCATGCTATCACAACGGGTAAAGTCTCGCTCGATGCTTGGAGTATCATAAAGTATATTGCAACCTCAAGCATGGCTGGTTAGAGAGTACAATACTGACTGAGCACGATAAAAATCGCGTTGCAAGTTCCCGGACTTAGGTGGTGCTAGCACTTTAGCGTCATCAAGCCACTCTGCCACTCGTCCCATCTGTTTTCCTCGCTTAATTGAATTATGGTTGCTCGCTAAGGGAATATCGGATCAAGAAACGACTAGTTCCGGCTGTAAAGTTGGATGCATAGATCACAAAAAGGTTGCCTAACTGTATGTCTTAATCATATCGTCTGACCCGCTTCTCTTCCAGTACTTTTGAATGCTGTGATGGAGAGTTCCCTAACGAGAGAATGTGAAATGCTAAGCACCTACCTCTTCATTGGGAGTGGGGTATGCAACTAAGCTGGACACTCAGGTTGGTGCGAGTCCCCAACATGATTAGGCCCTTATAAACCGTCTGCGATGTTGCCAGAAGATTCGTCTCAATGGTCGTGGGACTGGATCGAATGCTCCGATCCGTGAATCCGCCCCTGCTAAATCAGACCAAGGCTTTTACGTGGACGGTTTCCTCATTTCTGCTCCGTGAAAAAATATCTTGGCTTACGAATAAGCGTGTACTTCCAAGGCTCTAAATATAGGTAGCGAGATCAATTTGAGACTTTTGATATGAGTGTCTGGATGCTGCCGTTAGTATTGGCATATTGTCCCTTGAAGATGCTGCGAGGCACAAACAATATCATAACCTAGTCTTTCTGAGGCAATAAATCGGATCGTTTTTGATGCATACTCGCAATCCAACAATACAATTCCGTAAGTTGCTGAGCCGTCCTTCCCGTTCACAAAACCTTTCGAGATCTGGGTATATGTCCGGTTTGAACATGCAGCGTGGGGAAATTTGAGGCCGCTTGAAAGGGAAAATATGCAGAAATTCTCCTTGTAAGGCTGGCCCGGCTCCTCAGATGACCAGTGCTAAGATTGGACGTTAGAAGGAACATACAAGTATGCAATAACACGAGGGCAGACATTAAAATCATACTGATACCTTGCTGGTTTTTGGGTTTCTGAACGGGATCCCCACGAAGCCGTCTCCCTGCTCTTGCATATGCCCTAGTAGATGTATGACCATCGTCGCAACGCAAACGTCGAAAAACACCTGCCCGATTCAATCTTACACTACTTGAGAGTCGACCCATGACGAATTCAGTGGCGTTTCTAAAGAAATGCCTGGTCCTCTCCTGGTAGCTCACATCCTTACCATTTGCAGGGTCCCACCAAATAAAGATATTAGGTGTTTCAGAACTTCATCTACCCGCTCCAGCATTTGAATCCTCCCGGCCCTCAATCAGCCTCATCTCCCGTGCACTTTGAGTTCTTTGAGGTTGCTTCACATGGTTGCTGTCGTTCATCTTGTTGTGGTGGCTTGATCACTGCCCAGCAATGCTTGTCTCGAACATTACCTGGAAGTCAAAGCCTTCTTCCCGTCCAACAAATGATTCCCAGGCCCAGTAACAAACAGGCTATGCGATAGCGAAGTGCGATGCGGCGGGAGTATCAAGGGGGTCAAAGACTTGCGCCTCCGCCTCGATGGAAATAGTAACGCGTTAGTTTTTACGTAGAAAAGCGCGCCTATTCGGCTAGGTAGAACGTATCAAGCCGACCAACCACGAGCGGACCATCCACGAGCCGCTGCGGTCTGACCAAGCTCTCTGATGTTCAATGTCTGGCATATTGAGATAATCCGAGCTTTCAAAAATGCTGAGAGCTAAGGTAGATCATGGACAGGATATAACTAAATGGAGAGTTGCCATGTTTGCCTGCGACAAGTCACACGCTGAGTGAGTCAAAGCCTCTGCATCAGCAGCTTACTGCGGCCTATAGGACGAGTATCTTCATATGTTGAGGTCAGTACTTGCCGATCGAGTAATACAAACCTCAGAAAGTGAGGAATAAGAATACTTTTATTTGCTTTAGGCGCCAGATCTGCGTCAGAAAGTACCAATCGCAACATGGGGATCGAGCCACGGACGCTAAATGATCGATAACAGACGAGACTGAGAAGTATCTTGCTGAGCATGCATGCCATCATCTGCTACTTTGAATGTTAGAATGTGCTGACTGGATACTGTTGGATTAATGGTCCATATTGTCCTCTCACTGCTTCCATACGTATTCCGGCTGCCAACATCGAAGGTCAACCCAGACTCAACATCTAGGATTAATGGCCTAAGAGGCCAAGTGCATGTATTTTGGATGGCCAGTGAATGTTCCGGGGACGAATTTATCTTCGGAAACGGTCTTTTCATAGGTAGAGATACAAGATCAACTGAGACAGTTTTAATCAAGAAGTGGCATTGGGACGGCAAGCTAGAATCGCCGTCTAAGTAGTTGAATAACTGATGCTCATTGAATCTTTGATAATCCTCTCAACTACATCTGGTAGGTATCGATCCACACTTTTGCTCCTCCAAAGAACTTTCGCTACATCGATTAATCAGATCGACCGTCGAGTGAGGTTGTCTTCATTTGGCTACCTATTCAAGTAGGAAAGCAACGATGGAGCTTATACTAACTGTGTAATGTTCTCTGACTATATATCAAGCTCGAGACAGACTCCTTCTACAGGACCTCTCATAATCGATCTACTATCCCGTCTCAAATTCAGAGATCAGTCTAAAGAAGAATTATCCCTGGACTCTCCCACTAGCCGTGCAAAAAACCTAGCCTTAGCCTTTACGGAAGAAAAGCCATCAAGATATTATGTGACTTCGAATTTCTGCTCAGGCAATAAGTATCTGGAACATCTTCTTGAGTTCAAATCGAATTATAACCTTGACTTAGACCTGGCTGATTCTCCTTCACCAAATAACGCATTTGCCGTCTCCTGAATAGAGCGTCACTAGGCGCTAAAGAGCATAGCGAATAAAATAGCTTGAGATGCGTATGCAAGACGTGGTACGGAATTTTCAGTATGTGCATTCATGCTCTGCTTATACATTCGAAGATGCCAAGTGAAGTTATAGGACAGAAAAGCGATGTAGTCTTCTGATTAAGATAAATTGTACATTTGTAACTGGAAGTAGAACTCTGAATTGGCCGCATATAAGATGTGTGCTAGCATTTCCTCCGGAATGATCAATACCTGCGCAAAGCTGTTCTTCGTCAATAGAAATGCTGTTCTGCTTTTTCGAACAAAATGATCTGGCCGTCCAAAAAAAACTGACCGAATGCTGGGTTTTCCATCCCCTCACCATTGTTTCACCGGTATCCCATGACTCCTAAATGACATTCGACTCTACCTGTTCGGTGCCATAGCCATGCTCTGTCCTTGCTCCCAAAAACGCTCAGAAAACTCCACTGAAAATGTCATCAAGCTGTTAGATATCTGTCCGGTATTAAAGTTTCCCATGGCGAGCTTTGAAAATAGAAACCTTGTCGTCGTAGAACAATATCTCCCGCAACCGAAGCCGGACGCTCGATCGTCCATCGTTAGACCCATCCCAAGAATCTGAGTCGGAGTTATCGTGATCTGACATCTCGGACTCCGTTTCATCCGGATCTACTCCCAGAGGAGCTCCGATCGCGGTCCCGTTGTCTTCTTCCTCTTCCTCTTCCTCATCGTCCTCATCTTCATCGCTGCCATCCTCATCTTCGTCCTCATCCTCCTCGTCTGTTTGTGTTCCCCCTGGCCCTCCATTCGCGGCACTGGAGTGACTATCTCCCGATCCATGGGCGTCGTCGTGGGAACGATTTTCCAGAATCTCGAAGCATTTGTGAGAAACTCCCATGTAGCAGAGCTCTACCTCCGGCCGCAGAACAATGACATCCACAACCTGCAGCGCGAGTTCTCGAGGATCAAAGGCTGGTGTGACATGGTCTGCGATGAAAGGAATGTTTAGGGATCGCAGATGAGGGATTTGAGGGAGGCGCTGAAGGAAATGATGCCAGTTCGTGTAGTCGATTGCAATGCTCAACTCTCGAAGACTACACATTCTCCCAGAAGTGATGAAGTTCAGCACGTCACGATTTGGCACCCATGCCCTCCATCGCGAGCTGTCTGAAGGGCTTGTGACGGATCGTGGTACCCTATCAGAACTATCTAACATCAGTCGCTTGAGACTTGCACGATGTCGCTTAAGTGGGCCTCGATAGATTGCGTCCTGGGAAAGGAATCAGTAAATGATAGAGATCAAGTGCACTTTCCTTAGAAGCCTATGGGACTTACAATTGTTACGGCAACTGCTCCAAGTGGTCGCCTCCGATCTTGTAAGAAGAGCGTCTCGAGAGTATTTGGTGCTAGGGTTTCCTTTAGGAAAGAAATTAGTGCTGGTGACGCGGCATCAGTGTGAATTCTCTTCAGATTGAGGTGATACTGCGTGCCGGCTGCGGACTTTAAAGAATGCGAGCTGTTGATTGGGGTGGGCTGGAAATGTCGCCTCAGCATGACCCAAAGCCTATCATGCTGGGCACAATCGAGAATAGTCAAATTGGTCAGAACGGACCAGTCAAAGGCTTTCTGGAGAACTGTAATAGAAAGCGGAACTCGCTCCAACTCCAAGGTTTGCAGCTTCAAATTGCCATCTAGCCGCTCTCTTTCCGCGGGCTTACTTTCCGAGAAATGAGCTTGTTTTTGACTTTGAGTGTGCGAACGTCTTAATGGAGGTCCGGCGGTAACATCCGATGGAACAGCACTTGTATTTATGAGCGTGTTTTCGTCCGTCGCGGTTAGATCATGAGCTGATATCAGAGCAGTAAGTGAGTCCACATCGGATTGGGCGGAATCAACTTCGCCCGTTGATAGTTGAGGAGGGTGAAGGTCAAGGCCGTTACCATTGCTATGTGGTTGGCCGTCAAGATTGAAGGGCGATGAGAGGATAGCCCCACTAGATTGAATGCTTTCCTTCCCTGTCCAGGTGACTTCAAGCGAATCTTGATCCGAATATCCAGGAGCGTATTGCGGCGAGACATCGATATCTTGTTGATTTAAATCCAGAATTGCTGCATTTGCTGTCATTTGCGTCACCTCTTGAGGAATTGGGGTTGACGAGGCCATGGATGGGCTCCTATCTTTCTTCTGAGGCTTTACTTTCTGTTTCTTGCGAATATCGAATATCCTGCCAAGGAGAACACCTAAAACACCACCAAGCCTCCGTTCTCCTATGGTACTAGCACCAGGCCACTGTGCTTTGTGGTCAACTTGATGCAGATCGGCTCCATCCCATGCGAGGGCGAAATCTCTTTTGACTGCTTTCGCGGAGATACCCACCCTGAGTTCGCGCAGACGATCCTTTGACTTTGCTACAAGCACGCTCATTTCATCTAGATAATCAAGCTCATCGATGTCGAGGACCGACAGACTCTTCAGTGGTGGCAGCACACTAAGCGTGGGATATTCCACTCGGCCTTGGGAGTATGTCAGGGGATACGAAGGCCCCTGGGAGCTGGGCATTGAGCCAGACGGTACCGTCCATCCCACAGAAGTGAGTTGGCTGTTCGCTAGCAGCTGTGGAGTAGTGCTGGGACCACCATTGGCACCCTGAGCTGGTACTGCGACGGTTGGATCCGAATTGTCGTGCCATCGTACCCATACCCGCTCCAACCGACAGTCCTGATTTCCATCTCTGTTCTGCAGAGAGGATAGAGCAAGCCAAACGTCGCGCAGGACTCCAGTAGGCATATCCCAAACAAAAGTCTCGAGATGGATCATCCTGGCAACAGCCAGAGCAACCAGAGTTCCAAGCATCTTCCCGCTTTCTTTTGTGATTAGGTACTCTTGGACCCAGTCAGGCGGACCATTTCCAAGTGAAAACTTTCTGGTGAACTGTGGATATTGGTTGCCCAAACGTCGCTGACCCTGAGACCCAAGATTGTGCCCATGAGTACACTCTGTAGTATTTTCGGTGCCGCAGTTCATGCAAGCAAAGGATTGCGCTTTGCTATGGTCCGTAAAAATATCCCCCATACACAAAGTTGCCAAGCCGTAAGTCAATGCATCTACACCAGTCCTCGGATCTGTAGTAGCTGCTGCATCTGGCCAGACGATATCAAAGCGGGAGTATATGTGAGGAATGGCCAGTCCGTGAAGGGCTGAATGTGTCAAGGCTAAAGCAGTTAAGTCGTTCGTATGGGTAACCTGGATGGGGGGTCAGCAGAGCCCTTCGACATATAGCCCTGCAAGTATCAGGGGAAAGAAGCAAGGCTTGAGTATGGACATTGGAGATCTAGCTTGCGCCTTACGCATTTGTAGAAATGGTCTTACTTCTTTGACGATTTCCTTCAGTACATCCATCGGCAGATCTAGCAACCGCAAGGGGCCTTTCTTCTCTGCCACAGCTGTCCACTCTTGCTCCTTGTCTTTCAGCAGTTGTGATATCTTTGTCCTCATATCTATCCCCGGATATTCCATGTTGTCGGAGGCTACAGACGCAGGTGTCCCCATCAGGTAGCTGTCTGAGTCGTCAGACACATCCACCGCCTTCATACCATTGGTAGCCTTGTACGCGGCCGACGTCTTTGGGATAGTAAGTAGATGGTCGTCAGGTTGTGATGCCGTATCGCTGGTTGAAAGGTCGGGGCTTGGAGTGTTGGCCGTCATGACCAGAGAGGTCGCTCCTAGATGAGCGTTGTTTCGAAGCTTGATCTTTCACTCTGCGCAGTTCGGACCCGAACACTCATTGCTTGGAGTTTAGCATACCATAGCCAGTAGGAAATTTGGGTGGAAAGATGAGAGTAAAATCGAAGGGTAAAAAGCCCTTGAAGATGTAGCGTGCGGTCGAGTAGATAGATTGATGATCGTGTGAGGAAGTTGGCTAAGTACAGAGTACTCTGAAGTCACTGGTGCAGGTGGATTGGGGTTGACAGAGGTGGGTCTCGCTGGCTAGCCACCGCGCAGGGGTGCGGTTGCGCCTGTTGAGTTACCGCTTGGACGGTCACAGCGATCATTGAGAGATTCCCAGCTTTGATGGGGACCTAGCAAAAAGTCAACAACTGCTTGTGAGTGAAAGAGGAAAAGCATACCAAGTACTTTATTAAGTTTGAAGTGATAAGGGACCATTTGATCAAAATTGGTCCACCGGCTCAGATGCTGCCTCTTGCAAAGACTTTTCGTTAGTGACAGTAGTAGGCTCTCGACGTATTTCATTTATCAATATGTTAAAGATTGATTGAGTCACTTGTTAGTATCGGTCGGTTATTTGATTACAGTACTGTCATTCAAAAGTCGGAGCAATCTGCTCGTCGAGGGCCGACTTTGCAAGTCTCTATAGCTGGTGTAGCCAATGTATGCAATCACACGTCCATGATACTAGCCATCTGCAAATCATATCTTCTAGCATAGATATGTCCAAAGATCTTTGCCGACCCATTCAAACCAATCTCATACATCTTGCACAGTAAATAAAGTCTTGTCATCTTCTTTTCAGTACTGGCTTGTTCAGGAACATAATACTCACTTGAGATCCTGTTTCAGCATCTCCATATCCAGGGCTACATTCTCCTGGTTCTATATTGCAGCTCCGATAGTCTTGACTGAATCAGCACACCCGTCTAGCTTGTTTCGGCATGGAATATGCTTCTAGTGATCAACGCAAGTTGCTTGTGTATTGACTTTTCATCACATCCTTGGGGACTAGCGGTTCTCACTAATATGGGATCTATTTTCATCTCGTTTCTACTCTGCCTACAAAGCTAACCTGAACGTCTAAGATTATAAAGATTATACCTGACTAAGCGGCTTATCGATCAGACCATTCTTGTGTTGCCAACTTTTGGGGTTGACAATCGAGGAAGTCATGTTGAAGCATCACTAAATAAAGTGCCAGATCTGGGATTGACCAAACGTGTGCGAATTGTCACTTAGTCCAAGTGGTAAAAGATTATACAAGCTCCATATACTAAGATGCGTCGCACGTGAAGAAATTCGCCGCCTCCAGTTGCAGCAATGAAGCATCTGTGCTTCACAACTCATAGTCTTAATATATACCTAGGGACGAATAAAATCCATCGAATAAGCTACATTTGAATCCTCTGGTTCAAAAACAGTTGGGCCGACACGTGGTTGCACGCCAATCACGAATTTGAGAATTTAGGAGAAGTGAAAGCTGTATATCGTGGCCAAGGATAACAGTCAATTCGCCTTTTAAGGCCGTTTCTGCTACTTTCTCACTTACCTGGTACTGTAGCTCAGAAGTCCACCTGCTCCAAGTCGGTTCGCTATCTACCACTCATTACAAGTATTTCGATACTGGCTGGACAAAGATAAAACATCTTACAGGTCCTCATGTTTCGAATGACCAAGAAACAATTCTCTCGGCATGATCCTCTCGCGTCTCTTCTCGCGGGGATTGATAATTTATCTCGAATGCCGACAACACGGATCTTCCCGCTCCGCACTGTGACGCACTTGTATACTGTATCCCGACCAGGCCAGGTAGGTACTACGGCAGCCGACCCCTGGCTGGGATATTACAGAGTAAGGCTACCCAGGAGTAACCCTCGCAGATACCCAGGTACAACCTGCTTCAGTTAGCAATCGCAGATTGATCGAATTTGACGACAGTCGATCATGAAATTTGCTCTGCTGTAAGGATAGAGCTGCACAATAGAAGGAAGTGCCTCCGAGCTATCATTCAAAGTCTTGGTGGCCGACCGACCAGAGCAGCTGGGCAACAACACTCTCAATCGTCCGTCACAATACCTGTTGGCACCGCGGCCCCTCCGTTCGAAATCTCCAAGCCACCGACCGCAACATGTCGTCCGCTTCATCGCGGCCACGGGTGAGCAGGCGTGTTACCAGTATACAAAACGAGAATCGCATGTCACGAAACCCCTCCAGAATACGAGCCAAAGCCATCAGCTATAACGATGCATACACATTTGCTCTCAGGGTCGCATATCTCCACCACCTGCTCCAACCGAGACCAAAGAGGAAGCAATATGTAACGGCGCCTAAGCCAGTAAAGGCACGGAAGACTGTCCTGATCGGAGATCTGGTACAGGAGTTCTCTTTGATCAAAGATACCAAAAGTGCGAAATTCCCACATGGGTTCATGTCACCACTCGAGAGGCGAATGCAAGGAGTTCTGGTCAATACCGAAAGGCTGCCTGGATACAACGATGCCGCTGTAAAGCGGACCTTTGCTGAAGCCTATACAGCTTTCACGGAGGCAGGATTTCGAAGACGCATGGACAAGGAACGGCGGGTGGAAGATCTGGTTCTGATATTCTATTCCAATGCAACAAAAGCGCTGCAGAAGGGCAAAGCACCGGATGACGATTCATGGAAATTACTGGTCGATCGACACGTTGCTCTCTTTGTGAGGCTTATCAGTGCAACTTTGAAGGCCCAGGGGAACGACAAGGACAGACCCGAGCTTATGAGCCGGTTGGGAACTCTGGAAAGCAAATTACTTACGAATGACCAAGATTTGTTCGTTGATACTGCCGACGGACCTGGTGGAACCAGTATTGAGGTTACAGTACCACTCAGTTACGATGTGAAAGACATGCCAATGGTTCAAGTCGTGGCCAGGATATTCGGTTTAGCCCTTTCTCAGGTTCAGTCTGATATCGATACCAGTAAGACAATGTGGACAGAAGAAGCTGCTCTGGCCGATCTTAAGGCGTACCAGCATTGTTTGAATGCTAATACTAAACGCACCCTACGGAGAGATGATTTTGATCTTGAAGAAGCATATCAAGCATGGAAGAGAGCAGAAGGCCCATACCTCTCACACATGATGGCTGTCATTCTCCAAGCCAGGCCTGAACTTGTGAAATCATCAGGAGGCCCCAATAGGCCCTTAGCACCAGTCCGATCCTCATCTTCATCTCCAGCCGAGGACCAATCTTACTCGGACTTAGCCAGATCAATTGCAAGCCCGATCGAGTCAGGCTCTCCATATGGCTTTGACCAGCCCGTTGACATGAGCTCACTATCTTTAGAGGACGACAAACCTGGGCGACTGTTCCTTGAACAATCTACCTACACATTCATTCCACCAGACCCTCGATCCTTCTACAGGTCAATTTTATCTCATGCAATGACATTCGATCAATTGCATGCCCCACAAGCCACGGACGGCCAGGTCGCTGCGCCGCCACTGTCGCGAATGACTACCGAGCTCCTGAATGAACTATGTGTGAGATGGCGAATTCCACAGTTTTCAAGACTTGTCCTGTTTCTCGATGTAGCTGCTCAAAAGTTCTTGGATCAAGAAATTGGGCTGGAAGAGCTCGATGCCTCCTTCGAGTTCGCTAAAAATCCACCATCGGAAAACAAAAGGTCCAGTACATATTTACCTACCGCAGGCTTAAGTGCCTTCGATCAAAGCCAGTGGACTGTCCAGGACTTCGCTTTGTACCGACAGATTCTATCAACATTGAACGATGGGTTACTTCGCGATCTATATGATCTACTCCAGCATTGTTATGATTCTAAACCACCTTCCCCTGGCCCCGTCCTGCTCATACTCGAATGTCACATTCATAGCGATCCTTCATTTGACCTAGGCGCTGGCGAACTTGATGCCTACAAGGTACAGCTGGCAGATGGTCTTCGTACAAAAGCTGCGTCTGTCTACCGAGGCTATCTGGAGGCCGAGGTACCTCAAAATCAAGAAGAGTGGCAGTTCTACCATGTTGTTCAACTTGGAAAGTGTGTCGTGAAGCTGTGCGAGCGGATTCAAAAGCGGTACAGGAAGAATCCAGACATCATGGGCGTTAACCCATTGACGATTCTGGTCGAAACTATGTTTCCTAGCTTCGAGAACGACGCTGGGGATCTCATCCAGCGAATTCTCCAGGTAGCTAAGACCAACAATTCCGAGGTTGATTTGCAAGATGGATTCGATCTCTACAAAGAATTGGTGGAGATTCGCCGGATTCACCAAGCAGCTCTCCCTGAACGCCCATTTGCATTCCATATCGAGGAGCTTTTGGCAGACTTTGTGTGGCGCTGGATACGGGTCTCCGAGTCAAAAATGGTCGAGCTTGTCGATGAAGCTATCAAACAGGACCAATTCCAAGTTCGATCCGATCACCCTGATCAATCCGCGACCGATGACGAGCGGCACAGTGTGTCTATTATCGATATATTCCGTCTTTTCAACCAAACTGCGAATCAGATCTTCGAGCTGGAGTGGGATGATGATGTTCAATATGCCAAATTCATGACGGCGTTATCCAAGTCTTTCGGCATTGGTATAGCAAGGTATTGCGAAGTCCTCGAGCAGAGATTTGTCAAGGAGATGGACCGACTATCACCTGCTCAAGAAGCAGCTTTAGCACAAACGAAGCAGGAGAAATGGATGCAGTTAGCGAAGGATGCGTGGAACAATAAGGAGAAAATCGAGCCTTTTCAATTCTACCCAGAGGTAATAGTCACTCTTGATTTGATCGTTGCACGCTAACACTCAACCACAGTCATTCGTAAAGTTGAATAACATCGAGTATGCCATCCAACAGCTAGATGTGCTAGAGAAGACGATGAATGTCGATGCTTGCGCGGATGTGTTGAATAAAATTGCCCCTCCGAAAGAGAAACAGAGGCGTCCTTCAAAGTATGTATTCACCATCAAGATCGTGGAAGCAGAAGAGCTCAAAGCATGCGACCCAAATGGTACCAGTGATCCATACGTTGTACTCGGTGATGAGTATCAGAAACGTCTTGCCAAGACACGAGTGGTAATGCGGAATCTCAATCCACGTTGGGATGAGTCAGTGGACATTACGGTGCAGGGTGCTCTGAATGTTATTGCCACGATTTGGGACTGGGATACTTTTGGTGACCACGATTTTGTGGGTCGAACATCCCTCAAACTAGACCCAGTCCATTTCAGCGACTATATGCCCAGAGAGTATTGGTTGAACCTGGATACTCAAGGTAGACTTCTTCTACGAGTCAGCATGGAAGGAGAGCGGGATGATATACAGTTTTACTTTGGCAAGGCGTTCCGCTTGCTGAAGAGAACAGAAAGAGACATGACGCGGAACATCACAGACAAGGTGAGTTTCAAATATTATTTTTTAGAGGATACCCCATGCTTACTGTCTGGTAGCTTTCTCAGTATATAAACGCTTCTCTTTCGACCGATGCATTACGGCACTTGCTGTCCAGAGGTGGTATATCAGCCTCAGTCACAAGTCTATGGAAGCACAGGCAGTCTATCATGCCAACCCTAACGCCGTTGGATGTAGAGACTGCTATCAAGCCACTCTTCACTTATTTCGACGAGAATTTCGCCATCATGAAGCAGACCTTGACCGACGCTTCAATGGTCATGGTCATGACTAGGCTCTGGAAAGAAGTCCTCCTAGCTCTCGAAGGCCTTCTCGTTCCTCCACTCTCCGACAAGCCATCGAGCCAACGTCCACTGACCCAACAAGAAATGGACATCGTGTTTAAGTGGCTCGAGCTACTCTTCGATTTCTTCCATGCCCGAGACGAGGAAACAGGCGAGGTGATGGGCGTACCAGCCGATGTCTTGAAGTCGCCTAAATATCACGAATTAGCTTCACTCAACTTTTTCTACTTCGACGCAACCGATAATCTCATCCGGACATCCGAGCGCATGATCTCCGCTTCTATCCAACGTGCCAACGTTCAGCGCAATCGACTTTCCGCTCCACCTTCATTAGGAGCTTCATTCGGCGGTCTCATGGGCGCTACTTCGATGAGGAGATCAAAAAGTATCATGCTAAGTCGCAATTTGGGCACGATGAAGAAAGCGAAGGAGGAGAAGAGGAAAGAAGCGCAAGCTGATCCGAGTGATGATATGATTATGAGGATTCTGAGGATGAGGCCTGAAGCTGCGGGTTACTTAAGGGATCGCTCGAGGCAGAAGGAAAGGTTGGCTGCTGCTGCTGCCGCGGAGATGATCGTCAGACAGAGTCTGGCGGCTGGGGCGTCAAGGTTTGGCGCGAATAATTTGCCGAGGAGGTGAAGTAGTTCAGTACCTGGTATAGGGGCTGGGAATGGTGGTATGATCAGGGTTGTTTGGGGGGCATTGCAATGGAGTCTGGTTGGGGTAGGGGCAGGTTGAGAGTGCACAGGAAGGAGTATATGGAAACCATAATGGAAGGATGAAATGATGATGAGGAGGCTGATACATTAATAGATGGGCTCACTCACTCACTTGCTCGCGCAACCCGGCGTTTCGAACTGATAGATACCATAGTGTTAATTTTTGTATTTTCTCGGCATCGCGGCTAATTGATTGGCGGGAGGTTCCTCTGTACTATATATTAATATATAATACATGGTAATGATGATCTACTTGTCTTGCAGTGCGAAAATATTGTAGGCATGCTTACGGATGGCCTGCTGCTAATCCATGCTAGTCCAACAGTTCGCCTCGATACCGCAGTCGTTACGTTGCGTGTGGTGTTATTTGCTTTACTGTGCATGCGCATGCAGCGTGCGTCGTAGAAGTAGAGGGAAGGGGGAGACGGGGATGGGGATGGGGATGGGGGTTGGTATATCTTCACGCACGGAAGAATGTACTCATTGGTGGTATGTATGTATGTATGTATGTATGCATGTATGTATGTATGTATGTATGTATGTATGTATGTATGTATGTATGTATGTATGTACGCATGGATTGTTTGATGATTGATGGTTGGTGGTTAATGGTTGGTGAATGATAGGTAGGCTGTGAGTTGTTTGTTTATAAGGATTGGCTTTTTGGATATGGGCTGGGAAGGAATGGAAAACGGAGCTGTGGACAGTGGGGGTTGATGTTGACTGAGGACTCTGAGTTGTGTCGTGTCGGTTTGGGTTGGGTTGGGTTGGGTTGAGTTTGACAGCTCAACTCATTCATCACGCTGAGTGTGTGTGATTGGTGAGCAATATGCTGGCTGATTGCGTGCCTGGATAGCTAGTACCTACCGATACCTAACTACTGGTTACAATGGATGAGTTTGTTTTTGTTTATATTGTGAAGATTGGCTAAGGTAAGTAGGAGTTTTTTTTTGACGCTGTGGCTATGTTGCCGAGCGAATACAAGCAGAACAATTCTTCTATCCGGAGAAAGGAAGTATGACAATTCGGCGGTGGAGTAATACAATATGAGTTCTTTTCTCGCCACTCAACGTTCGGATGAACTCTCGCCTTTTTTTGTGCATGATACAATGTATGTACGTACCTTTAAAGCTTTCTGACAGAGAAGATTTTCTTGGGCTTGCCGCCGTAGATGACGTGAGATACTCCAGCTCTTTGTCGAAATGATAGAGATTGGCTCATCGGGCACAGGTACGCTACCAGTACTGTACCTCTTCACGACTCAGCTCGAGGTACTCGACTCGACTCGACTTGCTGGTTTCCACATCCCGGCGCTGTAGCCGGCTGCCGACTATTACGCACAGTGGCCGGAGGTACCTCCGGAGGTATGTTCGATCATCTTTATTGAGGCTGGGGCGGTGAGTGGAGAGTCCATCAATGGAATGTGGCGGTGTTCTTGTTGATGTCTCGTTTCACATTGTTGAAATGTATTCTTGGAATGCATTCTACTGGGTGAGTGACCGTCGAAAATAATGATGGAGAGAGAGGTTGAAATGAGATGAGAAACTCAAATGGTAAGTAAGGGAAGGTTCACAGATGCGGTCATGATATGCTTATTGAGATTGAGGATTGATATCTCTCTCTAGACTTGGGTAAAAGGGCACGTATCGGTACCGATCTCCTCTAACTGAATCCAACTCCTCATCAAAGTGACTACACCAGACTTCACGCCCATAGTAGAACGCGACTGGTACATTTGCGGAAGCATCCCGTGCCCAACAGCTGTGCGCGCGCCCGCTGTGCTTCACTCGTACGAGGTGCGGATCTCTTCCTCTTCTAGGCAGAGAAAGATTCGCTAGATCGGGCGGAGATCGCTGAAACGCCAAACTCTCAAGAGACGACGGGATCGGCATCATTCGCCTATCTGATTACGGGTGCGTTTCAGGTTGGGGGTGGGGCCTTGTGGTTGTGGTGGATGATCGATCTTTGTGATACTTTTTCTGGAGATCCATTATTGGGTACCTACGAAGGAAGTTTAGGTGCCTAAGGTAGGTAGGTAGTGAGGTAGTTTGTGATGCCGTAAACCGTCGGTAATAAAAGAATGAGAAGATTGATTACATGAAATAAGGGTGTTCTAGGGGTTCGGTTTGGAAGTATGTCAGTCGGTTATCGCAATCTTAGACAGGTTTGGATGGGGACCCTAGCTTCAGGTACCGCGTTACCAGCCGTCGGGCATCAGATCCAGCCAGCCAGCCTTAAAGGAAAATCCCAATACAGTCGGGGCAACCGCCTAGCCTTCTACGGGGTAGAGAACGGCGGGCTGGATAGATTCCTTCGGTTCGGGAAGAATAGGGGGGTCTCGTCTAAAGATTCAGAGATGTCAAGTCAAACCTGATCCCCCCAAAAGTAAATGGAGGTTGACGCGAGAATGACCTCAGTTTCGGGACTTGCAGATAGATGTAAGTATCTCCCTGCCGGCCGGCTTTCCCCAGTAGCAGTGATCAGCAATTTACGGATGGAGGCTGTGGCAGAAGCTTTACGGCGTAGCGCCAATCGGGAAAGTAAGTATAAGTATACAAAGAAACAGGATGAGCCTAGTCCTTGGTATCAAAGTGAATGATCGTTGGCGATGGGTACCTACCTAGGTAGTATTGGACACCGCATCCGTCGTAATTGATGCCAATGCCTTGATGCTCTTATGCCACGATGCAACGGTGAAGCTAGCTGGAGTCCAGAGATGAAAGCCGAATGTATGAGACAAGAGTCAAGATGTCGCCTAGGGGGCGGAGGAATCAACCCTGTAGGGCCAATGTTGAAATGTGCTGCCGCATATCGAAAACGCCTCCTCCGTCACCACTTTGACCAATCTGGAGGTCAGGTCTTGCTGGAGATGTGAGTGAGTGAGGATACCTAATTCGCAGATGAGATGAAATGTTGGCGTAGGGCTAGAATGTCACATTCAGGCTGGCAGTTTCTGGTGATACTGCTAATGTTAGACGTGCTCGTGACTGAGCTAGATCCTCCAAGAGTAGGTATATATCATTCGAGTTCCCATGAGGTATCTCTTACTTACTTACTCAGAGAGAAGGGGATTGATTGGATTGGGCCAAGATCCGGAGATGCCAACTAGCTACCTACACTAGTTACACTTGCCTGCCTGCCTGCCTACTTACCTACCT
This sequence comes from Rhynchosporium graminicola, assembly GCA_900074885.1. NCBI lineage: Eukaryota > Fungi > Ascomycota > Leotiomycetes > Helotiales > Ploettnerulaceae > Rhynchosporium > Rhynchosporium graminicola. The sequence goes on from FJUW01000009.1 coordinate 275,891, forward strand.
ACCTATGCTACTTACTGTACACTGTGAGACGGCACGATGGTATAAGTAAGACGCCGCTCACCAGCCACGGAGGCTATTACCTAGTGCACACTCTGGCTCACAGGCACCTCCCTATCGACCTGACAGCGCAACCCCTGCCCAGGAACTAACTCTCTTCTGACGCCTTGCCTCCTTTTCAGTTGAGGTGACCGTTAACCTTTTCGCGCGCTCGCTCGTTCGCTCGGATTTCTGCTTGGCCTCTCTGCTCTGTTCTGTTCTCTTCTCGAGCTCCCATCCAATATTTCCTAAGATGATAGTTCTGATCCTGGTCCCTGCCAATTCGTGATTCACTGCTCTCCTTTCCTGAGTCTCCTCTCTGCGGCTTCGGATTCCAAGTATCGCGATTCTAGCACGGAAGGAAGTCCCTGTAGGTGTACTGCTTGGCAAGTAAAAGTACCCAGTGCCTCCCTGTTCTCAATACGGGGCGGGACGGCTGCGGTACCGACCAAGACAGACAAGACAGGCTAGTTTACCTTTCTGACCAGCCAGCTGCAGCTGCATCTCCAAACCCGACCAACCGTGTTGTACACGACAGGACGACAGTGTTCACTTCTCTCTGCATCAACAATTTCACCATTCACGGCCCCCGTACAGAGAATAACGAATCTTGAAAGCACCTATACTGTTTAGTCCGCTTCCTTCATCTGGAGATAGCTCGGCGGACAACCCTCGGGCAAGCATCCCAAATACAGGAATACCGTCCACCTCAGTCGGAACTCGGCCTCGCTTGCTAGGACTCATTTCCAATTGCCAGAAGACGGGAATCTTGAAAACTTCCCATCTCGCTATCTCTGCTCAGGACTCCTTTTAGGGATTCTACACATTCCTTCACCTTCGAAGGCACTCACTCCCTTTGTCACCGCATTGCGCTACTATCGAGTCCTAGCTTCTGCAGGCCTCGCTCTTGGGGCTCATCCATACAGTTGCCTCGAGTTCGTTTTGCCCTTCAGCTCGTACAGAAACATCGATATCCTTGATGCTCGGATAAACAGAAATTTCGCCTTACATTTCCCGGCTTTCACGCTGTAGAGTACATCACCATGGCCGACGAAGCAACTTTGGCAGCAACCTGCTCGCTGCTGCAACGCCTCGCGAACAATGTCCCCCAGCCTGCGATCCAGAGCAACCACGGCTTGAAACTTCCTGGAGTCGATACTTCGTCCAAGACTGCCCTCGAATACGAGATTTCCGCCCTGTTTGCCAGGATACAACACCTGGAGGCCAACGCCAACACCGTCAACACTCTCAACCTTCCAGACACTCCTAACGAGACGGGTGCCCCGTCTGCTTTTGCAGATGTTCTTACAGGAAATGGCTCTCGGGCGAGGTCGAAAAGCTCTGCTATGAAACAGAACAACAACATGAATTCTTCGCTAACTGGAAGGGACACCGCGACCGGTGAACGACCGCAAAAGCTTCCTAAGCTTAGCAACGACGAGCTCATCGAAACACTACAACAGGAGATTGTCGACCAGGCCGAACAGATCAAGGAGGGAAAGTTGAAGCAGTCTGCCATTGAAGCTAGAATGGAGGAACAGGCGCAACATCAGCAGCATCTCATCAACCAGTTCGAGGCTAAGCGTGTGGCATCCCTCGAGCGCGAACTCAAGAAGCACCAACAGGCCAATGAAGCCTTCCAGAAAGCACTCCGAGAGATTGGTGAGATTATTACCGCTGTAGCTCGTGGTGATTTGAGCAAGAAAGTCCAGATACATTCAGTGGAGATGGACCCCGAAATTACGACGTTCAAGAGGGTAATAGGATTTCCAAGACTCATTTCTATCAGATTTTTCTAACATGCGTTTAGGTCATTAACACTATGATGGACCAACTCCAAATCTTCTCCAGTGAAGTTTCTCGAGTGGCCAGAGAAGTCGGTACAGAAGGTATTCTTGGTGGACAGGCGCAGATTTCTGGCGTTGATGGAACCTGGAAAGAGCTCACAGATAATGGTATGTCTCTCAAGTTGTCTTTTAAATTTTTCTGCTTCGTTTCGTAGACTAACAATTACAAGTCAATATCATGGCCCAAAATCTTACCGACCAAGTCCGAGAGATCGCTTCCGTTACTACCGCCGTAGCCCACGGAGACTTGACCCAGAAGATTGAGAGACCTGCTCAGGGCGAGATCTTACAACTACAACAGACGATCAACACTATGGTGGATCAGCTTAGGACCTTTGCAGCCGAGGTTACTCGTGTAGCAAGAGATGTAGGAACAGAGGGTATTTTGGGCGGACAAGCAGAAATCGAAGGAGTCAAGGGCATGTGGAATACTTTAACTGTCAATGTCAACGCCATGGCCAACAACTTGACAACGCAAGTCAGAGATATTGCCATGGTTACTACAGCCGTCGCAAAAGGAGACCTTACACAAAAAGTCAAGGCTGAGTGCAAGGGCGAAATCATGCAGCTCAAGGAGACTATCAATTCCATGGTGGATCAGCTACAACAATTTGCGCGAGAAGTAACCAAGATAGCCAGAGAGGTCGGTACAGAGGGAAAACTTGGTGGACAGGCCACAGTGCATGATGTCGAGGGTACCTGGAGAGATCTGACCGAAAATGTCAACGGAATGGCCATGAACTTGACGACGCAAGTACGAGAAATTGCGAAAGTAACAACTGCTGTAGCCCGAGGAGATTTGACGAAGAAGATCGGAGTCGAAGTGCAAGGAGAAATCGCATCGCTGAAAGACACTATAAATACCATGGTTGACAGACTGGGTACATTCGCTTTCGAGGTCAGTAAAGTCGCCCGAGAAGTCGGGACGGACGGAACTCTCGGAGGCCAGGCTCAAGTCGACAATGTCGAAGGAAAATGGAAGGATTTGACTGAGAATGTAAACACCATGGCAAGCAATCTCACGTCTCAGGTTAGAGGTATCTCGACAGTCACTCAAGCCATCGCCAATGGAGATATGAGCCAAAAGATTCAAGTTGAGGCAGCTGGAGAGATCCTTGTGTTGAAAGAGACTATTAATAACATGGTCGACCGTTTGAGTATTTTCTCGAATGAGGTCCAACGTGTAGCAAAGGATGTTGGCGTTGACGGAAAGATGGGGGGACAGGCCGATGTAGCTGGAATCGGTGGAAGATGGAAGGAGATTACAACCGGTAAGTGTCAAAATCTGATGCCAGAACTGGTCCACGGCGCACCCACTAATTTCTTAGATGTCAATACGATGGCCATGAACTTGACAGCTCAGGTCAGAGCTTTCGGTGACATTACAAACGCTGCGACCGATGGTGACTTCACAAAGTTGATCACTGTTGAGGCTTCCGGAGAAATGGACGAGTTGAAGCGAAAGATCAACCAGATGGTCTTCAACTTGAGAGACTCCATCCAGCGAAACACTGCTGCCAGGGAAGCAGCCGAATTCGCAAACAGGACAAAGTCTGAATTTTTGGCCAACATGTCCCACGAGATTCGAACACCCATGGTAAGCATTTCCTAAGCGATTGCTAGTACATCACCTCGGACTTGAAATGATTTGGCGACTTGTGACTAGAAACTTGCTAACGGCTACAGAACGGTATCATTGGCATGACTCAGCTCACATTAGACACCGATCTTACCCAGTACCAACGTGAAATGCTGAACATCGTTCACAACCTTGCAAACAGTTTACTAACTATCATCGACGATATTTTGGATCTGTCCAAGATTGAGGCCAATCGAATGGTTATGGAAGAGATTCCTTACACTCTTCGGGGTATCGTATTCAACGCTTTGAAGACATTGGCAGTCAAGGCAAATGAGAAGTTCCTAGACCTTACATACCGCGTGGACAGCTCAGTTCCGGATCACGTCGTGGGTGACTCGTTCCGTCTACGGCAAGTCATTCTTAACTTGGTCGGTAATGCAATCAAGTTTACAGAGCACGGAGAGGTATCTTTGACGATTCGGAAGGCCGAGCAGGATCAGTGTGCTCCCAACGAGTATGCCATCGAGTTTTCCGTGTCTGACACTGGTATCGGTATCCAGGCTGACAAGCTCGATCTCATCTTTGACACCTTCCAACAAGCTGATGGTTCTATGACGAGAAAGTTTGGTGGAACTGGTCTTGGACTATCGATCTCAAAGAGATTGGTTAACTTGATGAGAGGAGATGTCTGGGTCAAGAGTCAATACGGCAAGGGCAGTACTTTCTTTTTCACCTGCACCGTCCGTCTGGCCACCTCCGACATCAGTTTCATCGAGAAACAACTCAAGCCATATCAAGCTCACAATGTCCTCTTCATCGACAAGGGACAGACTGGGCACGGCAGAGAGATTATTACCATGCTGAGGCAGGTTGGTCTTATGCCCGTTGTCGTCAAATCGGAGACACATATCAACCTAACAGGTGGTGGGTCGAAAGCGGCCTCTGCCTTCGATGTCATCATCGTAGACTCTATCGAGACTGCCAGACGCTTGAGATTGATCGATGAGTTCAAGTACATTCCTATCGTACTACTCGCGCCTGTAGTTCATGTTAGTTTGAAGTCCGCGCTGGATCTTGGTATCACTTCGTATATGACTACACCATGCCTGACGATCGACCTTGGAAACGGCATGATTCCAGCTTTGGAGAACAGAGCCGCTCCATCTTTGGCCGACAATACAAAGTCGTTTGAAATTCTCTTGGCTGAGGATAACATCGTCAACCAACGTCTGGCTGTGAAGATCTTGGAGAAATATCACCACGTTGTTACGGTTGTCGGAAACGGTCAGGAAGCCCTTGATGCCATTAAGGACAAAAGATACGATGTGATCCTCATGGATGTGCAAATGCCAATCATGGTAAGTCAAGAGACCTTGGGTGTTACACACCAGTACTCACTGCTTGTTTAGGGTGGATTCGAAGCTACCGCCAAAATTCGCGAGTATGAGCGAAGTCTCGGTACCCAAAGGACCCCAATCATCGCACTTACTGCCCATGCCATGCTTGGTGATAGAGAAAAGTGCATCCAGGCCCAGATGGACGAATATCTCTCTAAGCCTCTCAAGCAGAATCATCTGATACAGACAATTCTGAAGTGTGCCACCCTCGGTGGTGCTCTGTTAGAGAAGGGTAGAGATATACGCACATCAGCCAAGGATGAGTCCCCCGCCAAGGCAGGAGGAACAACAAATGGAGCGCTTGCACCAGCTGCAGCCCCAGGAGATTCTTCTCTCCGACCACCTCTTGAGCCGCGTGCGTACACGACCACAGGTCCTATAAATCACGGTAGCCTTGAAAGCCCGGCGATTGTAGCAGGAGACGAGTCTGATCCGCTGGCCAGAGTAAGTCGTTGATGAAGATGAATGTACATCCTAAAAACCATGCTAAGCTATTTAGCTTCTCATGCGTGCACACAGCAGCTAAAAGCGCGATTCCGTGCCGAACGTTGCGCAATCGATAAACTTCCAGACGCTACGACGACGGAAACCTAAAGAGATACCACCAATTGCTACTTTCTCATACCCGATTTCTAGCATTCGATGATTTCAAATGGCGATGGCGTTCTGGGCAAGTGGAGTTTGAGAGAAATGCACCACTTACCACCGGCACGCATTTTCTAGGGCTTTGGGGAATGTTAAGGGGTACTTGCGTTTCTGCAGTGAATGCGCTGAATTTTGGATGGCACGGCAGATACTTCGCCATCCGTCGTCAGAATGGATGGATGGACGGATTCTGCTTGCAAACTTTTGTTCCATTTTGCTAACATGGCTTGCGGGTGATTTGGACCATGTGGGTTCTGACTTTTGTTGCTTCCATCTCTTCTCGACGCTGATTTAGCTGAGTATTTCTGGACTGGAGTGATGGTTGGGTCGAAGTAGATGCACAAGAAGTGACCCGTTGTAGAAGAATTAAGGACGGGTGGAATTGAGATAACATAGAGAAGAAATGAGGACCCCTACGACCGCTTCACTTGATGCCGATTTTACCTTGCCTGCTTTACATGTGAAAATGTATATATATATCTCTCTCTGTGTGTGTGTGTGTTTGTTTGAGTCCTGGTGCTATGGTGCATGATACTCAAAGTCCTGATATCAACATACAGACAGTAGCTCAACCTCATATTCATGTCCAACTTGATAAAAGTACTAAAAGCTCACCAGCACCAGCTCCAGCTCCAACAAACACTTATCGCTGAATCCTCCCAGGATCGAACGGACGGACATCAGCGCCTTCGCAAACCCACTGATTTGATAATTCTCTTACTTGAATTTTCTTCTTTGTTCTTTCAATATTCTGCCATCTGCCCGGAAGAGAGAGAGAGAGAGAGAGAGAGAGAGAGGGAGAGGAAGTCGTCCTCGCACGATCTATACCGTATCCCACCTTACCTCACCGTACCTATCTTCACGCGATTTCAATCTTCCTGAACGCGATCGTAACGTCCTGATAAATGGTAATTTGCGCCAAGTCTCAATGTTTCTCAGCACGAACGTAGTTGAACCGTGACTGCGACGGAAGAAGCTGACACCGCTCGCTGCCCTGTGAAGACCAAGGTACAGTAAGTAGCAGAGCAAGATTTCTCAAGATGCACCGCTATCGCGCGCGCAACGACTCCGGCTCCTGTGACTCCCTTATTCACCTGCAAGGACTAGAGATGGGAGCGATGATGTGTGTGAGATCATGTGGCTACTACCATGGTTGGCCGGACGGACGCCTTAGAAGTTAGAATCGGGCTTTGCGACGCTGGTCGAGGGGAGGGTTTGGAAGGAGGAGGAGGAGGAGAAGGGTCGGTCAGCTTGGATTATCGTGTGTCTTGTACGCTGCGGGGTGGACAGACTTCGGCATTATCTCTTCTGCTACTCCAGATCTGTTGGAAACGTGAGTGAAGGTGTGTGGATGGGGGTCGGGAAACGTGAATCGTCCGCTAGCTTGAGGCTGGGAACGGGGGGGAAGAAGATCGCATGGTTAGGCTTATGGGGGATATTTGAGGTAAATCTGTACTGTGGGGAACACTTTGGAGAGGAAAGGAAAGGGAAGATGTTGCGTTCAAGGCATTGAATAGCCCTGACATGTTTCGAGGCTGGACCTGGACTTTCGTCGCCGGTGAGTAGGGTGAAAGTCGCGGTTGGCAAGTCTCCTTTAGAGTCGCGAAACTCTCTCGGTCTTCCGGGGAGGGGAAGAAGGTTGAAGTCATGAAAAGTAACTTGTGATTTTGTATCATGCTATTTTTTTCCCCTTTTTTGGGGGGGAGTTGTGGAGTTTATTAGGGACTTTGATGTTGATATGGGGAATGTTGAAGGGCTTCACGGGAGACGAAATAGGATTGTTTTGGATGGAAAAATCTCAGACTGGTATTTTGTTTAGGATGATCTTGGGCTTGTTTTTGATGTGTTGATGAGCCTCTTCGGTTCACGAATTTTGTGAGCTTCGTGTCTTGTTGCCGTGGGGCATATGCTTTCACTTGTGGAATGGACGTATATGACTGCGGGTTGCGAGTTGCAAGTTGTGAATTGCGAGCAATGAAGATATAGAATGTCTAAGCCTGTGTGCTCTGTGTTCCTCTGGTAGGTTTTATGGGTGGGCTGACTGAACTCTACTATCAGAGAGTTCTTGATCATCACTGACTCTTGGGTTCTAGCTTGCTATATGAGATGTGGCTATAGCGTAAAGTTATACAGCTCAGACACAAGTGTAGAGTGGACATGATTCTCGAGGTGTAGCTTACGATTCTGATTTTGGTCAGCTAGATATAAATACTAGTCTCATACAGATGCGTTAGCTTCCCGAGGATTTGGATCCATTGATCATATCTATGTCGCACGAGCAGGCTACTCCGTCATTCATCCATTCCTTCCTTCCTTCCGCTGTTTAGTGTGACCAATGAATGGCTTACGATACTAGACTTGCTTCTTTCACTACTACTCTAGCTTAAGACAGGTTTTATGATTGCTCAGATTCGAGATCCTGCAGAACAAGTGATCGGCGATCGCTCTTTTGTTTGCTTGTTTGTGTTTCATTTGTTCGTTTGTTGTCTTCGGGAGCAGGAATGGCTGGGAGGGGAGGGATGCAAGTGTGGAGGAGGCATGTGCCATGTTTGGGATCACTGTGTTGTGGTTGTTGAAGGACTGGAGGTGCCTCCGTGCGGGTTGGCTAGGGAGAGAGGGATTATGGGGGAACCGTTTATATTGTGAGAACACATGCGTACATTCAGAGTATCGGAAACTAGGTGACTTCTTTATTACGAAATTCGCAAACATCTACTCTATCGATAAGAATCTATTGAATTTGGCGTGCACACGTCAGCTATTCCAAGATCGTTATCGCACGTAGTCGATTTTGGATTTGTTTTGGACAGACTCGTGCGGAGAGGATGGGAAGGATGGCTGATGGGAAAGTGAGGTGTCGTTATTTGGAGAAGCTCGAGATGCGGGGATCCGATGCGGAATGTGGTACGTGACAGGTATTTGGGGATGGGATGGTTGAGCTGGGAAAGTCGGTGAGGGGATGGAGAAGGGAGAGAGATATGAAGATGAGGGTGAGGATGTGAAAAGGAGGGTGAAGATGGATTGATGATAGGTAGAGTAAAACATTAGATGCCTGGGGAGATATTTGCATGATATTGTAGTTACGCTGAGGCTATGAAGTCACTTGCTTTAGCAGTCGAGCTTGGGCTGATTTGTCTACTCAGGCACAGGTATTGTATGTAAACCGCTTCGTGCATTTATTGTTAGGGTATCACTTTACTAATGTCATCAAACAGTTGAGTGACTACAATAGTTATTTTCAGTACCATCTTGTTGTACTCATTCGTGACTTTGGCATCGAGTCATATATCAAATTGTCTCTTCGCCGGCTTCGAACACCATATCTCACAATACCTACAGTACAATAGCGGGTCCCACTATCAAACCCCGAATTCTCCTCCATATCCACACTCCCAAGAATCCACATCGTGCGACTCGTGCAACGCGATCTGATTTGACGATACGAGAGAGATGAGATGAGACCGATCTCAGGCGACTATCCCTTTGTTGGCTAGACGCGTTGGAACTTTTGGCTTTGGGGCTTTCGTTCGATGCTGCCTTGCCATGCGCTCGCTACCTCTGTAAGTGTAGGTTAGGTATTCATCCCGACCGACCAATCGTGAGAGCGGGCTATTACGTGCAGGAAGGAGGATTTGCGCTCGAAGGCAGGCAGGTCGCAAGGAAGATGGTTTCTGGGGTTGGGCGAGAAGGTGATAGAGTTTGGTTGTTGAACGAGGCGGGCGGTTTGGCGGAGTAGTTTGTTTGTGATTCGGATTTTGTTCTAGAGGAACTTATTGAGAGGTTTGGGATGTGGCTTTGAATCAAAATCAATTGAGGGTCCAGGAGAGCTCCGTGGAGTGCCGAAGAGGCCTCGGGTATAAACCGGTTGCTGGGGATCAGGGCTTTGAGGATGTATCAAGAATTAACCTCTAGGAGTTGGGGAAGTTGTCACTTTTTGCGGTTCTGTCCGTCGTGTTACTATGGTCTGCTATAGGATTTTCAGGTGGCCAAGATTAGGTTGTTTTTGGGCTGCAGTTTGGTGGCTTTCATTCGTGATTAGGGGCTATTGATAGGTTGATGTCTCGATGAAGACCTGAATTAAACTCTCAAGTTTAATTACGAACGTGCTGGTGTGCAAGTACGCTTGGTAGCCCGCGATGACGTGTGAAAAGTGCATCCGGATGTCCGCGGAGTCAGAATAAAGCAAATCAAAAACGTGGCATATATTAACCGTCGGAGGACTTTATCGATATGGTGGAAACAATTGACTGTTCATGTAGGTACGGAGATAGCCACCGGGCTACACTTCTCCATTGAGAACTCGATGCATGAGGTCAGCGGAAGGATCGAAAGACCATGCAAGGCACAGCCGCGGGCGGACAGATTGAGAAATATATTCGGATGTCTTCCGAGAAAGTAAAAATCTCGGCTTCGTGATACCGTAGCACTTCGGTTATTCGATCATCCCATGTCGTCTCGTTATTGTTGATACAAGGTTCGAAATGACAGAGGATCATGTTTAGCTTACTTAGTAAGTCTTCGAATTCTGCTTAGCCCGGTGAGTACGGAGTAGGCGAGGAACAACCGAAGTACCCGAAACGAAGTCTGTAATCGTTCCGTGGTTTTGCGTTTTTCCTTTACTATCTCTCGTCTTGTGATGCTTTCCTCACACCGGAATGTTATTGATATTTCTATAAAATTGCATGAGGGTGTTGGGCGCGTATAGAGTCGTACGTAAAGGAGCTCTTCTGGGCTCGAGCGCCGTCAAGACACATACTACAGTAGAAAGCTTGGATGAAGAAATAAAGAAAGCTAGTTTCATCACAGAAATAGGACCTAGACAAAACAAAACCTCGTCTGGCTTCTCGGTCAGTCAGCAGAGGCCCTGAATCAAGATACGGCTACCGATAGAGCGTGAAGTGCAACCAAACAACCATTTCAGCCCACACGAAAAGAGGAGTTCAAACGTGGCTTGAGGTCCGAAGAGGTTTGGTGTCGATCATTTTCGAGGTTGTTTAGCCCCCCACTTGGCTGAAGTTCCACGCACAAAATGACATACAGTGAAACCCCTGTTATAACGATTGATTCGGGACAGTTAAAAATATCGTTATAACGGATATATCGTTATAAAGGAACGAGTTTATATTATATAAGCTACCTATCAAGGGAACCCTAGGAGAGCGAGTCTCTCTCTATAGACTGCAACTCCTGCTCGTAGCGCTTAATTACTCGTATATAACTTGTATTTATAGTTCTTTACTTCTCTATAAAGTAAAGTAATACCTTTAAAGCTTGCTTTACGTCTTAAATAGAGTATTCTGACTCTAGAACTAAGTCTCTAGCCTCGTCTTTATCCTCTAGAGTTTCGCTTTGCAAGTGATCTTCTATTATCTCTTATAATAAAGCGTCGTTAGTCTACTTATTCTCTATATTAATTGCGTCTATTATAGCTTCTTCCGGGGGGTTTAAGAAGTTACTTAAACTTATAGCGTCCCTGATATCTACTACTATTGAAGCTTATTAATAAAACTATATAAGATTAGCTAGCTAAGGTGATATCGGAAAAGCTATTAGAGCTACGACTAGAGTTAATTTCCGGAAGTAGTTATAAATTGTCATATTACTAACGTTTATAAACTAACTCCGGAATACCTATCGTAGAGCTAAGTGGACGTTTATAGATTATACTAGCTTATCTCCTCTTTTAAGGCAGTCGATTATATATTATAGCTAATAACAACAGTAATAGGCCTTAAGATTCTGAATAATACCTTGATTAAGAGGTTAGAAACGACTCGTCGAGTTTAGAGGTAGCTAGTAAATCCGAATATTCGCAAGTAGCGGATATAGTTCTAAGCTAGTATAATAAGCTAAGAAGTTATCTATAGCTAGTAAGATAGTTCTATTACTAATATAGCGATAGAAAGCCTTTAGCTAGTTAACTATAATAACTATATTCATCTAAGCCTTCTTATTCTATTACTACTCGCCTCCTATAGTCGAAACGCTGATATTCCGTAAAGCGCATAGCGTTTTATGCTTTCTAATACACTATATTAGAAGCTTATTACTTCCTATAGCGTTTATATAAATAATAAGAGATATTCGAGACTTATCCTTCTTCAGGCTAGCGCGGGGTTATATTAATAGACCGCGAGAAGGGGTTATTCTCCAGAATAAGCCGGTTTCGTCTATATTATATATATCCTCCTTATTATATTCGCCGGCTAGTGTTCGTAGAGCCTTTATCTTATCTTTAGTCGATTCTAGTATAGAGACGTCTTCTCTAAAGCGCTATTATACTCGTACGTTATATCTCTTCTTATAGCTTTTAAGCTAGCGTTTACTGAATTCAGGGCAAGACTTGCCCTGATATTAAGGTAATTAGTACTAGAGAGTCTACGCCTTCTGCCGTATGATTTCACCTATTATAAACCCTCCGCGAGCCTTAATCCGAAGCTACTATTATATAAGAATCTGCTCTAAGTCTTCCTAATAGCCTACTTATAGTCGTGATTATATACTATTAATTACTAAAGCTATAGACGTGTCGTTAAGGTGGGAGAAATAAGCTCTAAGAGACTCTGATATAGTTAACTAGCTAATCTTATAGTTAAATTAAGTATAGAACTAATTAATATAAGCCTTATAAGACAGTATAAGCGTTTAGGAGCTTTACTAGCGTCGTAGAGCTCGTCGCTGCTTAATTGTAATTGATATTCGAGGCATACTGAGCTGAACTGATATAACAATATACGGCAATTTGGTAACGATATCGTTGATATTAGGAATTATATAAGAAAACGCTCTGTCCGTGGAAATATATCGCTATAATGGAAATATCGTTATAACGGTGATCATTATAACAGGGGTTTTACTGTAAAATGGATTGATGCTTGCCCATTGGATTGTGGAATGATCCACGTTCACATCACCGTAACTGTAAAATGATCCAGGTACGTACCGGAATATATAGGCGGCTGGCTTGCAGGCAAGGGCCCCAGTTCCCTTACGACACTCTTACGAGGAGCGTGTGCTTGGCGTGGTGCATAAACTCAACATACGCACGCACACTCCCTCGACTTCCATCGCCTTGAAAGAAGCAGATACCAACAAATACGGAATGGGATGAGTCGCAAGGAACCTAGACTACCTAGAACTGGGATGAATATAGATATCGAGAGATACCTGGTGGTGGGGACGGACGGGGACTTATGAAAAGTAGATGAACAAGTAAGTATAGCTGACATATTGAATGAATGATAAGAACAAGCAAGTAAGCAAGTAGAGAACAAAAATCATCAATCAATTAATGAAGAGATGCTCAAGGCACCTACCTACGCACTCAACCTCGTAGGCAGGCAGAATAGAATTGAATTGAATTGAAGCCACTTGACCTGATCTACCTAGGTAGCTAGCTACCATGTAGTACTGTAATAGTCGGGTATTCATCCTGCGAACTCTGCACTACTCGTGCTCCAGCTTGCACCACTGCAAGGGCTTATTAGAGTTTTTGAAGTTTAGGTAGGCTAGGAGGATTGATTGAGGATGTGAGGGTGTGAGGATGTGAGGATGGAGGTCCCCTGGAGCTTGGGCAGGTAGACTGATGTACTAGGTAAGTAGCACGCAGTACAGTAGGTAGGTTCTATCCCCTCCCCTCCCCTCCTTCCGCCCTGGCTCGCCCTCGCCCTCGCCCTCGCCCAACGCCACGCTATACTGGCACTACACGACACTACACTACACACTATACCACACCACACTAACACTACCGCATGCATTATTATCAGAGCGCTCATATTCACTCGCTTCCATTCTCTTCCTCTTCTCTCACCCACCTTCCCTTTCCTCCCCTTCCCTCGTCATCAAACCACACGTCGACCCCCTATTGAATTCGTTCTGCCGGTTCGTCTGCGTCAATTGATTTCTGTCGATATCTCGGTCCTTTGCGTCCTTTCGTATCGCCGGTGTTTTCGAAATTTCCGCTTTGCCATCAGATTTCTAGTTTTCCAGCAGGTCAAAAGTAAGTTAGTTGATGATCCTAAGCAAGCCAGCCCTCACTGGACGGACGACTGCACGCGATGGAGAGTCAACCCCAACGCAACCCCTCATCAGCTCTGTCCAGCCCGCCCTCGGCCCTATCTCAGCTCTGCTTGCATTACTAGATGCCATCAACTTGGGAAGCCGTATGGTGTCGTGAAGACCCGGAGGCCAAAGTTGGTCGTCTGGAGTCCGCTGGCGCAAACTCTGCTTCACGTCGCCGACTTTCGATGCACGTCCTTCCGGGTGCGCGTTTGCTGGCAAACCCGGCGCAAAGCTCCAGTACAGAGGCTATCTAGTCATGCAAAGCTCAATCGCACTTTGAAGCGTGGCGACATCCACCTAGAATAATTCTCGCTGACCTGATCTACGTTGCCTTAGAATTTCAAGCAATCCTCAGCGATTCTTTCCGTCGGATCTCACCATCTTCGAGATCTTTTCGTCCGCGAATATCCAGCTGTCGCAAATTTCGAGTCGATTTCCGTCACGCTTGTCGCTTCCATTACCTCTTCATCGCGGTAGCGAATTTAAGCAGGTCAGCAGGATATCTTAATCGTGCGGCTACCGGAAAAATTTCTTGAGGTAAGCTCCGCCTCCGAAGATCTATCGTGTGGTTGGCAGACCCTTTGAAGACTGGCGAGAGAGAGCCGAAGCTGGATTACAGTATCTCGACACGAATTGCGCTCTCGGAAAGTTGGTGACAGGATGTCGGATGTCTTGGGCTTTGATCCCATGGACGACGTATTTCTTTTTGTAGAGGGCAACGGATCTGCAGTTGTACCGTGTAGCCATAGACCCGTCCGCCGTGGACAGAGTCCGGCGGCTCCAGGGCAAACGGCTATTATGCCATCAAAGTCGCTCTGGCAAGTTTGCTGTGCACTTGGAACTTCCACATGCGAATCCATACGTCCCATTCCTTTTGTACCGCAATCTAATAGAGCGATGTTTCAAGACCTAGCTGTACGGGCGATGGCAATGAGCGCTCTGCGGAGGAGCTGTAAACCGCCAATTTCGGTTCTCCTCTCTCTTTATGGTAGTGTCCCAAAGAGAGCTCAGATTCTCATTCCGAGCCTACATTAAACCACAGCGTGGTTTCGGTTTGGCCAAGCCCGGCGTTACCCCGCAAGCCGTTGTTGAGAAAGTCCCAGAGTGCATCTGTTCTGTTCTATTTCCGTTGCGTTACGTTGCTTTTTCAATTTGGCCAGTTCTTTGTTTTAGGCCATTTGAACTATTGCCATTCTTCCTAGTGGGTTTTTAGTTGTGGTTATTCCAGTATTTGGGTAGAGATGCGATAGACAGGCAATAGAGTGCCCACTTGGATGCCATGAGCAGCGTCAGCAACGCTCCGAAATGGTCGTAAGGCGACTTTCATTTCAACGACCAATTGCCAACTCAATTGCTTCCTTTGCGCGCTTCCATAGCTGGTAGGCTTCGTGACTGTTACAGCCTGATAAATTCGCATGCGCGAGAATATAGGCGTAAATGAGTGGGAGAAAATGTGCCACAAGAAGCCACCAGCTTGCGTAGCAACTGCATCTTTGTTGAGACTGAGTTTTGTTCATGACGAAAGCTTGGGCCGGGCGGCAGCCAGTTTGGCGATTTCTGTTAGTGTTTCGAGGACTTGGTGATTTGACGACTTAGTGGTTCGAGGACGCTTGCCGCAAGCGCTTCAACGTCGCAAACACCCCAACACATCTTCTTATTTATCCATATAACTGTCTGGCAAAAAGCAACGCGTTCGCTATCGCTGCGAGTTTGTGCGTTGTTGTCAATGCTTTGTTGTTGTTCAAATGAGTGTTGGTCTTCAGGCCACCGCAGTCGCGTCTGCTGAAGCGAGCGCAAGTTGAAATTGTCTTCTTAGTAAAGTTCCAAAACAAGATGCCGACTTTGAATTGCCACTGTCATCAAAGATGTAGAGGACTTGGTAGAAAGCAGTAACACCATATCCCTGCCCCATTTGATTGTCTCTGCAGTTCGCATTAGCCCTTCGCCCCCACTCCATATTGAAAGTGATGGCAAAGCAGCATCCCCTTTAGGAAGAGCAGGCTCACTAGCTAAATTTTTAAATATGGGACTGCTCTGAGCGCGCTCTATTGCCATCAAAGTCACCTTTACACGCTCCTGCCATTATCAAGCTTGAGATACCCGAGCTAGTCTGCCTCTTCACTACAAGATCAATCCTCCGCATGAATAACACACAACCCCTGATAGACTGGAATCATCTACTTGGTGGCAATGTCCATAGAGACATTCACTTGTGATTCACAGAATGTGTGATGTCTTTCCTTATGTATTGCTTTGGTTTAGGAAGGAGGGTGGAGAAAAGCTTATTTTCTGGGTATCCACCAGAGTAGTCCGCTACCAGTGCTAAAAGTCCTCTGCACAGTTCATTGCGTCTGTCTGTGACTTTGCTATTCGTTGTATTTATCAAGACTACGGAAGGCCTTCTATTACCTTCGTATTCTTGGAGGGCCTTCAGCCATCTTCTTACCTTTTCTGTTCCGGAGCTTCAGAGGGTCTGCCTGTTCACACACTGCTGATCTAGCGCAGTCTGATTCACAGCGCTCTCGGCTAACCTGATTAGACCACTTCGCCTTCGCCTTCGATCTTTGATCCTCATTCATCTTATTTCTACAACGTCTCCGTTCCTTGACCGGTCGCAACTGCACCATCTACACTCATCCCTTCCTGTCCACACAGCACTCCTTTGCACACATACACATAATCTCGCGCCTCGCACCCGTCATTACAACAATGGCGTTCCAGTACGACCCCAATCAGCAGAACCAATTCTCGCAAGAGAACGCTGGCAACGGTATGCAGCAACAACAGGGACCGCCTCCCCCTCAAGGTATGCAGCCCCAGCAAGGTAACCAGCAGCAGGGAGGCCAGGAAGGTGGATCTCCTGCTCCTTTCCAGCAACAAGGTGGCCAAGACGGCGGCAGTGCCAACGGCGATGCGAAGACTACGCTCTGGTAAGTTAAGATTATCATTTCCACTGACCTCCACCATCTTTCTGTAACGATACCGCGTCACCAAAAGCATCATCTACAAGCTGCAAGCAACTTGAAGTTTTGTTGAGGCGCTAGAGATCTGGTTTGATCAGCTCTTGCGATTAACTCCGCACTCGATCGCCTCACTCACAACAGTCAACGTTCCTATGTTCCTTTCTCGCATTACATCTTCCTACCACCTACCTCACTTTCTCAGCGCCTCACCATTACGTCATGTTGTCTCCAACCTGTCTTACTAATCGTGTTCAGGATGGGCGAGTTGGAGCCATGGATTGACGAGAACTTCATCCGATCGGTCTGGTTCGGTATGGGCGAGTCTGTCAACGTCAAGATGATCAGAGACAAGTTCTCTGGGTAAGTGGTACTAAAAATAATACTTGATGATCATGTGCTAAGACTACATTCAATAGTAACGCTGGCTATTGCTTCATCGACTTCGCTAGCCCTGCTGCTGCTGCGAAGGCTCTTTCCTTAAATGGTTCCATGATCCCAAACACCTCTCGACCATTCAAGCTCAACTGGGCCTCTGGTGGCGGTCTTGCTGATAGACGGTCAGATTCCCGGCTCATGATTCTACTCTCGTACATTCCCCGCAAAATAGAAACACAAAGCTGACTGCTTCAACAGCGATGACCGTGGTCCTGAATTCTCCATCTTCGTTGGTGACCTTGGACCTGAAGTCAACGAGTACGTCCTTGTATCACTCTTCCAGGCTCGCTTCCCCTCTTGCAAGTCTGCCAAGATCATGACCGATCCAATCTCTGGCATGTCACGCGGATACGGCTTCGTTCGATTCGCCAATGAGGAGGATCAACAACGTGCTCTCTCTGAGATGCAGGGTGTTTACTGTGGAAACCGCCCAATGCGCATTTCTACTGCCACTCCAAAGAACAAGTCTGGTGGCGGCGGTCCCCCTGGTGGTATGCCTATGCAAGGTGGTCCGCCTATGGGCGGCCCTGGCATGCCTGCTGCTCCAGGCATGTACAGCATGGGTGCACCTCCTCCGATGGGATACGGAGGTGGGGGCTATGGCGCTCCTCAGCCCATGAACCAGTTCACCGACCCCAACAACACAACTGTCTTCGTCGGTGGTCTTTCAGGCTACGTCACTGAGGACGAGCTCCGTTCATTCTTCCAAGGCTTTGGTGAGATTACCTACGTCAAGATTCCACCCGGAAAGGGATGTGGGTTCGTGCAATTCGTGCAGCGCCACGCTGCAGAGATGGCTATCAACCAGATGCAAGGTTATCCTATCGGTAATTCCCGTGTCCGTCTGTCCTGGGGTCGATCCCAGAACAACTCTGGACCTGCCGGCACTCCTTACCGCCCAGCTCCTCCTCCACCTCAGTACTCGTCCATGGGCATGCCTCCGGCTCACCCATATGGCCAATTCCAACCTTTGCAGGTAAGAAGCCACTCATTTGCCACTCTCCATACTTGCTAACCGTCTCACAGTAGGCGTGAACATTTCCATGTCCGGAACGGAGTATAGCGCATGGCGTCTTGCAGTCAACTTTTGATCTTCACGTTAGTGGATTCAGCTTTACTTCTCTTCTTACCCTGCCTGGATGGCTGTTTCTCCTCTTAGCGTTACTTGAACAGTATCGGATGGGTGGGGATCTGCCTTTCCATGATGCCATGTACAAAAAGTGCATTAGATGTCTACTTTTACGTGTCCACGAAGGATCTGACATGCGCTGCTTTTTTCCCTACACATGTACGCTCTGAATTCGTTGTTTTCTTTTGGCTTCAGATGTTGGCTAAGGGGTTCTGTTGTCGTGGAGGATAATGGCGAGCTTCACCGGCTTTCAAGTCTCAATCATGTTTCATTTTCTCGTTATCTCATCGTTTCGAAAAGCCTCAAAAGTTTAGACTCTCCTTACCTAAATACACTAGGTGTCTTGCTGTCTGTGCGAGCTCCAATTCATGTATCCTCAGTATTACAACATCAGTGCCTATCAGCTTCCAGCTTTGCCCCGTGCCCATACTCCTCAACATGCCATTCATACTTACCAGCTCTCCAATCCCTCCCCCGTCCAATGGCTCTCAATCTCCAGTGGGAAGAGACGCCCGGCCTGTCTCACCTCCAGAGTACTGACACGGTTCCCGATCGCGTTTCTAATGTCACTCTTTTTTGCCCCCCACCCCCCTCATGTCCCACTAATTATTACCCATACTGGTTCAGGATCACTCAGAATGCCTAATTTTCTTTCCCACTTCTCAGAGAGCAGCCACAGTATATATCTAGGATCCCGTTCCTGAGCATCGACAGGATATTACAGATCTACCAACTATCAGTTCTCCACACTCTATTTTGTCGCCAACCCCGAACGAGCACAGAATGCTAACAACCATATCTCTACAGTTCTACACATCCTTCGATTTCGACCAACAACACGATCAGAGATGACATGCATTTTAATCGCTCATCTTTGCACCTACAATTTGCAAAGCATATGTCCTTCTCTTGTACTTTCGACACAAGAAACTCCAATTTCGACTGGCAACTTCCTGGCAACTTCTAGCTCCGGTTTCATAAGTCTTCTGGTTTTACTCAACGGTTTTTCTTAGCTCTGCACTCACAGCGTTCAATCTTTTCCATCTCAACGAATCTCTAGTCTTCACGTCTACTTGATGCATCGATCCTGGCATTGTCTAGCGGTTTTTCTTCACTGCGGATACCCTGTTGCGGACGACGAGAAGGAGAGATACCCGGCGTTGAAATGCACTGCGACTCGGCTTTTCTTTTTATTTACATGTACTGGGGGAACAAATAATTATGATGGTTGTTTTTTTGCGATGGTTTGGGTGCGTTGTTTTCAGGGATGGTTCGGTCAACAGCGGTGGATTCCTATCGGACAGGTTGCATTTCATGGTATTGCTGGAAGCAGTTGCTAGTGGTCCCTCATTCTGCCTTTTTCTTCTCCTTCCTCGTTGTTCTTCGATCGATGTTGATTTGCTCGTTCGGGGGCTCTCGGTACCTGCTTGATGCTTACTTCGGTTAGTATCTGTTGCTGGGAGTGGACTCTGGCTCATAGTGCGTTGTTCTTTGCATGGAATACAGATGAAAGTATTTGAAATTATCATCTTCTCCTTGTTCTTCAAAATGTGATATGATGTGATGTGACTTTACGATTCCTTTCATCTGGCTCGCAACGAGCTCAGACCAAGTATGTGAAGAACTTGATTTGTGAGTGTCTCTGTCTATAATGATAGGGTACTGTAGCTAACTATGGCGAATCGTCCGTGCGGTGAAAGACTACTTTCATTTCATCATAGTTTCTGGCTAATACTCCCTACCACTCTTGCGCATGTCACACTTTCACCGTCAACCTGGCATCAGCTCTCGAGCTGAACAAGTCTCCTGAGCTCTCCAAAATTTGTGCACATGTAGGTTACTGCCTGAAAACAGTTTAGAGCTACATCTGTCTACATTTTTGTTAAGAGTCTGATTCGATTAGAATTGGAATACTCTCTTTACCTGAAAGACAAGATGACCAGACCAGTAAGCCTGGTGGCTAGCATTTTGCGGTCTGGGATTATTTTGCCTCCTCCAACCTCAAGTTCACAAGTATTGACCGATGCCTATACCTTCCTTCTTCTTGAGCAGTCTTGTTATCGTCTCCACAAAGTGGGATCTATTGGATGATTACATGGCTCAGCACTACGCAAATCACCTGTTAATCCTAATCTGGTAAGGCATAGAACACTATTAAATCGTTTTTATCGACGTGAGATCTACATGCCGGGATTCTGCTCGATGAGGAAGGTAGCTAGCTACAAGTAAATGATATATAGGACTGAGAGGTTAGTAATGAATCATCGATATTCAGCTATGTAGGTGGGATGCAGAATCCGTTCGTTCACAAGGCTGGACGCGACATAGCTGTTACTTTGAGTATTTGATATTTCTCTCTCCTGGATGTTCGGACTGAGTGCCGTGCAGCATGCAATTGAAGTTTGGAGCTAGGCTAGGCCAGGTAGACTTTGTCTTTAGTGAAGCGAAGGTTGGGTAAGTGCGATTCAATATAGGATGTTGATTCGAAATTTACGAAGCTATCAAGGATATTACTGCTTGGAAGTAGTATGATAAAGTCGCGTAACTATTTTGGTAATTTCACTTCCCGCCAGTGATGGTTTGATGGGTGCTGTACAACTCTGAAGCTTGAATGTTTGGCCGGAGACGAGTTGACCTAGCCTGAGAGAGTTGATTTTCAAGAACCTTCATCAGGAACTACTACGTGTCATACGATACCACAGCTCTGAAGAGACAACACGACCAGCCATTTGCCAGGCTGATTTTCTATGAGTTTGTTCATTAACTGGGTGATTGGGTATTTCTAACATATCCCCCTCCACCTCCCCCACACCACAGCTACCTACGATCACTTCCGCACCTTCCTAGCATGCTTAACTAGATTTTCAATAACTCCCTCAAAAGCCTCTCTATCACCCAACTTCTCATCCGTCCGCTTCGTCCAATACTCTAAAACCTCGTTCGCAACGCCCTGTATCTCCTCCAACTTCTTGATATGGGCTTTCACCTCCTCTATCGTAAGACCCTCTAGCGCCTCATCTGTAAAACTACACAGCTGTCTCGCTGATATGAGATCAAGTTGAGGAGCAGGCGGTGGGCCTTTCCTTCTTCTTGAATCTGACCGAGAAGGCTTGCCTTGCGAATCGACGGATGTGGAAGAGGCGTTGCTATCACCGCCTTGCTTAAGCCGCGATATCGAGCGCAAATCGGTGGAGGTTCTAGGTGAGCCGGAGGAGGGGTTGAGGTTCATAGAAGGGAGAATGAGTTTTTTCTGTTTGGATGCGGGGAGGATCTCGTCGAGATCGACTGGTACGCCTAAAGAGACGAGGAATAGTCGCCGGATACGAGAGCGAATCCAGTTTGGTGGTTGGAGAGGTGGTGGAGCTACGAGTTGGGACCAGAGAGAGGCGCTCCTCGGGGTGAGGAATATGGAATTCTCGGCTGAAAGGGGTGGAAGGACGGATGTGTCGATAGAGTCGGGCGGAAAGAGGGCGTTCATGTATTGTCCTGTTGCGGCTTGAATTGCTTCTGGAGAGTCGAGGTCTGCAAAATCAAGGACGGGCTAGGGGTGGCATTAGCAAGTTGATCACTTGGTGAAGATCGCAGCTTGCGTGTATGCATATATTTGCTACTTACAAATGAAGCTGCTACTGGTATAGACTGTGGTGGAGGGGGAGTAGACGCCGCCTCCTGAAAACCATCATCAAAATCACCGAACTCTGCATCCTCCCCTTCTTCAAAATCATCAAAGTCGTCACCAAATCCCCCATCTGATCCATCCTCATCCTCGTTATATTCGTCGCTCATGACAGGTGTTGTCCCCTTGCTTCCAGCCGCAGAAGACATCCGCCTCGCGTGGGTTATTGTTGGGGACCTAGCACCGACAGACGTTGGCGACCCTGATCCGGTCAATCGCTCTGAAGTGCAAGGTATTGAAATCTTCTCACCTGGTGCGTCGCCTACTTCCTCTACAATATCTGGTTCCGCATCTCCTCGTCTAAGCTCGTAGGCTTTGGTTCCGGGTACTTCTCCATGTCTAGGACTGGAATCGATCTTCTCTACCTTCGTGATGGGAATTGGGAGATCTCCTGGTGTGCTGTTGGCTCGGGACCTGGCGGTGCTTGACGAGCGACTTCGTTCTCCTGATCTCACTACAAGATCGGGCACAGCATCTGCGGCACGCATGTCATGCGCCAACGTCCCTGGGACTTCTCCATGGCTCGGAGTTTCGGGGTCGACTTTCTCAACTATCATCAATGGGATTGACTGGCCGCCGGGTGGAGTAGAAGGCTTGCTGAGAGGGGTAGTGGGTGCTGGGGTCTTGTTCTCAGAGAGAATCTCTATTTCGTCCGGAATCGCATCTTGCTCTCGCAGGCGGTAGGCTTCAGTCCCAGGCTCGTCTCCGTAGCTCGCCTCGTCGTCGACCTTCTCCACTCGAGTATGTGGGATATCGACCCCAGGGATCGATGGGCCATCGCTGGCAGAAGGTTGCTCAAGACCAGATTGGGCATCGGAGAAGTGGTCTTCGGAGTCTGATGATTCTGTAGAGCATTAGAATGAAACTAGAAATGTAGATATACCTCTTTGTCACCTAGGTCGTGTGCTCCTGGATCCTCGATACTTGGCCGAGGCGGTGCTTCCAAGTGCTCTTCGTGGTTGTCTGCCATGCTTGGATTGGGGTTCGATATGATTTGCAGAGGGTTACAAGATAATAAATAATACTTCTCCCAAGACCGAGGATCCTACGGAAGAGACTATCTTTTGCAGAAGGAAGAAAGAAGTAAGTCAAATACCCCAACCCTTGTGAGAGTAATTAGTGACGCTGGCGACCCCTATCCCCCAGCATTCACTCACGTTCTAGATGGCCATTTTCTGCCAAGCTTTTTACTAAGCTTGGGCAGGAACGTCCAAGCTCCCAGCTTGACCAGAAGCGCGCTAATATTTTTGGAACTTGAGTACGCGCTTCGCTCCCAGCTTCTGTTGATTCGACTAGTTGACAAAGGTGCCAGAGCTTTCCTTCAGTTCCATCGCAAATTTTTGCGAATGCATCTAGTCTGCTTATCCTAGCTGAATTCCGCAGAAGCCACCATTCCTATCATCCCATCGGTTGGTCCTCTTGCGATCTCAAACGTCGTCAACCAAAGCTGATCGAGTTTCCCCAGACTCACTCGAACCCTTCGATCTGTCGACAAACTTCCTCACGATAAGCAACCATGGCGAATAACGGTCAATCTCCATTCAGCTTCGGTGGTACGGCTGCTGGGGCCAGTACAGGTCAAAGTCCCTTTGCTGGCTTCGGAACGGGTACGCCTGCGACATCATCCCCCTTTGGCGCAGCGCAAACTACTACAGCAAAGCCAGCTAGCTCCAATTTGTTTGGGAACTTGGGAACAGGAGGAACGGGGGCGAGTCCATTTGGTGGAGGAACAGCTGCTGGAGCTCAATCCTCACTCTTTGGTGGTAATAAGCCAGCTTCTACCTCAGGCTCAGGAGCAACAACGCCCGGACTGTTTGGAGGCAGTACGGGAGTTGCTCCAGCAGGTGGAATTTTCAGTGGCCAAGCATCATCTGGTACTTCTACCCCCGGGCTTTTTGGTACAGCAGGCGCGGCGAAACCTAGCTTTGGGGGAGCGGCCGGTGGCTTCAGTTTCGGAAACCAAAAAGACACCAATACCACTTCGACGGCGACGAGTAAAGAGAACAAAGCGCCTGCTGCTAGTGGTGGACTCTTTGGTGGTGCCGCCAGTAAACCTGCTGGCCCAAATCTATTCAATTCTGCTACATCAGGAACCACGACCCCTGCGAAACCATCCTTCAGCTTTGCGAACTCTACTACTCCTGCTGGTCCTCCTCCTACAGACAATGCTCAAGCTCCTAAGTCCATGTTCGGTTCTCTGGGACAACCATCCTTTGGAGTAACAAAACCTGCTGAGACATCAACTTCCGCAGCTCCTAGCTCACTATTTTCAAATCCTGGAGCCTCAACAGGTGGTGGATTGTTTGGAGGATCAAAAGCCCCAACCAGCTCTGGACCAGCAACTACACAAACACCTGTCACTAGTTCAGATGCTCCTAAATCTCCCTTCAGCTTCCAGACTGCCACTCCAACAAGTAGCACTCCTAATACTCAATCCTCAACGGCTGCCCCAGCTCCAGCAAATAGTCTATTCAGCAAGCCTCCAGCTAGTAATACACCCGCCCCTTCTCCATTTGGTGGGTTCAAGCCAGCTACATCTACTCCAGCTACATCGTTCTCTATGTTCAGTGCTGCTCCAGCAACCACCTCCGCAGCCCCGGCCACAACTCCAAGTCTGTTCGCAGGACTGAAAAGTCCAGCTCCAGCTGCGTCTTCAACGTCTACTCCGAGCACCACTGCAGCCACAGCGGCACCCAGTCTGTTCCCTGCTTCAACTGCAAATGCAGCTGCAGCCACTTCTACCCCGGCTTCGACTAGTCTCGGCGCGGGCTTAGGTGCAGGCTCGAGTACAGGCCCGGCAACTGGTTTAGGCAGTTCTGTTGGGGAATCAACAGCTGGCGCGACCAGTTCGCAAGGAGGTGCTGCCTTTGGGTCGTCAACTGCCGGACCTACGCCTCAACTGACCCGTCTGAAGAACAAGACCATGGATGAAATTATCACTCGATGGGCATCTGACTTATCGAGCTACCAAAAGCAGTTCCAGGAACAGGCAGAAAAGGTGGCGTCTTGGGATAGACTCATGGTCGAGAACGGCGACAAAATCCAGAAGTTGTACTTGAGTACCTTTGAGGCCGAGAAGCAGAGCACAGAGATCGAACGTCAGCTATCAAATGTAGAGAGTCAACAAGACGAACTCGCTTCGTGGCTCGACCGTTATGAAGCAGATGTCGAGGACATGTTTCAACGTCAAGTTGGACAGGGAGAGTCTCTACAGGGTCCAGATCAGGAGAGAGAGCGTACTTACAAGCTTGCTGAGAAGCTCACTGATCGACTTGATGATATGGGCAAGAATCTCTCGAGCATGATTGATGCCATCAATGAAGCTTCCACTACTTTGAGCAAGACAAGCAGGGCTGACGATCCTGTAAGTTATCATACGAGAATCAATTTATCAGACACTAATATCAAGGTGCAGCTATCACACATTGTCCGAGTTCTGAACAGCCACTTGACACAATTGCAATGGATTGATGAAAACGCATCAGTCCTGCAGAATAAGATCGCCGAGTCCCAGAAGGCCGGTCAGAGCATCGGACCAAACGGATATGGCGGACCCGAGAGCGAGACAGCAGATTCGTTCTATCGTTCGGTTATGGGCCGGAAGTAGCTTTTGCTTGGGAAGGAGTTATGTTTCTGGTTGGCGTTGGCACGTTCATGCAGGTATTTTGAAAATAAACACCAAGGTTGGAAGAGGTAGCAGTTGTCTGCCATAAAGATTCCTGACTGCCCAGGAGGGGCATCTTACGTTCATGACGGCAGTATGTAAAGGAGAGCAATACAGAAGAAAAGATGAGACATTTTACGAAAGAGTGATTTTCATTCCGTGTCAATGCCGCAAATCCTCGTATGATAACTTGTATACAATCCGCCTATAACCTGTTCTCGCACCATTCCAATACATCCTATTCCATCATCGCCGCAGTGGCCAGCTGCACGAATAGCAGCGTTCAGCATTGCTTGATGCAAGCAGAAACTGCATTCCCGCTACCACATATCATACGTCCGAAGAAGTGGTGCCTACTTCTGCTCGCCCCCTGAACCTTTCGAGATCTCGTCACTGTTATTGTGCTTGTCAGTGATATATTCCTCCGTCAGAATATGAGTTTTGTTTTTGTTGTAAGATGGTTGTAGGATAACATGGTAGATGTAAGGTGGTATAGTGTGCAGTGATCTTACAGATGACCCTGAAGCGTCTTCAAATGTTCGTGCTGCTCTGCCAACTTCTTCTTGAGATCCATAATCTTCTCCTTCTCGCGCATGCGGATGGCGTAATCCTCGTTGGCTTTCTCGCGCTTGGTGAATGCATCTCTATTATCATCAGAAGCTGTCAGCATGTATCCCCTGTTTGATACTGAAGATGCGGTTTTGGGAGAAGAGAGAGACGAACCCTTGAGCTCGTGGAGCTCCAGTATCACCGCCGGCCATGACGCGAGTCGTGGTTGAGAATGCTCGTGCGGCTGGGCGGACGGCTTTGGTGAGAGAGAGACGGTACATTGTTGCGATGTTGGGGATTTTGATGAGGGGAAGGTTGATTTGTACCACGGATGGTTTTGAGGGGTTATTGCTCTTAGATGTGTAGGCCGTTGGAGGGTTGTGGTTGGAGGTTGATCAACAGCTAGGTAAGCTTGCCTTGCTTGCAGCTTGCAAACAGCCCATCGCGGGCACCGTACCACCCAATATCAGTCAACCGCGGCGTGTTGAGAAGGAAAGCTCCGACGTCATGTGATGCGATATAACTGTCTCCCTGATTCTACAATTATCAGGTGACTGGAATACCCCTCCTCCATAATGAAGCCCTGTTGCAGCGCCGAGAAAGTAGCCAACCCTCGACCCCTCAGCGTCATTGTATCCGTATTGAATATCCATGTATTCAAGTCCCCTGACTCCTCGTGAGGCTCTTTCTTTTCTCTGTCTATCCCCCCATTGACTGACTACCCCTCCTATCAACCTCGCATGCCTACATGCATACTCGTATCAACAAAGGTACGAAAGTACAATACGACAGAAAGATATAAGTAGATGCCTTGCTGCCTTCGCCAGACGCCAGACGCCAGAAAATTGTTTCATGCACTGCCACACTCATCCAAGGCTAGTTTCCAGCTGCGCAGCAGGTTTCACACATTGGCAATATTTTGGTTGGTCGGCATGACCTACTGCTTAAAGTGGTAATCACAATCTTCACATTTGTTTATTCATTGCAGGAAATTTGAGGTTTCGAAACATGTTACAGCATATTGTAATACCTTGAGAAAGCATGAAGACAGACAGGGTTGGTTGGACCGTGCTGTTGATGCGGTACTTATACTATAGCCTAGAGAGGGAGAAAGGTGCATTGCTCGATGAACTGGCCTCATGTGGTATATCGTCAGGGCCGCTGGAGAAATACCTAGGTCTAATTTATCTGGTAATGAATGACATATATAGGTTGATGTTTTGAGAGTCTCCAGCGGGGTCTCATGAAGGCTCTTTTTCTGAGGTAGAATGTCTCTCAAAGGACTCGGAGATACTGTATATGTAGCGGCTTCAAGATTCCACCCTTTGGCATTTCAGAGCGGTCATGTCAAAATATCACCACCACATTCTATCTTCAATTAGTTGAGGTCTTTTCGGTCAATCATTTCCCTGACAAGTCACTTCTTTGATGAATCTTACTGTGAAGTGAATCCTTCGAACTCACCAGGCAAAACAAATCAAAGCCCAAATTGCAGGCACGATTGTTTGGCTTTGAAGCGTCGCTTCCTTCCCCTTCCCTTCTAAATTAGACGCTAGCGAAAAGGGACTCCTCTCCATCCCGCTCGTTCCAACAACACCGACTTGCATCTCTTCAATTCTCAACTCCATCAACCACCATCTCCCTCAATCCCGTCGCATACTCAACACCACCTACTACAAGCAACACCTGCTTCCTCCCGATCAACCAGAATCCCCTCAATCTTATCTGGTGAGTGCCTAGAGTCCTACTCCGTTCCGCCCTTTCTACGCGTTTACCCCCTTCGTCATCGATCCCACACTGGCAACATCCTCAACCTGTACGACACGATGCGTACGTCGAATCGGTGCGCTTGAGAGAAATGCATTCTCATCCCTGCAAACGTCCCCAACAGTCTTGCGAGCCCTCTTGCGCCGGCCTCTCTCTTTGGACGAGGGGCATCTTCCGAGATCAGCAGTTACCTGAGAACTATCATCGACGCGCAAGGGGACGTACTCGAGTCAATCATTCCGGAAATCCAGATGTATTATGGTGCAGCGAATCTGTTTCGGTGTCTGAGACGCTTCGAAATGCACGAACGTCAGACCGCTCGTTCGCCTCTGCATTAAACACGATTTCACATTTCACTACAATCATTATTGAATCAATATCTATTTGGAGTTTCAACGCAAATGACTGATCACTTCTACTACAGATATCACAAAACCGCAGTCATGGGCTACGAAGATTCCGTCTACCTCGCAAAGCTTGCTGAGCAGGCTGAGCGATATGAAGGTTAGCATCCGCCGAGTCTAAGCGGTTCTTTACAATATACTGAAGATGCTCTAGAAATGGTGGAGAACATGAAGTCCGTTGCCTCCGAGGACCAAGAACTCTCCGTTGAAGAGCGAAATCTCCTGTCCGTTGCCTACAAGAATGTCATTGGTGCTCGCCGTGCCTCGTGGAGAATCGTTACTTCAATCGAGCAGAAGGAGGAGTCCAAGGGAAATTCCACTCAAGTCACACTCATCAAGGAGTACCGCCAAAAGATCGAGGCCGAGCTTGCCAAGATCTGTGAGGACATCCTTGAGGTTCTGGACAAACACTTGATTCCTTCCGCCAAGAGCGGAGAGTCAAAGGTTTTCTACCACAAGATGTTGGTTTTCCTGGCTATTACTTCTTAAAGCACTTTCTAATTATATTACTAGGAAGGGAGATTACCACCGTTACCTCGCTGAGTTCGCCATTGGTGACAAGCGTAAGGAGTCCGCCGACAAGTCTCTTGAGGCCTACAAGAACGCTACCGAGGTTGCACAGACTGATCTTGCACCAACACACCCAATCCGCCTTGGTCTTGCCCTTAACTTCTCCGTCTTCTACTACGAGATCTTGAACTCTCCCGACCAGGCTTGCCATCTTGCCAAGCAGGCGTTTGATGATGCCATTGCTGGTATGTGATCTTTCATAAATTTCTGATCTCCATGGTTGAGTGCTAACAATTCATGTACAGAGCTTGATACCCTGAGCGAGGAGAGCTACAAGGACTCCACCTTGATCATGCAGCTCTTGAGAGACAACTTGGTAAGCGTTCCTCCAATGTGCCCAGGAAACAATTATGCTAATGCCACTTCTCTACAGACCCTCTGGACTTCTTCCGAGGCTGAGCCAACTTCCACCGAGACCTCTGGACCTACTGCCGCTGCTACCACCGATGATGCTGCTGCACCTACAGAGCCAAAGGCGGATGCCGAGTAGAGGAACGGTTTAGGCGTTGATGTTTGGAACCACGGATACAAGCAATCTGGGCTGGCTGGGGGTATTGCATGTTTAGCAGTTGAGGCCAAAAGACTGGGCAGTTAAGCGTACACAGGGGTTTTAGCCGATGGATTCGTAACCTTGCTTTACACAGACGGTTTTAGACTCTAATGCACCAGACTTTGTACCTACTCCTCTTGTCTTCAGACTTCTCTTGTTTCCTCAACCAACTTGGCATCTCTTTTCCTTACTCGATCGTTTTGACGATTGATGCACCCGATCATTTGTTTTGGCTTTATGTGGCTAGCTTTTGTTTCTGCGAGGGGAGGGCTCGTGGCGTGCGGGTAGACTAAAATAGGCAATTCCCAAAATTCATAGACACACACACATTGAACTGAGAGAAACCTGAAATTTACACCAGATGTATGTTTGAGTGAGCCAGCGAAACTCTCACAGTTTTTTCCCGTCAGTTGTGGGCAGTTTGATTTTTGATTTGATGTAAAATTGTGTTTCTCTAATCATCTGTATACGGTATTGATAGCAGGTCATGATTCATGAATGTTGATGATAAAAGGCACAGCAGCCGGAATGTCCGAAACGACCCAAACACGACCACGACACTGCTCTCTCGAGAACACAAGGAAGCAAACACGCCAACAGCTATCCACATCAACTCATTCATAATCGTCATAATCCCTACCACGCAATCCAAAGCAAGTCCCCACGCACTCCGTACGATCCAAAGCAATTGCAAAAACATTAAACAAACGCAAACGAACATGCACTGGCAAAACCCACAGCCCCAGATTATACTCAACAAGAACAAGTAGGGATTAAACAAATCGATTTGAAAGCTCTCCCTCGGAGCAAAACAAACGCCCATGCCAACCACGCCCCCAGTTTTTCATATGCTTCCACGTACGCCGGAGGCCAATGCGAAGCAAAAATAGCACCAGCATGCATAATAAATAAGTACCGTCAACCTCGCCATTCAAAGAGTGAGCGACTCATTTACAGACCAGACACCTTACGAGAGGAGCTGATGCTGCCAACTCTCCCGCTGGTTTTGCGAACACCAGTTGGCTCTTTGCTCCCTCGCAAGCTACCACTATCACCGCTTCGCTTCGGGCTGCCACGGACTTTGGCGAGAGTGCTTGAGCCGCTGCCTGACTTCATGGTACCGGGCGTCTTGGGCCGAGGACCAGACCCGATGTTCTCGATATCATTGCTGCTATCGTGGTCGATAGAGCTGTAGATTGTTGTGGTGGTTTGGCTTATGCTGCGTCCAGCGGGAGAGCGAGACGACTTCCGTGAGCTGCGCATCCGGAATTGGATCTCATCTTCTCCGTCGGGATCCTCGTTCGACGATCGATGGATTGAGATCATTTCGGTTTCCCGTTGTAAGACGCGTTCTTCTTCGGTGGTACTGTATGAGATGCTGCGGCTGTAAGGGTGATGACGTTCAGCGGCTCGGCTTGTCTTTCGAGGCTGGCCAGGAGTGGGAGCTGGTAGGCAGTCTTCTTGGACACCAATACTGCTGCGTTGCTCGTTATCGACTTCGCCGAGTGGTGATCTTCTGCTTCCGTTGGGTGGAGTTGCTATTTGGCTGTTGAGGAGGTATCGCTTCGAGGAGAGCTTAGTTGGTGTATGTGGTACCATATTGGCCATCTTCTCCTTCATCTTGATCTCGAACTGCTCCTCTAGCCACCATTCTCGGAAGGTTCCTTGGTTAAGATGTAGCCAATGTTGTTGAGGACCAACAACCATGCCAGGTCTCATGAAACGCATGTAGGCAATGATCTCGTTAGCTGTGAAACCATATCGGTAGATCAGGTAAGCGCCGATCAGACATCCAGTTCGTCCGAGTCCAGCTTTGCAGTGCACGGCAATGCCCCTCTTCTTCACAGTAATCATCTCATGTGCTAGCGTGATGAACTTTCGGACGGTGCTGAGGGGTGGGCATGTTCCATCATCGAAAATCATGTCCAAGTGCTCAATACCCAAAGCAGTGAAATATGAAGGCGAGTATAGCTCTGAGTTTAGACGAACCACCAAGCCGATGTTGCGGTCCGAGAAGTGCTTGAGAACATTCTTGAATGGGCTCGGAAGTGTTGGGTGAGCATCAACAGCCTTCAAAGTCGATGGTAGTGTTGCAAATAGAGGAGATGTAGGTGAGATTGGTGCCACAGGTGTGTGTTGTGGGGATGCAAATGCCAGGAAGTCTGGAGTCAACCAATTGAAATCTCCTTGATCCACTCGTTCATATCGCTCGTACTCCTCCAGATCAAATTGCGACAAAGCACAGAATCCTTGCTCCTTTGCGCGCCAAACGCCATATACCACATCTTGTACGGTGATCCCATAATCTGCTTGACTGTATCCTGCATCGCGGAATGGCATGAGAGGTGGATCGGCTTGTGCGATGGGCGCAAGAGCCAGATGGGGAGCCCAGGACTGAATCAAGACCATGTAGGAAGCCAGTAGACAGGCAGCATTTGCTCGACCTGATTCTGTTAGTACTTTGCTATTGTGGGTTGAAGAACAATAACTTACTCCGCGCATCCGCCTTACTCCAGAATACAACTGGCCTGCTTTTGTTTTCGGGTGCCCCTAGGATGTCATGGAATTGAACGGCAAATCTGTACAGGTGTCCGATATGGAGTGGTCCGAAATCATGGTGGAAAGCATTGTAGAGGAGGCTATCGTCGATAGAGAAGTAGCATGGTGGAGTACGATCCCGCTCTGAGAGAATCGCAGATGGACCGTCAACAGCTCGCGCAGACCGCTTGCTTGGCGAACGACGGGATGGCGCAGGATCGGGATACGGGAAAAGAGTGTCTGCAGAGGGTGGGGAGGAATATGATGCCAGGTATAATCTGTCTGGAATGTATTCGATAATCTGACCGTACTTTACAGCGGGCGTCATCTTGAGATGTGGTGTTGTTGTCTTCGAAGAGTGGGAGACTGTTGTGTTGAAAAGGTGTGATGTTATGCGACTTTTTGCTTTTGTTGTGTTTCAAGTCCTGGTCCTATAAACAAAGCATGCTCTTGTGGTGGAGATGGATCGCAGTCTAAGGGAGTAGAAATACTGAACGAAATGTAGACAGTGAGACCGAGAAGAGAAGACGATGAGGATAATGAAGGGTTGACTTGCGATATCAGAGTAACTGAGTGAGGTATTGTAGCTGAATGTTTGTTTAGTCGGCAACAGTGGTGCGGATACGCTAAGCCGATAGCAGTAAGGAGTCTTGCGTTGTGGTAACTGAGGCAACCACGACCCTGAGCAGGCCTAGTCCGGCTTGGCGAGTTATTGTTCTTGAGGTCTGGACTTTTGATGTTGGAACTCGAAAATGTATTTTATCGACCTGCTTCGTTCCCATCCATGCCCTCCCTGTACAACGCCCCGAATCTAAGTCCACTCGAAATCTTCAGTGTCTGCGAAATTTCGGATTGAGCTTTCGAGTTGCCTACATAACCTGGAAGTGTCTTACAGACAAAGTAGACCACATCGCAACCTCAACCCTTGAGCTAAACTCCACCACATTCTAACTCCACCAACAACAACATTGCCCACGTCTTGATCAAGTAGTGTCTACTAGATTGATCTTATAATTTGCGCACAACTACCACGCACACAGTCGGCAGCGATCAGACATCATACATTCCCAATGGCACAAACTCTAGATCCGAAATTGCCCTGCTCACTGTACGTCTTTACCCCTCCATCCCCCCAATACCCCCAAACTAACCATCCCCAAAACAGCACAATCGACCTTCCTCTCCCCACCGCACGCCTAGCAACGATCGCACTCCGCGCCCTATCCGTAGATGCCGAACTCTCCCCTCTCGTGCGCCGGTCCTTTTCGACTATCGCTTCATCTACATCTACATCCAGTCCTGAAGAGGCAAATATTCTAAGAACGCAATACAAAGCGACAACAAACCGCATGTTGAGAGTCGCTGTGAATGGGTTCATGGAGAGCTTAAGCGTTGTGTTGGGGACTATGCAGGAGTTGGATGTCGATGTTTTGGGAATGGAGGGGGGAAAGGATGAGCAAGAGTCTGCAGAGATATACAAGTAATGAGATATCATCTCAGGATCCTTACGCAGAGGCGACGAGTCTGAAAAGAATGCCATCCGTGCCCGGCAAAGACATAGCTGCTTGATAGCCTTGAGTTCTCCAAGGTCTGTGGGTCTATAAGGTTCATTAATATCCGAGATTCCAGTTAGAGAGCTCGGGCAAGATAGCAGATGCTGCGTAAAGTCGAGCCACAGAGCAATTGAAGCAATGCGGTCGCTCCTTCACTGAACTCAAGTGCGACAAGGATCGCATCAGCCAACAAGAAGCTGTTGATGTATCTCCATCTAGAACAGATAGTACACCATGTCGCCATCTTCGAAGATGGGCCATTTCGTCACCAGTAGCGTGAGTGCACGATATGTCTGCAAGGCCTCATAGAAATTTAATAGTCTCAAGCCACGAAATCGTTCCAGAATTTAACTCGTGATTCTCTTGTTATATCGTGAGACTATTCTCGTACTTGCGCTTACTAATCCTTCGAAAATCATATAAGTATCATAAGAGGCTTGATCTCTGCTTCAGGAAACATAAAAAGAGTCAAACTCGCTTGCGTGTCCTACCAAGCAGCTGTAGCAGAACATTTCAGATCATTCTGTAACGTCAGGTATGGAATGAAATACTGTGGAAGTCTTGACTATCTCAACTGGTATTCTGCCAATATATAATTGTACTGAATTCTCCCCCTCGAGGAAATCATATCATCACTCTGTATACCCACCACTCCGCGACGGCTATACATCATCCCCTGGCATCCTGCCATGAAGTTTCATCAGACATCCACTATAGATTTCATAAAAGCATTATCAGGTATCATAAACTCCCAAACTCCCATGTAAACCCGAAATCAAACCACCACCACCATGCACCTTCCACCATGAACCTCTTACTATGCACCTCCCACCATATACCTCCCACCATATACCTCTTACCATACACCTCCTGCCATGCACTTCCCACCTAAAACTTAATATCCTCCCCAACTTTTTCTTTCAATAATCTCTCCGCTTCCTCCGCCCTCAGATTCGCATTCGCAATATCCTTCTTAAGCTGCTTAATATACTCAATCGCCTGCTCGACCGTACTCGCTTTGCTATTCGCGCTCTGAGCAGCCGATTTCGCACTCGCTACTTCGTGCGTATCCCCCGCGTCTCCGCTGCCGCTTTTTTCTCCTCCGCTGTCTTTGGATCCGCGTGGTAAGAGGGTTGCGATTTCTTGTAAAGCGGAATTTATGCGGTTCCGGCGGCCTTGTTCGGCTATTTTGTGGGAGGTGCGCTTTGAAGTCAGGTTTGTGGAGAGTTCCGTGGGATACGACACCCCGGGTAAATGTGTTCCCTCGAGAATGTTTTGATAATTGGATTTGGACGCCGCCAAGAGGAGGGAGGCTGTATCGCCATTTCCATTAGATCCTCCAGGGAGGAGGGGCTTGATGCTCGGCGAGATCCTAGGTAACAACGCGGGCGAGACCAGTACTGAGCTGCTAGCTCTCTTTTTTGATGATCGAGAGTTCAGAAGGGGTGTTTTCCGTGTAGTCGTGCTTGTGCCATTGGTACCGTTCTGAGCATAGATCTGCGGACTCTGACTTGCAGTTCCTGGTCGAGTGAACGATGGTGAAGGTAACGGTTGAAAGCCTGGGGTCTTTGCATCCGTGGAGCTCAATGTCGGTGTGAGCTGGCCATCGTCTTGCATGTCAAGTCGAGATAGCTGAGGTCTGGCAGTTGCAGACTCTGGGAGGGCAAATCCATCCATTCCCGGATCATCCAAATCCATGTGCTGTGTACTTCCAGGTTGACCTATCTGAGGTGATTGTGCCAGTCTCATCAAGGAGGCTGGAGTTGCAGGGGAACAGAGAACTGATTTCTGTCCCCTCACTTGTTGAGCCTGCATATGTGGCGAGGCTATGGCCGGGCTTGGGAGTGGGGGAGGTGCCATATCTGATAGATGTTCAGGTGATATCGAGCCATTCTCGGATTCTTCTGTGCTTGCCACAGACTGTGACGAGCTATCGACTTTTGAACGTTTGACTTGGGCATGAGAAGGCTCCAATATGTCACCCAATGCTTGTGCCGGTACAACTGTAATGGTATTTTTCCTTCCTTTCTTAGGTTTGACAATCGGGGATTGTCGAACAGCACGAGTACTGCGAGGTTTTGAACCTTGCTGTGAGGCTTTCTTACCAGGTTTCCTCGCTAGTATCACAGAACTTGCTGGCCCACAATGGGTGTCCTGAGTAGTGTCTATTGGCAAATTTGTTGCTCCAGAGAGTCGATGATCATAGACAGAGGAATGATCAGCCTGAGCATGAAGTGCAGGAGAGCTCAAAGGACTGAAGTATGCACCCGGAACGGTGTAATCTGGGATACTGAAATGAGGATCTAGTGGAGTCACAGCCGGCGATACTAATGGGGTGAAAGCCATCTGTCATTTGTCAGATATGTCGCTATGTATTAAGCGATAAGGAAATCCTGACCTCATTCTCTTTCATCTGCCTCTGGTACCTGTCGTACATAGCCTGCTGCTGTGCGTCCGGTTGGGTATAGTAATGCGCACCACCCCCATGCATTTCTAAACTGTTTGGTGTAGGAGGTATCATCCCACTTTGCGCATAGAAATTCCTCTGCTGCTCTTGTATTTGCCTCTGCTGTTGCTCATGTCTCTGATGCTGCAAGTACTGGATCTGAGCGTCTAGCTCTGATAAACTCTCATTCGATGCATGTCCTTTCATAATTGCTGGGCCGTGGATCGATTGGTGATTTGAAGCAACGGTCATAGCTGGCATGTGCTCTTGCATCGTGGTATCCTGCCCCATGCCCTGGTTCCCATTCCCCATTGCAGTATCCATATTATCGCCTCCTGTCTGGACCATTATTTGGGCGCCTTGCTGATTGAACTCGGGGAAATCGAATTGAAGTCCATCACCAAGCCCATTAATCCCCAAGTCCAAGAATTGCTGGAAGTCATCTTGCGCCGTAGATAGAGTCTGATCCTGTCCGTCCCAGCCAGTAGACGTATTCATCATGAACAGCTCTCGATTATGTATTTTTGGAATCGATTTGAACAATTTCTGCGCCGTGATGCGGGGTGATGCTGAAAGCCTCGAGGGGCAGCTGGTAGTCTCCTGGCGGCGCAATTGCGATTGTGAGTTGTCACTCCATGTAGATGTCAACTCAGCTCAGGAGCTGTTATTGAGGATGGCGAACTAATGCAAATGCAAGACAATGGATTCCGCAAGTCGTCGATCAAGATCAGTGTGGAGGGGTATGGTCTTGCGTTCCAAATGAAAAGTCGATGTGAAGCCTCGGTTTCTACCCGGTTTCTACCGCGAGATTAAGAAAAAAAGGTTAACGACAGGAGCGAGGCGACGGCGCAGACACAGGACACAGGACACAGGACACTGGACACTGGAGGTTGGGCTGGGTGGTGCTCCACAGACGGCTGTCAACGGGACAGGAGACCCTACGGATTGGGATATAATATCGGAATTGAAATTGGTGTGACAGAAGTGACAAGAGCGACCGACAAAAGCGATAACCCGGAACCGAAGCACAGACAGTGGGGGGGACTGTGAATAGCGTTCGTGGAGTGGAGGTTGAGGAGGCTGGAAGTGGGATGAAAGAATGGGGGAGAGAAAGCGTCGTGTGATTAGGATGAAGAGTTGACGCTTCTCGAGATCGGCTCGGTCTTACTTCGAAGTAAAAACCTGTACCTATGAGGATGATAGAAGAAGATAATGATAGAGGTTCCTCTTTCTCGAGCATTGAAATCGGCAGTCGCGATCAGTCAACAGCTGGAGGTAGAGTCATTCCATGTACTAATTACTTATAATACTGTACTGACTGAGATTGGCTGCTGGGATTTGGACTTTCGAACGGAAATTGAGAGGGCGGGAGGGGAAAGGTCGGGAAGTCGTGCGGTAAAGCTGGACTGGGAAGGTAGATATACTTACTGTGGGCAGTATCTATCTAGGTAGCTGGTTAGATTAGAGATGTTTTAAAGTGCGCGCAAGGCAGATCAGCAGAAGCAGCATCAAAGTATGGAGGTCAAAGTGGTTATACTCTGCGAACGCCAGTGAAGTCAAAATGATCATGAAAGACTGCACATTGTTTGGTTCTCGCAGCCTTTTCCTCGGTTGGCGCGCAAGAGCGGACTGATTGCCTCCTCGCTAGGTAAGAGTTGGTAGGTAGGTGGTACATACTGTCCAGTTTCATTCATTCATTCATTCATTCATTCATTCATGAGGGTTTGTTTCCTGAAACGAGCGAGGCGAGAGAAAGAAGGCTGCCGGACAACTAACAGCAAATCAACAGAAGGCAGAGTAAAGTACAGTAATGAAAGCTGATATTATATTATCATTTACGAACAAGGTCCCTGTACTGTCCTATACTGTACTGTACTGTAACCATACCACGACCAGAGCCTGATTCTGTAACTATCTATCTGTGGACGTACCCAGGTTTCTACATCCAACACCAGAGCAAGTCGCACTGCATTCTCTACGGGGTGAGTTAGATGCCTTAAGGTCACGATCCTCATCTCGTCTCGTCTCTATCTTCCCTCCTCTCGTCTCTGAACCCCCTTCCCTGTTCATACCTTGTTCATACTCCAGCCCCATGGACCAAATGCAGACCTGCAGAGCTGCATCTTGCATCTATCCCTACCAGCGCGGGGGTCCTGGCTTTCTGTCTCTCCCAGCAGCAAATAATTACCTATCAATAGGTTACGCCTCACCGCTGATTTGCTAGCTGAATCGTGCCCGGCCGTCCATCAGCTGCACTTTCCCCCGCCCCCACTCCACTCGAGACGCATGGTTCATTTGACACATAATCCTTCATCCGAAAATACAAGATGCATTACTCCTGTGTAATACCTGTCTCGGAGCATCGTTGGTGCTAGCTGGCAATGTCCCTCAGGCGTGACATGGGTATTTCGAATATTCTGTTCGGGTGGACTCGCTCACCAGACGCACCAGAATAACAAGGAGAAGTAAACACCTCGCTTAATAAAGTACGAAAGGTACGTTCTGTACGGAAGGTAATTTGTGAGAGAGGGTCCTGCAGTGGATCTCGCCCAACATCATGTCTGCATATGAAAACTATAGGGCTAATTCGTGAAGTCCACACTGTTCGTTAGAAAACAATACCTTGCACTCTACACCGGTGGATGAGACCCACTGCAACCCTCTATCGTACGACATTCTTGCATGGAAAATGCCTGAAGGCCTGGCCTACGGTTATCCTCTTAGATCTACCTCTTCCAAATCAGTCACGCGAACGAAGTCCCGATTCAAAGAAACCAACCGTCATCCAGCGGCTTCTTACATACAGACTTGCCGCTCGAGAGCATCGTCTCAATATTCTAGTGATCCAGTACTTACAGCTGCTACTGTTCGAAAGCCGACATTAGCTCCATTGCAAACTCTATTGATTTATACCACGGTAACAATTGGGAGAATACCGGTATAACGTCCATTCTCAATCCTGGTTCTTGATCCCTGCCATGAGCCGAACTGGAGCTGCTGATGTTGCATACAGGAGATCTACGAAAAAGAGTACTTCGTACTCGCAGATATATCTCGAGGTTAGTTTGATCTTCTTATTGTAAGGTTAGGCTATTTTCCCGAAAGAAATACCTTACTTGACGAGATCGTCATGTTCAAGCATCGACGCATCGACAGATATCGCCTTTAACAACTCTAAAGACCATTGATCGTGTCTTTCCTATTTGACACGTCAGTCGCAAAGCTCCAAATATATTTCAAAGCTTACTTCTTTTCCCCTAGCTAGAGCCATCCAATCGACTTAACCAACATTGTGGAGTCTGTATATCAGAACTGAGCTACTCACTTTCTCCGTGGGTCTGAACCTGTCCACAATGGGTTTGCAGGGCATATTTGGTTAGAACTGACCCTTGATGTAAGCCCTGTCAGGTTCAGATCCACGGAGAAAGCGAGTATGTGGCTTGCAGTATTCCCAAAGTTCTATGCAAAGTACCTGAGAAACCCTTGTGGAACATCGAAGCCACCATGGAAGGGTCTCAGAGCTGAATCATTCCTCGGGCATGCAGGTCAAATCACTGATGACTTCTAGTAACCCTGCCATGTCTACAGATCGAGCTGCAGCGTCTTTCCTACTTAGTGTTTATTCGATCAACGATCATTGTCACTCCACTTCAACCTTGCAATCCCTGGAACTCATACCGCGCTCTGACGGGTAAAGGTCGAGGCTCCCTACTCTGCAAAGCCATCGAACACTATGGGCAAAGCTTCTCGAAGGATTTTGGGACGTTTGCGTTGCTTCCATGCAGAATATTTTTGCTGGGATAGGCATGGATGAAGAGCGGTCGTCTGGACTGACCAATCAGCGGATCACGTCAACCCACGCTCTCTACGGACTCGCCGGCTTTCAACCAAAAGAAACGTCCCTTTCGAGAAGGTCGTTTCACGCCTGCAACTATAACCTCTCTTGTTACATACAATTTATTTTTGAAGAGATTCTTCCTTCCTAAGAGAAGCCACGATAGCTTCAAGGTGCATCTTGAAATTTGACAAGAGGTGACGTGCATGAAGGAGATTGCCTTTCCATCCTCAACCAACAAGCTCTTTGCACTTCCATTACTACTACGTATGAACATTGCCTGTCAGCCCGTATGAACAGTTACAGTTCCTTAAGGCTCCATCGGCAGACATTCCCTGAGTGGCCATGAGATATACAGTTTACGAATACGGTCATCTTACCATTTACAAGTCTAAATCTATGACTTCAGCACGAGAACTGTGCTCATGTCTTGCCTTCCCGTTCTCCTCGGGCGGCAAACACTGTACTCGCAAAGACTATCTTAAATCCAGCAGAGTTTGCTGTGGGGTCCGCCGAATACACTTCTTCCTCGCCGTCGCGGTCTTGTTCGCTTCCGTGTTTTACCGATTCTCATCTGGGGACAGCGTAGCAGAGTTCTGAAAGCTGGAGCGGCGCCAGATCAGGAACATTCGAGAGGTCTTTTACAAGTCTTCATGACCTGCTCCAGCTTATTTGGCTATTCGCCTTCGTCTTGTTGATGGAAAGCACCATCCGAGCCTCTCCTCGCTCACTGTGTACATTCATGGCAACAGTTCACGCTGAGATATACACCCACAGAGAGCCAGAGACTCTCCATACTAGACAGAGATCATACCCAAGTACTGCAAGTTACGTGTTTTTACCTCTATTCGAAGTCTAAGTGCATGTAAGTAAGTAACAAGGTGGGCATGACACTTTATGCTGAAAGCCACATTTCGCCCCTCCTTCCCTTTCTAAGTCGAGCATTTCTCAATTTCGCGTTGAGCAGTAAACCCTATATCTCTTCACCAGGTATGTCGTGCCATCCAAACACCTATTAATGAGTTGCACTCGTATGAATCTATTCAGCGTTACGAAAGTCTCACAGGAACGGCCCGACTTTGCTCGAATCCTTACTTCAGATTAAGAGTCCGCTCGAAGACCCATGAAACCCCGCTGCGAGGCTGGGTCATGTCGTTCGGGGCAGGAAATAAGTAGTATACACTACATCTTCGTAACTCGAATCCAGAATTATCAGAAAACTATAAAATATCACCTAAAGTGATTCTTCAATGTCACCTAACTATTCACTGACATTGCCAATAAGAATATTTCAGAACACGAGTTTTCTACGTGTTCAAAGTAGTCATCATACAGCAGACAGCTTGGCGTAGCGAGGGTCTTAACTGCGATATTTGAGCTGGATCTTCACGCACAACTCTCGCGGTCGACTCTCGTGATGCTCTTAAGAAGCACCAGCGAGTTTTAACATCTTTTCCAAGTCGATACAAGAGGTATTCGGAAGCCCATCACATTCGCAATAACATATCCCCGCGAACTGCTACAGCTGACACTCCTTCCACGGTACAGCTTCCAATCAACAGAATAAATAGTTTTTCCTTACCCCGAAGAAATATGGATCTTCCAGAATAGCTGCGAAGAATAAGCCAGCTAACTCCACATACAAAGCCGCTTTATAACGTAAATACTGTATCCAATTTCGTCCACGTATTTCAACGATGTCTTACTTACTCGCAAACTCTTTTTCGTCTGCTCCTGGAATCGTCAATACGCGAGTCGGTGACTATTCTCAGATGAAACACAACCTGACGACGAAGCAGCGCCGAGATCCGCAAGTTTAATGTAATGCCAATTTTACGATACAAGCCCGTTGTGAGCTAGGGGTTGGCTTCGCCATACGTACAGGTACAGTCTACTGCCTTTCAAGCTTGTGTAATGATCAGAGCCGTGCGAATAGATCTTTGGGTGGGGGGAGGGAGGCTGGATGCGTATCTTGAGTCGAGGTAGAGGTCAATGTAAGCTCAGTGCTTTCTTGGTGGAGTCTAAAACAGGTGGTTAGGAATTATTCGCATGAACATTTCTTTTCCCGGATAAGCGCCTGATTCTTCACGTACTTGGGACCTATAGATAGCCTGCCATTGGAATTGCACCTAATCCGCGAACAGACTAAGCAACTTTCGCGACTTGTTTCACTCATTCATTTCATAAATATGAGCTATCTGAATAACGCACTATGTGCTGCCATCAGACTTTGCCGGTTCTCTATATCACTACTCTCATTGTCGCCTCCCTAGGAACCTGCTACCATTCTAGAGCGTGGTGTGTTGGAGTTTATCGAGCACGATACCATCTCTTTCCCCAACCCCCCCCTCATGGATTTTTGTTTATTTACTTCGTACTCGCTTAGCGGAACCGCGTAGTACAAAGAAACAACATGCCCTCCGAAAAATTGCTCAGACGTAAGCAGTTGATCTCGAAGAAGTCTGATGATAATTTGGAGCATCCTCGGAAGGCTTTGGTTCTTCTGTGCTGGAGACAAATAGAGAATTCCTGCATACTTTCACGAAGTGACGAATGCTCGGGACCTTGAAGAATATTAGCCTGGTGGAAGAACGATACGCTGAGACTAATCAGGTGGTAATGGCTTGTCAGATAGATAGATGATAGGAAACATATGCGCTTGAGAAATGCATAATCCTATACTTATCATCCTCATACCTGACGGGGAAATTTTTGTGAGACGCCTCTACAATGTGATGATTTGAACAGATCTATGAACTTCTACTCGCGATGAGAACAAACAGATGCAGGACTGTCCGGGTATTTGTGACAAGAGATGATAATCCGCTGCAAGAGTCCGGATCATCGATTGTCGAGAGCTGCCGGGCCTAATTGAGAAGCCGAATTCGAAAAGTGAGACTCGTATATTAAGACAGATTTCGCCCACGGCGCAGTCAAAATCCAGGTTTACGGACGAGATGGTAAACCTCTCGAAAGACGTTTATTAAAATTAGTAGGAGCCTCAGCGAATCGTGGGTTTTGAGAGTCAACTCAGTTTCATGCGGCCTAGGTGAATTCACCCATGTTTCTTGCCAAAGTCACATTTGTCGCAGTCGTGCCATTGCTTGAACGGGTACTTGAAACTTTCCTTCCCTCCTACGTCCTGACCTCGACATATTCCACAAAATTTTCATCAACCACAATCCTCGTCCACAATAGCTCAATTGGAAAAGGATTCGAAGAACCATTCAAAGACCAACAGTATGGACGCCCCTATCCTTGGACAGTCTTCAATTGCCACGCTCTATTCGCCACTAACCAGCATTTTTCGAGCAATGGCCACGACAAATGCATCCAGAGTCTCCGATGACCTCCTCAGCAGTCTACGATCAGCAGTATACGACATCAACATCCAACTATACTCCTCAATCGATCGCTCAAGCTCATCTTCGACCGATCAAGCTCTCCTCCCGACCCTAGCAAAGCTTCAGGATAACTTCAACTCTCTTTCTAGCCTTGTCTCGAGTACTCCCCAAATTCAGTAAGCTGCCGATCGAGCTCAGAGTCATGATCTGGAAGTTGGTAGGAAGTATTGGTCAGATCATTGGTGGCTGCGAAGGAGCAGGAGTACAGAGAAATTGCATTTACGTCTCGATCGGTGGCAGGCAGAGGCAGAGGCAGAGGCAAAGTGCCTATGCTCTGTTGCCATTATTTGAGATGGGTTATGGAGTCGAGTCTCCAAAGAACTTTGGCTAGTCCTAGAAGGCAATCGGACTTGTGCTGGTAATGGGATGCGGTTCGCCGATCCATCTCAAAGTACGAAGAGCTATACAGATGGCTTACCTAGCAATTCAAAGCGCGCAACCATAACACGTCGACCATCTGCTGCTGAAAATACATGGAATGGGGTTGCGACGCAGATGGCGGTAGCCTTCGATCCCCGAAATCCGCATCGTCAACGAGGGTCCAGAGGGCAGAGAGGTACGAAGATC
The DNA here is from genome assembly GCA_900074885.1 of Rhynchosporium graminicola. NCBI lineage: Eukaryota > Fungi > Ascomycota > Leotiomycetes > Helotiales > Ploettnerulaceae > Rhynchosporium > Rhynchosporium graminicola. The sequence goes on from FJUW01000009.1 coordinate 319,509, forward strand.
GAAGCCACGGTGATTCGTGTTCCAAAGCTAACGATGAGAACTAGCCAATGACCTTAGTGCTCTGCGCCTTGCGGACTGCAAGTACCTAAAAAAAAATCACAATCCTTTCTTCTCCAACAGATTCCTTGCTATTTACCACCAGAGAATACGCGTCCCGGACTCCAGTACCTTCAGAACACACTGTAGGGCCACAGCTAATATATCTCCTCCTCTTAGGGACTCTTCCTCGCATTTCCTTCAAGGAAGTTGTGAACTCGTTGATTGATCAGGGCGCGGGTGAAAATGATAAGCGTTGATGTGGCCTAACACTTCGAAGTGGTTGCTGTCAAATAGAGGTCAGGAAGTAAAATGACAGTTTCTCTCGCCAGAACGACTTCCATGCCGATTGAGAGGTACGAAGCCTCCACAGCTTTCTGCACCAGGTTGCGCTACCGTTCTCTTCAATTGAATACTTCTCAATTCGGCATCTTCCGTTGAACTCATCTCGGAATATCCAAGACCCTTCATGGATACTTTCTCTCTCCCTTTAAACCCCCATACTCTGATACCGTAAATTATGAAAACCCCCCTCCTTAAGAGCTGATCATCTAACATTTGCTACACCCGGAACTCACAACGTCTCTCCAGCTCCTCGCTCTTCGCGAGAAGGTTCATTCGCTCAGAACATCCCATGTCATATCACATCATCCGAGAGATAAACAAAATTACACACAGAGCATATCCCAAGATCAGATATATGGCGAGATCTCCGTACCGCTGAATGGGTAAGCATAGGGCTCTCTCAATCTGGCACTCCGAGTATTCTCTCAGTCGAGACAAGCAACCCCCCTATCCATATTGAACATTCGCACAAAAAGAAATTCGGGAGTAAGGAGAGTTCAAAGTATGACTGCAGAGAATGCTTCAAAAGTGTCAAAAGTAGGCAGCCATCGCGCAATGAGCTGTGTGTGTTTCGACAAGTACCCGAGCGAGGTATCATAATGATGTGTGATCGTTGATTGAAGAAGAAAAAAAAAAAACAGCGTGTGGAGAAGGTTTAGGATATGAGAGAGTTTAGAAATGGCTAATAACCTCGAAGAGCTTCATCCGAAGGGAGCAGTGGGTTCCAGAGGTCATGACAGAGAATATGTATAAGAGCGTGTTTCGCAAGTATCTATCTAGAGATCGGACGCGCCTGTACGTTTATCTACAAGTAATGGATGGGCTGCGACGATGAACCTGGAGATTCATACCTCTCTATTGGTCGCCCTCTCTCCTCTTCCCTCTTACTGTAATGAGGTTACTCACTTCCAGGGTCGTGATGGCTGCATACAGGCACATGAATTGACTGACGATAGCAATTAAATCCAATCCAAAGCAAGTTTCTGGAATGAACATAAGTCGAGTCCAGTCGGTGGAAGATAGCGCGTGGATTCGACTTTTTGTTCGCGTCCAAGAAGTCTAGCACTCACATCATGCTCGGACAAGAATCCGTGAGTCCGAGCAGAGAGTCTCTATAGAACGGAGTAGGACACATATAAGACGATATCGATATCTGATCCAGCTTCAATTGATCTCATACAAATCTTACTTGACGAATAGCCACCATCTCGATCCCTAGATACTAGAGACTAGTAATCTCACATAGCCAGCTTATTACCAAACACGGTGTTTCAGTCGACCTTGTTGCATATCATTGGAGCTCAAAGAAAGAACGACTGCTACTTCTTAAGATCCAAATCGATTCAGAACCAGACGTGACCGACCACCTTAGCTGACTAGGGAGGGTATCGCATCTCATCACTCGCAAACCTGAAGGGTTAATTAAAAAAGCGGCCCACACAGACACATCTCTGCAAGCCACTCGACTCTCACAGTATAGGTACTTCTAGGCCGCTTGATTCCTTTCAAGCTTCACATAGAGAGAGTCAAAGACTAGGCTGAAGCAAGCACCCAGAGCACCGCATTCAGGTTGAGGGTGCATACCTTGAGCGAGTTTCAAGGGAAAAGAGACCATGACATCAGACAACCTTATTCTTGTTCCAGGAGACTTTTTAATTTAAAGAAGGTTGAAAAGTGCCGATGTCGAATAGAGGTACCTGGTGCCGTAGCAGATTAAAAGAATGACGTACGTTTCCATTCTAAAGCGCCAATCAGTCTTGGCGATAAGGGACCGGTCAGCCAACCATGAGGTCAGCAGATCAGGATACTGGTACTGTCTGTTATGTCTGTACAGGGCAGGTTGGGCCTTGGGCCTCGGGCCTCACTGAAGCCGGCGGTTTGATTTGAAGAGAAAAGAAGGGAAATTGTTAAGAGAATGATTGAGGTGAGTCGAGGTCTATCATCTGGAAAACATTTGATTGCATGCTGCCGGGTCGAGTGTGGGCTTTGATGTGATGGGACGTACGTCTATCGTGCAGGAAGGATAACCTCGTCGTTGGCTGGTAAAAAAATAAAGCGGATCTATCTATATTTGAGCGAGACGCTGAAGAGGGAAGAAGTGTTCCACTGTTCCTTCGAGTTGAGCCTCGATGCGAAGGGATGCAAGGTTTGTACAAGCCAGCCAGCGGCTGCGACCTCAATGTGGACCCCTAATGCGTACTGCACTTGGAGGTTGCTGTTGCTCTGTGTACACGCACGTGACTTTAGTGAGTAGAGGAATATCCCAACCCACAGTTGTGTTCAGCCCTACGTAGAATGGGAAAAACAGGTGAGGGAGATCGATTGGCAAGCGCTGGGGCTATAGTCTTGAACCAATTACATTTTGATTTCCTGCGGTGTTCTTGATTTGCCCTCTGAATGCAGAATGCTTCAGCTTTCAATCTTTCGAGTGAGATGGTGCTAGCTCGTCAGCCAATCAAACGATCAAGAAACCCCGTGAGGTGCTTCGGCGCTTCAATATCCCACAAAATATGACGGATGGCAGCACATGACTGTAAAGAACAGGAATGGTGGATTCTGCATTGTTTGGTGAAATGACATGGAGAGTGAGCGCTTATGATGAGTGTGATATTGCTATAGTGCGAGGAAGGTTACCTGGGCGATACGTTAGTGATCAGGCTCAGGTCATGGCCAGGCTGGATAGATGGGGGAGAGGGACGATGATAGAGCGCTGAAGGCGATTAAATTTGATCAAGTTCTGGTCCAATATCGCAATCGTGGCTATCAATATCGCGACATCGATGCTTGCTTTAGGATTAACAGGAATGGTCCCATACAAGCTCGACTCGAGCTGCCTCCTTCCGTGTCTCATTGACTGACGCCCAAGACTGCCACCGAACAGAAACATGCAGACGAACCCGTGTCACGCGTCCAGTTGGTCCGTATGGGAAACATGAGGCCTCTGGGAAATAACCGGTACCAGTATGAAATCCAGGTCTCGGTTTGCAAGCGAGTTCGAGGTTTTCCAAGGTTGACAGCCAAGAGAGGATTGCGCACGGTGTGTAGCAGGAGAAGCAGCAAGTCAAGAAACACATTCACGAGTCGTCCTTGGCGGGATGAACAGCGGCTTCCCGAAACATCTGGAAACGTGAGGTTGTGCTCGCCGGGCAGGGCGGGGGCGGGTGTGGATTGGCCAGGCTCACAAACCAATCATGTCTCCATAAAATCCCCCGGTGGCTGAAGCAAGACTGCGAATACAACAATTTGTTCTGTTTTGTGCTGTTCGCCGAGAGAATTCGAAGTCTGACCGCGCTGTAATACTTCGTAATACCGGCCCGGCTATACACTCGCACAGGCGTACTAGAAAATCTCCAATGTCCAATGGGGCTTTTGCGGGCCTGGCAGAGGAAGATGATTTGTGCGAAGGAGTGCTCAATAATATCGCTGTGCCTCCAGCTCCCAATTGAGAAAGAACGCTGTTTTCCTTATATTGCTGAGATTATGCACCTGAGGACCAAGACAGTTGAGATCTGCAGTGTAGATACGCAATGATGCGATGTGAATATACCGTAAACCGTACGAACCTACGGAAGAATCAAAATGAACCGGACCAGAAACAGCAGACGCGCAATTTGATCTGGAGACCGAGGATGATTGCTGTGGAAGAGTCTTGGAGATGCCGTGTGGAAGGAAGGACCAGGTCAGTCAGTGCAAGTCCAAACGCTTCGGCAAGGATTGGTCAAATACCCCGTTCGCGACGGGAGCAGGTCCAGGGATGCCAGTGGCTGTTTCACCAATTTGATCCACCAGACTAATGCAGATGCAGATGCACATGGATGTTCCCGTTCCTGAGACACAAGGTAGCCAATCATTGAGCCCACTCGACGCAGGTACGACTCCAGCCCATACCTTGGCATGACTAGGGTGGGCTATTTTGGATCTCCAGTCCATCCAGTATTTCACCCTAAGGAGGATGGACAGTAGCGCTGTAAATGATGCAATTAGTTACTTCTTGGAGGCTCACTTCGTACACTACACTTCCACAGGCTGTCACGATCTATCACAGCGTAAAGCGCGCTATTGAAATCATACTTTGGCTATTGCTACGTCCTACATACTGCATAGTAGGTAGATAAATACTCAGTAATAGATTGGTATGCACGCTGTGGCCGCAAACTCGGACCTGAGCGTGTTGGTTGGTTGACTGCAGTAGGTACTTGATCTTATGGCTTGCTTTTGAGTCAGCAAGAACTAGGTACCGAGGTAGGTAAGCCTGTGTAGATATGATTGATTTTGGCTACAACTAAGTTACCTATTTCTTCCAAATGGCTGTGGATCGAGTATCTGATCATCTTCCACAGTACATCACTTACCTAGCTAAGGTAGGTACTTCTTGACATTACTTACTCTTTGTTTTCCTCACTATCTCCATTTGAGAGCTGCCTACCCAACAAAGTATTATAACCTCTTCTGTCTTTCCGACAACAATAGACACGGATGCTCCCTCAGCCAAACCAACGCCAAACAAAGTAGGTAACGAGCCAACCGCTGCATTATCACCCATTCTCTCGTCTCCCCCTACGCTCCTACCATCCCGTCCTTTGCCAGTCAAACATTGAAGTTCCAACAGCCAATATCACCATTTCGAGTTCCATCCTCTCTTCTGCCTAGATACAGCATGCTGTAATAGTCTGAGTGCCGTGATTATGTGAGGCTCATCTCCTCAGAGTAAGGTCGCCAAGCAGGTCTTTGACAGGCCGTCGCCGCCGCCGCCGCCACTGAAATGGAATGGTCGAGCCGTCGGGTTAAGTGAGCCCCTAAAGGCCAACCACAGGAAAATCCTCCGTCCCTCGGATTGTCTCTGCGTGGTTGGATTCAAGTTCATTATTTCATTTTGATTTCATTTCCAAACGGACGGGTTACTTCCACTTTTGGAGGAAGCCCAGCATTTTTGATGTGATTCCATCCCAACCTGTCCGCTCACCCCTTTCACAGCAGCCATTAACAGCGCCTCTTTTCGGCCATTATTACACTTTCCGCCGTAACATGAACCTTACCTACCTAACGTACCTATTTACCCACCCAAGTCACTCACCTCTTTCTCGACAATCACCACGTTTATTCTCCCTCCTCTCTTACAGTCCTACCTAATCTCAACCTCAAGTCCAGTTCAATCTTTTACTCTTACTCTTACTCTTACTCTCCCGCGCCAGCCAGCCATCTTTTGTATTGCATAAGAAGTGTGGATTCAGATTTACCAACTTCGTTTTGTAGATCCATCCATCTTTACAGGGCAGGCCCTCGTTGCTCGTCCCTTCGTGGAAGTCGAAGCACCGGGCTGGCACTGACCACCAGGCTGAAAGTGGAGCTCGTGCTCCTCGGCGACGAATCGAATCATCGCTGCCCGCCAGTGCTCCGACTCCTTTTCCGTGGCTCAACCATTTGGTGTTTCGACTACTCCCGACCTGCCTCCTCCTCCCTCACGCCCACTCCTTTCGTACCATCTCCCCCAGTCCTCGACTACCACTCAGTCAGACTCACCAGCATTCGCCAGTCGACGTTTGGAATCGCTGAGTTTTGTACAGTTTCAACCCACTTCGGACCAACATCTGCTTCTCGACATCTTCGTTTCACGTACTGGCCGTCGAGCAGCAGCATCAAACAACTCCAACCAATTCTCGCAACGACTCTGTTCATTCGCGAGACTTCATTGCGATCCCTGTCCGACCTCTTCCTCTTTACTCAAACGCTCCCTACCATTCTTCCCTTGGAACGAAGGATTCCTTTTTCGAACCGACCCTATCCGCAATCGCACGAGAATCGATCGCTTTGAGAGCATCGTTTCTCATTCCGACAATCCGAACCTTTACCGCGAGCAGCTCGAAGCAATGTCGCAATAGTCTGTGAATAGGGAAGAGATAATACGCGGCTTCGTGCCGGAGCTGGAGTTGAACGAAGCCTTCGACTGTTTTCCGGCCTTCTTTCATCATGGCTCTTCCGGTTCCCATGTACTCGTTGAACCACTCGTGTTCGGCGCTGTTCAACAATACTCTATACACATACTCGGCAACGGCATTCCAGTCGCTGAAGATGGAGCGTGGCGCAGAATGGTCGACGCTGGCTATGGGTGTTCCTGTCACTGGCGGAGTCTGCGTCAAATCTACACCAGTAAACGATACCAGCGCCGCAGCATTGTACATCGTCGGAGGAAATGCGAATGACACAAATTATCAGGGTCTCCAGCGGTACACATTCTCCAAGAAGACTTGGGAATCAATCACGCCAACGGTGGCTGTCACGCAAAATCGGCTCTACCACGACTCCGTTTACTTGAATGCTTCGGATACGATTTTGATCTACGCTGGAACACAAGATGGAAGTAAACAGCTCTCATCTCAGACCTTTACAATAGAAGCTTCGCCGCCTCATACCGTTCTGGCCTACGAGGCAGACGCACCGCCCGCCATATCCCCTATACTCATTCAGTGGACCGAGAGTAAGGCGATGTACATCGGCGGCAGTGAAACCAACACCAAGGCAATGATCTTTAGTCCCTCCAAATCATGGGTCGACTCGAAAGCCTCATTTTCTAATCCCATATACAACACATCCAACGTCAAGGCGGTCGCTCTGAATGGAAACGATGGGAGCAAAACCATATACACTTTCGACATGACGATTTCTCCGAACACAGTCAACCGGACCATCTTGATCGATGCTAATGGAAACCCAGTTCAAAACTCCCCGCCTGTAAGGGAGAAACATGTAACAACGCGCAATATTGAGGAAAGAGCACAGCTCACAGTGGCCGACTGGCCAGAATACAATGGGACTCTCGCACCCAAGGAGACCAGGACCTCGTTCTCCTTAGCAAAGGACCAGAGCGGGATGGTTGTGGTAACGGGAGGAAACGATGATGACGTGTTATGTATCTTCAGAGCAAGATCTAACGCGTGGGCAAACGCGACCGCCCAACTATCATCGAAGGCAGTCTCGCAGCAAGGTCTTGGATCCCCTCCATCGACGCTCTCTTCTACACCAGCCTCACCATCGACCTCTCCATCGGCCTCACCATCGTCCACTCCGTCGACCTCTCCATCGTTGACTGCAGCAAGTTCGCCAGAATCATCTACAGAAGCAGCAGTAAGCGCACCAGACCGTGACACTCCCTTCCCGACAAAGATAGTTGCAGCTGTAATTGGATCGATTGCCGGTGCAGCTCTGATTTTGGTGGCCTTGCTTCTGTGTTTCCGTTGGAGGAGGAAGAGCAGGCAGCATCCCGAGGCTGGCCATCAGAGCCCTGCGAGTGAACGCCCGGAGGAGAAGAATGTGATGGATTTTGCTGACGGGGGGTTCTCGGAATTGGCTACGACGAGACATTTCCAGGGACACGAGCCATCAGATTCAAAGGGTTCGGTCTCATCTATGGCAATACTAATGGGTCGCGTGGCTTATGATCGAGGAGACGATGATGAAATTGGAAGGGGAGTCAGCAACCAGTTCAACTTAGATTACAAGGGCACGATTAGCAAGCCCATACCGCCGCAGGAGCCACCCGTGATATACCCTAGGGATGAGAAAACTGTCTCTTTTGCTGAGGGGAAGAGTGACAGGCCACCACTTAGTGGAATCCCAGTGGGACCCAGGCCTCGTGGGAGTACCAAAGGTCAAAGACGCGGAAGTACGAGGAGGAGTTCGGGCTGGAATCGATACTGGTCCGGAAGGAACTCCCTGAATATCCTTGGATTCGGTTCAAAGAGGACAACATACGAAGGATCTGATCGAAGCTCGGAATACTCGATACAACAGATGCCAACGCATGGTTCGGCTGTCGTGCCGCCTTTGAACGTCTCGGATAGGCCGGAGCTAAATCGAGTAGCATCAGGGAGCCCAACTGTGGCGCATCCTTCGAACAAGTTCCCCCTGTCAGGAGCGATGTCAGGCCAGATCGAGAGGTCCGGATCCATCAGCTCCATGTCATCATTTAACGATGATCGATACGATGCTTACTCAAGCGGTGTTCCAGCAAGTGTAAGCGAGCATCAAAATGGGTGGAATCCTGTGGGAGATGTGGGTGGCAACAGTGCTTGGAATATGCGCACCAGTAATTACTCGGAAAGTGTCTACACAACTACCATCAATGATAGAGACACTCGATTCCCTAGTGTAGAGCCTGGTGTTCCTCGACTTCCAACGGCACCATCTGCAGACATGTCCTGGCTCAACCTTGCTGGCGGTTCAAGGATATGAGACCTGCACAACAATTATCTGGATGGGTCTCAGCTACCAGCTCAACCACAAGCGCAATTTTCGTGTCTTTTCTGTCTATTAGCGTGTTCTGAATTTAGGTGTTTGAATCATCCTGCCGCATCTCTCGGGGTTTTGGGTATATTGGCATTTTCTTCTTTTTTGTTTTTCCTTCTCACATGCTCCCATCAAGCCATCAGCGGAGCTGAATGTCGTTTTTTTTTTCTGTTACAAAGATTTGAGCCGGGTGTTGTTGGGCTCGGGCGTTATGATACCTACCTTTCGTTTACTTTTCTATCTACACTACCGGACTACACACATCGTTCGCTCGTTTTCTCGAATCAAAATTTCCTCTTTAGTGTTGAATGGAACGAAGCGGGCATGTTTGCTATTACATGAAAGATTAGACTATACGGCCTCTCCGTGTATATTTGTTGATAGCGAGATGAGTCGATGTATGTATATTATCGTGGGCGGTAGGCTCAAAGCCCCAAAGAAGATGGAAGGAAAAGGAGGGACGATCGAGCAGAATGCTGGTTATTTAATGCTTAAATGGTGGAAGCGAAAAAGGGGACGTCAAGGGAGTGGGAGGGGGTGAGGATGAAGGCCAATGGTCGGGTCACATGTAACAAAACCGAGATGAATGTAAAAAAAACAAAAACAAATTTCAAACCTCATCTACCTATCTATGGGCATGCACTGCTGTGAGTGTTTTTCACCAAAATTTACCTCTGCCTCTATCTCTATCTTTCGTGCAGTGATCTGCGCAAGCAAGCAGACGCACCTCTACTCCTAGTGACTGATACTCTCTCCTTCCTCTTTCTTTCTGTAAGCCTATCTATCACCTACCTACCCTACCTACAATACACCCAGTAAGCATCAACTGCCCTTCAAACTCCTCAAACTCGCCTAACGCGAAGAACAACCTTAAAGGGTCTCAGAATCACACACCTGGGTTTGGTTTATATTTACACTTTGCTCTCTCTCTCTCTCTGACTTGCTCCCTCTGTCTCAAAACCGGGCTCCGGTCGAGCTGAAACACCTGTTCCCGAGATTTTGTCTGCGACTTTCATTTCTTTGTTTTTTTTCCCTCTCTTTTTCTCATCATCTGATCTATGAGTGAGGTTCTAGATTCTAGACTGCCTGGCTGGCTGGAACTTGGGGTGGGGAGATGGTCTAGATTGGATTGTGGATGGGATGGGACGTCCAAAGCTTTCCTCGATTATATTCCGCTTCCAGAATAATGAGATCTTACATGCATGGGGTAATCCTCGACAACCATTGCCTTTCTCTGCTCACACCACTTTCACGATCTAGAAAGCCGATGTTGGCGGCGATAGATTTTGGTTGTGCAGATCAAATGCTGTCAACAAGCATTCGATCATCCAAAGTCGCGAAATACGCGGAAAAAGACAAATGAGGCAAAACCCTGCTCAGAGGCCAGAAACTGATCTCTAAATCTTGCTACGAAATTCGTGGCGTTCGTTCATCCGCCTCATAGAACGTCTACGCAATGCCTCGATCATGCGAGATGGTTTTGAAGTCAACAGACTCGATTCCATTTTGGACCTCTGAAGCTCGTCAGCCTTAACCCATGCAGCTTCAAATATCTAAACAAAGGATACTCCTACTAGAGCACTATCTGTTACCGAGAGATACTCTCTCCCGAACTACAAGGTGGATATCGAAGTGACTCTTCATCAGTAAGTCCCCCTTCAACATCTCCAGACCGCCCATGTCATTTTTTGAAGTTCGTCGTCTATATCAGCTTCTACTAGGACTAAACAATCCTTCGAAATCCCACTGATATTATTGCCGGTGTTAAGGCATATAGAATTCGTCTGTGCAGGTGTTGTATTCAGTTGTGAGATTCCCGTTCTATTTTGGTTCGTCTCTGGTTCCACCCGACCCTGGGCTAATATCATTAACTTCTGTCCGAGGTGTAGAAGTCATGATCATCCCATCGCCTAAAAATCTCTACTATAGTACCTGGATACTGAGAAGTATTATTGTGGGTTAGCCTGGTATTACAGAGATACCGTAGGTCGTGAGTCTGATGATCGAGCGTGACAACAGCTTCAGATAGAAATCCCTAGACCGAGTCAAAAAAAGATTCCGGGAAATCGATGCCTGAGCACGATGCGTCGATCTCTATCTCCGGATTTGACCCTCCCCAGCCTCTAAACTCCTTCTCACAAGCTACGGTATTCCGAACACATTCGCTTACCTACCTCCCAAAGTCAATCAACACACAACAGTGACAACACAACATGTAACATCCCCCCCCCCAAAAAACCAACTCCCTACCTATTATTTCTATCACCATCAAGCACATTACGCATTTGCGAGACGGAGAATAGGGACTTTTCCTCACTGCTTATCCCCACATGATCGGCTCTGTCGAAACCGCTCGGATATCTTCAGTTATATGTTATACCCCTTCTTACAACGATACGCACCCTTCGCTTGAAAGCCTTGTCAACATTTCGATCTCAGGGTATGCCCGATCCTCACTGTCTACAGATGGACGCAGACAATTTGTGAGACTGCCATGATTTTAAATGTGTTATATGGGTCGACTTCACTTCGGCACCGAATGTGAATGAGATACACATACTGTGCCTTTAATGGATGGGTTGCGTTGGGACACTTACAATCCTATTCCTGGAAGGCTGGTACAATCTGTACAGTGCAGTGTCAAGTCTCTTTTGGAAGGGAGAACTCAGTCATCGGAAACTTTCATGCTTCAGGGTTGCTTTCCAGCTAAGTCGCAGGAGAATCGTGAAGAGAACGCCATCGACGTGATGTTTTACTGCAGTATCACTTCATAGACGGGTCATGAGGAACCGAGAATACGTAGTGAAATTCAATGAGAGTTGAAAATACAAGACTTCTGTAACGCTATTCGAGAGTATGCAAACGCACCGAGGTAATGATTCCCTTTGTCGACACCCAATTCCACGCCACTATCGACGCCCAGCAACATGCAGACTCCTATGCTTCTCCGAACCACTCAGAAAACCTCCAAGCCATCTGGGCCATGGCCCCTACTAAGCTCATAGCTCAATATAGTTTGATCCTCAAAATGCAAAATCAGCCTCCAAATCTTCCTCTGCACGCCCCCATCCTTATCTTTGCCCTGCAGCGGTCCAACAGCCATACCCAGCAGCGGACCAAAGTGCCGGATATTTCTTTCTTGTTCAGTGAAAGGTAGGATGCGGTCGAGACGAAACATCAACACCGGTCCCACGTCTGCAAAGTCATCATCGAGTCTCGTCAGGGTGAAGAGACCTACGCGACCTCTCTCCGATGCAACGAGGAGTAGAGATAGTTCAGGAACCACAGCGAACATGTTGAGTCGTTCGTAGCGCTCGACAACTGCCTGTATATTTCGTGGCAGTGTTTGCTGTATGAAGTTTCTGCATATTGTGCTGAGCATGTTGGGATTTGGCGGGATAAGTTCGAGGTCATGATCGCTGGTTCGGATGACGGCCATCTGCCCCTCCTGTAACCATGGAATTGCTTTTGACTTCTTGGCTATAGATGCCAGTTGTGTCTTTGATAATTGAGAGTTTTGCAAGGTTGCCATCTGGAGCCCTCCAACCATGCTCTGCTGGAGCTTGTCCAATGTACTGATATGGTAACGAGCTACTAGTGGCAGCCGAAGCAAGAACTGTAATTGGCTCACAGCTTCATAGAATCCTTCCCCTTCCCTCCATTGAATTTTGACCCTGTCATATATTTCGTACACCCATTTCCCAACTGCCTCTGAGTACCAGTCTTTGGAAGACAGGAGAGTTATCATCGCTGAGACCCAGTCATTTGATTGATAGCCAGGAATCATGGTCGGTTGCTGCACCATACACTTCGTGCTCTCAAAGTTCTGCAGTAACTTTATGACATACGACCGCACGTCAGGCCAGGATAGCTCTGGACGAGTGGGAGGCAGGGGTGGTGAGCTTTCGAGTCTGAGTGTGTTGGGAGCTTGAGGACGATTGATGAAATGATCACAACAAGGATGGATGATAGAATTTTTACCGACAGTTGCAATGCTAGAACTGATGTCTAGTGATTGGAAGCAGAGCGCAGAAGATTCGGTATTCAGCTTTATTGCGGACTGCAAATTTTTGATACCAAGAGCTTCTTGCGGACTACAAAGTGTTACCCAAGGGAGAAGACCTGCATGAAGACAAGCAAAGCTGATGTGAGAAGAACTTACGATTGCACGCGCATGAAGTAGGTTATGGGAATACATAAAACTCCCCAACCTCTGATCATTATCAGTAATGTTCCCATGGTGAAGTGTGCCATATCACACGTGAAGGCGTGAAGCTTACCGTGGTCGGTACACGTCATCAGATCCTAACTGGGAGATAGGTTCTCGATGAATCTCCGGCCACTTAAGGGTTTCGCGCTGGGCAAGGTCAAGTGACCACTAACATCGCAAAGACTATTAGTGAACTTGCCATGCGATTATGTAACAAGTAAGTCTTATTGCCTAGGAATTGAACCAAGAATTCCCCTGCAAGTCTTCTCAGAACATAGAATCTTCGCAACAGAAATATGAAAGATCTCTCATGATCATCTGGCGGAAGTTCTCAGATTCTGTCTGGGTTCCCGAGACCGATATGACCGTGTGAAGATGCTTTCAGATCAAGCAAAGCCAATAAGCAGCGAGTGACCCATGTGCGTCACTGACTTACAAGTTTTCCATTGACATCGGTTGCCAGGACTATGCAGGCTTCACCGTTCTCGTCGCTAACAAAATCAACTGAGGGAATATTGCTGCCTGACCGCCCCAGTGGGAGTTTCAGCCGACAGTCTTTGCGCTCTAGAATGGCACCTACTACCCGTAAGTCCTACCGTTATGCGAGACCATGGTTGTAAGACGAATGACTGGAGCACTGAGGACCTACCGAGTTCCTCGGATGCATTTGACCTAAGGTCCAATTTCGAGACAGTCCCGAAAGGACTGGTAGAGTCACTTAAAGAGCGTGCTGGCCACTCGCCGCCTGTAGGTTCTTCTTGGCTATCCGATTCAACAACGAAGTTGATTGCAAAAGCAAAGACATGGACCTCTCGCAGATTGGTCCCAACCGCGATTAACCTCGAATGTTGATGGATTGCTAGTCCCCAAGCACTTTTACCCACGTTTTCATGGAAAAAACTACTGACATTAGGATTGCTTCTGAGGAGTAGCATATTGACTCTCTTACGGCTGAACGTCACTGATGACCAGCTCGGTTTCCATGCTCAAAGGGCGGGTGTAGTAAGCAAGAACGCTAGATATAGCATTTTACTTTAGCAGAATACATTAATATCGAGGTGTAGGACAGAGACAGAGTCCTAGATCAGTGAAAGGTCTATAGGAAGATGTGACCTACTCGCCATCGTCACATACAATCTAATCAAGACATCAGCATGTGCAATCATCATATCCAGTATTTGGAACGATATTTATAGTCCGGTGGATATAGTTCCCAAGTGTTACATAGCGATAAGAAAGACGTACAAGCAGTATTTCACGGTTCCCTAGCTTTCCCACCTTCATGTTATTGACATCGTGCGGTTGAATCGGGTCGATGTATCCACCAACGGAGTGTGCCTCAGGACTTCTCGGCAGACCAATAACTAAATCCGGATACAGAGGTATAGACTGGTAGAGGTTTCGAGGCTTCGTGATATGGATCTTGTCTCCACAAGCTACGAAGTAAAGATCGAAGTCGTGTGAGAGAGCAGTGAGGTTGTTTCGCCAGTGGGCGATTCGAAGGGGTCTCCCATCCTCATGTTCGCGGACCTGCAAAGCGAATTATCAGCATAGGAAGCGGATGTGAGGAGATCATATATACTCTATTTCTACCCAGCTGCCACCTAAAGTTTTCTACGTTGACTTCGTCGAAGTTTCTGAATTCCATCTTGAGGACGGACAGAAGGTTGTCGTGCTAGACATTGAGGAGGTATGCGACGGAACTATGGCATCGGTCTGCGTCGAAGATTCCGGAGAGGCAGACTAGACCGTTCCCTGTTTACAGGAAAGAATCATTATGGTGCGTTTAGACACGTTGTACTCCAGATACTTGTAGCAAAAGAGTAGGAACTTGGGGAGGAGCTTCGCAAGGCTGCCTGACAATGCTTGGCGTAGCCTCGCGCCTTCCACGACATCATCCACTAATTGATGCCCAGATTTGGCCACATGGCGACTTTGAAATCCCTCATAATACCGTGCTTCTGCATGGCAACAGTATTACGCTCTCTCCCACCATCCGAAGAGGAGACCTCTCAAGTTCCGGCGTGATACTACAACCTTGAAATCGACACTCATCGTTGGCAAAATTGAAATCCTTGAAACTAGCTAGGGTAATGCGTACTGATCTCCTAACATACTGAATGTAAATTTAAATAGAATACCTTTGACTCGTGCCTAGCGGCATTATCTAGATCCTGGCACTACAAGAGGGCGGAAGCTGGTTGTTGAGAATGTCAGTCAAGAACGAGAGGCTTGTTCTGTTTCGATTGTTTGATTTCATGCTGTTAATGCTTGATTCGATCCTGTTCCATCCACTCTTGTCTTTTCTGGGTCTTTTCCATACTGCTTATCTAACGAAGGCTTTCGCTTGCGGGCGTGTTCAAGTTCAACATACATCATCTTATCTTCATCAAACACGCATTTCCCATTTTACGCCCTTACGACTTAGCGTGTATCATTTCAACTACTTTCTTCAACCCTATCACTTGTCCTATCAGTTATACGCTGGTAGCTGCACACTCGAACATATTTGTTTCCTTTGCAAAGTCATTCCGCTTAGCCCCTCGCTTATCTTTGTAAACATTAAATTAAAATGGTTCGAGGCAAAACAGTATCGATCTAGTCCGTGAACAACATATCATTATCAATACGGTAAATTCCCCCAATTGATCCCGCGCAATTACCGGTGCGAATACGCGATATGACCCCGAACTTTTGAAGGAGCCATACCCAGTGTATCATCCATGCTTTCTAGATGGATGATTGAAATGATTTGCTCGTACAGTAAGACTTGGGGCTCACCCCTAAAGTCATAAAGTGGCAAGTTCAAACCGAAAGGCTGAGGGCTCATCAAGAAATGTCACTCAACCACGGCATTCCCAACTTTCTCATCTCAACCGCCAATTGAAAGAGGTAATCCAAACTAAAGTCCATCAGCATACGCCCCAAAGTTCCAGAGTAATCAGCGGAAAGACTCACCTCTCAGCCTGCGCCTTCGCTTTATCCACGGTATCACCCCACACATAAACCCCATGCCTCCTAACAAGCACCGCATACGCATCCGGATACGAATCCATAGCCTCCTCCAGACTCTCCGTCAGATCCTCCTCAAAAGGCGTATTCTCAATAACTGGTATCCGTAACGTGTCATGATATCCCAGATTGCCCTGTTTCTGATAACCGCGGCCGAATGCTTTGATTTGTTCTATGTTGTTAATTTCGAAGACGCGGTGGGAATCGGAGGAGGTTTGTGTTTGGGCTTGAGCTTGAGATTGGGATCGGGATTGGGATTGGATTTCGAGGAGGAGGGTAATGAGAACGGCCCATTGAGAGTGCGAGTGGATGCAGCATCTTGCGTCGCGTTTCGTGAAGGCTGCCATGAAGAGAGGTGTGCATTGTGAGGGCTTGAAGGTTGGGGGAGAGCGGAGGTAGATGCGTTTCTTAGGGTCGAGTTGTTTGGACATTTCGAGGACGTAGATGTCCTCTGGTTTCATCATTTCTTTTTGGACGCCTGAGGGTGCGAGATAGACGAGATCACTGGAGCGGATGAGCATTTCCTTTAGGTTCTCTTCTGTGCTACACATACTCATCGCGAATACTTGCTCCTCCACCTATGCATTGTTAGCTGTGTTCTATAAGGGATGGGGAGCTATACCAGTTCCTGTCACCCAGCCTAGGCCCCAGAATTTCTTGCATAGGTCTGGAATGAGGTTTGCTGGGTGTTTGGGGTCGCTGGATTTTATCAGATGGTCATTATTGTTTGTTGACTCCGAAGCTGTATCTAGCGATGGTGTCATTTTTGACGATTGGTCAGAAGAAATACCGAGAGGCAATTGCGGTCACGAGGTGCGAAGTCTGGTCAAAAAGTTGTGAAGTGTTTGCGAATCGACAAGCACGTAAGTGTCGACTTGTTGACTTGTACCATTACTACCTGGTAGAGGTACAAGCGCAATGATCCGAAAAAGATAGAGGAGGGGTCAAATTTCAAGACGCGGGGTCCTTCACTGCTACACTAGCGAAAGCCACCCAACCACCTCGAAACGTGGGCATAGACATATCTACGGCATCAACATTCAGACAAAACGAATCTGGCTAAAGGGATCCAACTGCA
Organism: Rhynchosporium graminicola; assembly: GCA_900074885.1. Lineage (NCBI taxonomy): Eukaryota > Fungi > Ascomycota > Leotiomycetes > Helotiales > Ploettnerulaceae > Rhynchosporium > Rhynchosporium graminicola. The sequence goes on from FJUW01000009.1 coordinate 336,473, forward strand.
CATCAGGACCGAGATCTATTTCAGCTGCCCAAAATACATTCGATATTTTGATTCAGCGTCTGGCAGCCTCTCTGTACTCAAGTTCGTGCGCACACAAAGCCAAATACCTGAGGCTGATATTCGTCCGGAGATTAGCGAATTGGGAGATGATAGACACGAAGGCGGTGAAGCTGATACAGTCCGGACCACATGTAGAATGTTCTAGTGCATTGTGTAAGAGACAAAGGTAGATTTATTTCATGTTGAATATAACATTGGTAGAAGTTGGACTATGATGAGGGATAATCATCACATGCTCGAGATGGATAGTTTGTCATCATATTTCGTAGAAGCCACCTTTCCAGCAAGCTCTTTGTTGGATAGGTATAGTCACTCGAGATGTGATGGTATAACAAAGTTGTTTAGATCCAATCGACCAGGCATTTTGTATCAATCTACAAACGTGCTGGACATCAATTTCTCCTATTACTTGTATGCGCAACCATTTCATATGTTGAACATGGTATGCTCGCTCTGATACTGGATATTGGTTCAAAGCTTATGCCTGTTGGTTTCGTTGTAAAAGGAGCTCAATCATTGGCCAGAGTATGGTACAAGTAGATCCATCCGATGTGCGTGCGGCTCCGTGTTTCCCCTCATCCTTAGTAAGTCTGGTTTCGGTCTGCCATTCTGGCATAGACATACGTGTAGATAGATACAGTAGGTACGGACGAAGGAACTCAAAATTGAAATGTGGAATGTACGAGTAAGTAACTCAGGTACGCATGTGTGTACAATCTAAACCTAAACTATAAAATAGAACAGCAGGAGTATCAATCATCTCATCTCATCTCCCAACCCAAGTACGCGTAAAGTCAATGTCAATGCCTGGTAGTGACACGTATCGAAATTCACCCTGCACAGTACGGAGTAGAGTATTGCATTCAACTGTCAGCTACTGACTGTACTGTAATGTACTGTATCCGTTGCGGTTAGTGAAGCAGGCGTAACAGCCGAGCTGTCCCTACCCTGCCTGCCCGCCCCAGCTTTTTACTTAAGGCCACCTGGCAACCTCGTCAGCCGAACGAGTATTAAGTAACCGTATCTCCATCATCGGCCAAATCTCCCATCAACTCGACATTTCGGAGAGCTTCAGAAGCAACACCAACTTAAGTCTTCTTATCACGGTCGACTGTCCATCCTCCTCTTCCTCATCCCATCTTCCTATACCATTGACTGATCGATTGATCTTTTGCAATCAACATGCGTTTCTCAGCAACTGCAGCCATTTCGGCCGCTGCTCTTCTGTCGGGAACCGTCAATGCCGATGCTCAAGCTGTCTTGAATGAGGCCAGTTCCTCTGCCGCCAGTGCCGCCGGCGATGCTGCTTCATCGGCAACTAAGCTCCCAGAGCTACCAGTTTTCAAAGTAAGTATCAAAGCTACCTCCACGCCTACAACCTCTCGGATCTGGTTTCATCGTGATTGATGCTAACTTCCCCTACTAGCCTACCAAGATCAAGGGTGACTTCGTAGAACAATTCACCGATGATTGGGAGGCACGATGGAAGCCCTCGCATGCGAAGAAGGATACAAAAGGTGCGGACAAAGACGAGGAGTGGGCATACGTCGGCGAATGGGCAGTTGAGGAGCCACATGTGTACAAGGGAATGGAGGGTGATAAGGGCTTGGTCGTCAAGAACGCAGCTGCTCACCATGCCATCTCTGCCAAGTTCCCCAAGAAAATTGAGAACAAGGGAAAGACCCTGGTCGTCCAATATGAGGTCAAACTACAGAGTAAGGACATATCTCTGGAGCTCTGGCCCGCATGCTAATACTATCGCAGACGGTCTCGAGTGTGGTGGTGCTTACTTGAAGCTTCTCCGCGACAACAAGGCTCTTCACCAGGATGAGTTCTCCAACGTTTCCCCATACGTTGTCATGTTCGGTCCAGACAAGTGCGGATCCACGAACAAGGTACACCTTATTATCAACCACAAGAACCCAAAGACAGGCGAATACGAGGAGAAGCACCTGTCAACTGCCCCAGCTGCGCGTATCGTCAAGACCACAGAGCTATACACTCTGATCATCCACCCCAACAACACCGCTATCATTAAGTTGAACGGTGAGCAGGTCAAGGAGGCCAACCTCCTCGAGGACTTCTCGCCAGCTTTCAACCCTCCTAAGGAGATTGATGACGAGAAGGACACCAAGCCAGAGACCTGGGTTGACGAGTCCAGAATCCCCGACCCAGAGGCTACCAAGCCTGAGGACTGGGATGAGGATGCGCCATTCGAGATTGTCGACGAGGCTGCCACAAAGCCCGAGGACTGGCTTGATAGCGAGCCTCTCTCCATCCCCGATCCAGAGGCCGTCAAGCCAGAGGACTGGGATGATGAGGAGGATGGAGACTGGATGTAAGGTTCCTCGCTTTCGCGATCTCGAAGCTTATGCTAATGTTTGAACAGCGCCCCCACTGTCAGCAACCCTAAGTGTGATGAAGTTTCTGGATGTGGACCATGGGAGAAGCCACTCATCAAGAACCCCGAGTACAAGGGCAAGTGGACGTAAGTATTCAATATCACTCTTCAGTTGTTCCCTGCTAATTTATTAGCGCACCATACATAGACAACCCAGCTTACAAGGGTGTCTGGGCTCCTCGTAAGATCAAGAACCCAAATTACTTCGAGGACAAGCACCCCTCCAACTTGGAGCCTATGGGAGCTATCGGATTCGAGATCTGGACCATGCAAAATGACATTCTCTTTGACAACATCTACATCGGTCACTCCGTCGCCGAGTAAGTGGTTCAGGACACAAACCCTTTTACATTATACTAACGTCCAATTAGTGCCGAGAAGTTTGCTGATGAGACATTCAACGAGAAGCACCCAATTGAGCAATTGATCGAGCTGTCCGAGAAGCCAAAGGAAGACGAGTCAAAGCCAGCCCGCTCACCATCCGACCTCGTCTTCACCGAGGACCCAATTCACTACGTCCGGGAGAAGCTCGACCTTTTCTGGACCATTGCTCAGAACGACCCTATCCAAGCTATCAAGTTCGTTCCTGAGGCAGCTGGTGGTATCGCCGCAATAATCATCACTATGATCGCAGTCCTCATCGGCGTCGTTTCTATGGGAGGCGCCACTCCACCTCCACAAGTCAAGAAGGCAGCCGCGAACGTCAAGGCTACTGCAGTCGACGCCAAGGACAAGGTCTCTGAGGCTGCCGCATCTGGTATCGAGAAGGCCAAAGCCGAGAAGCGCAACACTCGAAGCACTACATAGGTTCGAGCTGTCAATGGTTGCTGATTGAATGAGGGCACTGGGTCCTGAGTGAAAGGGTGCTAAAAAGGGTAATTTGGTAATGAATATACCAAGCTTGATGGGGTCGCATTTGCGAACATTATCGCCCTTTGATCCAGTGCCTCCAGCAAGAATGGGGGTTTGATGATTTCTCCGCTGTATTTTGGAACACTTCTCTGTATTTTAGGCGCACAAAATATTGAAGCAAAGAAAGTCAGAAACAATTCATTCCACGAGATTTCTACACTCCTCCCTGGTCCGCAATGCGTTTTTGATACAGCAATCCTACCCCTGCCTGTATCTTATCTGGATGTCAGCTTACGCCAAGCAATCCTCGCTAGATTTATTTACCTACTCCAAACCACAGTTTCCTCCTCCTCAACCCTTCCTATGGTTTTAGATCCGCAACTTAAATCAAGTGGTTACCTGACTCTACTCCTTTAAGCATGAACAAGTTTGAGAGTAGCTATGGACTCGAATGCGGCTGAATTATTCGGAAACAGTCAATCTTATTGTCTTCCCGCTTCAGTTTCGGAATTGAGTGAGTCTTTGTTAATTGGACACCGACTGATTGATAGTTGGAAATATTGTGTACCTTCATTTGCCATCTCGGACTTCTCCTACTGCTTTGTTTGATGGTTACCGAACTCTCTCACGCTGGGAAGCTAATTCGTTGTTTTAGATCGTTAAATCATTGGTCGTTCGTCTTATCGTATCTTACATCAACAGCAAGGCATAGTATGGTAATCCTGCCTTAAAATCTATCTTCATAATCCATCGAGCCATTTTATCATCCTTCCCTTCCCTTGCCATCGCCCACCACCCCCATTCAATCATCCATGGGAAACTGTATGGCATTATCATCGCTCTGCTTCCTCGTTCGCTCCGCAGCCCCATTCATAGCCCCGTCTACCTGCGCCGCCCACCTTTCCGGCATAATACTCTGAAAACTAAACCTTCCTTTCGAATTCCTCAATACCTCTCCCTCCTCCGTAATAATAGCATCAATTAGCTCGTGGGGCGTAACATCGAACGCAGGATTCCAGACCCCTACCCTCTGATCCGCAATTGCTACCCTCGCTGTACGACTCGTGTCTACTTTACCGTCTTTGTCGACGACGGCGCCAGTGATTTGGGTCAATTCGGTGGGGGCGCGATCTTCGATCTTGATGCTGGCGCCAGTTTCGGTCTCGAGGTCAATGCTGGTTGTGGGGGCCGCGACGATGAATTTTATGCCGTGATATCTGGCGAGCACGGCGAGACTGTATGTGCCGATTTTATTGGCTGTGTCACCGTTGCTGATTTTAATATCAGTTTGAATGTAGTGCAGGGATACTTCGACAGTTTGGGATCGAATATAGCTAGAGGAGTAGGGGAATTTTGTCTCTCGTCTCATCTCATAGTAGGAAGGACTGAATAGGAATGTTTACCGTGCAACTCGATCAGCCCCCACGATCACAGCCATGATGTTCTTCTCTGTCTTCTTGCGAGCGAAGAGGGCTCCGGCCATGGAATCTGTTATGAGTGTCGAGGGGATGGACTCGTAGACGAGCTCAAAAGCTGTTAGACGAGAACCTTGATTGTAGGGTCGGGTCTCGGTGCAGAAAGCGTGGTCGAGATAGTTCATGCTGTGGAGGCTGCGGATTATACCTAGAGCTGTGCCGTGACCGGAAGTGGCGAGTGACCTATGTCAAGTAAGTTGATAGAAGACAATTCAAGTGTAGTCGCAGTTGAAAATGGCAGGAGGAGCGCAAAAAAAGGATAGAGATAGACGGACCCAGTATTGCAATGTGTCAGCACGCTAAGTTTCCTATATGTTCTATCGGGAGCTCCCTGAGTTCCAGGTGGACTAGTAGTATAATACCCCAACTCATCACTCTCATCAACAGGTGTCAGGATCGGCATCTGCTGCCTCCTCAAGTATTCCGCTCCATATCTACCAATCTTTCGATTGGTAGCCAGATCATCCTCTAGGATCTTCTCTGCAGTATCAATGCAGGCTTGTCTGATCTCCGAGCATGCGGCTGCAGAGTCTGAGCCCGTCGAGGCATAGGAGGCTTCGGAGCTTTGTTTCTTGAGGAGCTTAATGGCATTTGAGAGGTCGACTGCTGTAGGTCGACTGCCCATCAAATAGTCGAGACGAGAGCTGATGAATTTGAGGAGATCGTTCTTAGAAGCGGCACCTGAGCAGTGTCAACTCAATTCCTTCGATATTCCTTCTTTATCAACATAAATGTGAACACCAACCATCTTTTTCAGCATTCAACTCAACAGCCAGAGCGAGTGCTGCAACGATAGCAATGGCGGGCGCACCTGTTCGAGTCTTAGAATTCTTGAATCCATCATTCGAGTTGCGCAAAAGGCAGGTACCTCGCACTCGCATAGCCTTGATACAATCAAACGCCTCCTCGCAAGTCGAGACATTGTCGTAGACAAACTCATGCGGGAGTTTCAGCTGGTCCAACACTTCGAGTTTACCCCTCGAGTATTTGATCGCTTGGAGGCTACGTTGTGCCATGATTCCTTCCCCAAGTTGAGTGTGCAATCAATGTAATGATTCAAACATTCAAGTAGGATGACACTGCTAAAGGAGAGGAATGGAACGTTAAGCTTTTTATCTAAGTAAAGATCTTGATGCGGGCAGCATATTTTGGCAGGCGCAGCCCGGCAGAAAATTACTTGTACCCCGCGAATCACACCGCCCTCTTATGAGTTGTTTCCTAAACGGCACCACCGAAATGTCCACGCTGGCTTGAAATTATTACTTATTGAAGTACATAGTTACCACCTACCTATTATCTACCTTGAGGCTGCCCGGAGCCGTATTCTATGAACATCTAATACGAAGTGTAGACATGACTCAAAGTCTAGATATTTAATGAGTATGTCATATATTCGTGGCGTTGGATTAATTATTGAATTAAGGTCCTAAATAGTTTCATAACTACATGTTTTACACGTACCGTTCAGATGAGTATTGGTATCCGATGTTGGTATTTCTGACGAGGAAAAGAGTGTATTGAAATAAGGAAGAAACTTTTCGCCAAGGTAGGGTCTACCAAGCTAATTTCATAGGAGAACAATTTGCCTTGCCCCAGGTTATCCTGCTTCTCATATGATTCAAAAAGGTGTGGAAACGCTTGTCGCCGGCTTGTTGGACAATATTATACCATCACACTGTACAGTTCGCTCTCAAAAGACTTGTTGTTTATTTGTTTGTTTGAGAATGTTTTAATCGTATCTTCATAAATACATTGCGTGCAACAGCGCCGGCCGAATAATGAATCTGATGAGGCAGAACAATGTTGTGGACCCTGGTGATATCACCCAACTCCGTAAATGTTCACCCCAACTCCGAACCAGATCCACCCCAGCGCCTAATGGTAAAGCCTCCCGATGTATGAGTTTGTGGAGATCCCGTTCAGCGGATTCTTAGAAGTGCGTGTACCCTCAATGCACTCTTTCACGAGGCTGCATGACCTCTACTATTCTGATTGACGATCTCGCCTGCCCTGAGCAATGCACTGACAGGATCTAAAATGGTGTCATCTGCTAAATTTGAATTTATATATTCTCTATTTCGAAAATCAGGGTGTTCATTGACTGTGTGGTGTGACGCGACTGGGCCGTAGCCGCGGAGTGAGGGTATAGAAGAGGCGTAATCTGATTTTGATAGTACTACGTTGTATTAGCATTATAGAGCATGTGGTATTGGAACCAGAATCATACATTTTGGAGACTGCTGTGGATGACCGAGCAGTGATGGTTGAGGGGATAGGGATGGAGGTCGGATAGGTGGTAGCTGGTTCTTAAATGGTTTTTGTGAGTAGATCGATGGGATGGGAAGAGCCCTCTCCATCGGTGGATCCATCGGCGTTCGTGGGGAATAGTAAATAGACGATATGGTACTTCCAGTAGATACGGTTGATCTGTTGGTAGATTCTGATTTTAGCAACGGTGCCGGATGACTCTGCTCAGTGCGACGAGCATGTTGCTGTGGCCCAGACGGGTTGAGAGGATCATGATGAGGAGCTGCTGAAAAGCTGGTCTGCCTGTCCTTCACACTTGCAATGCTAGGAAGTGGCTGATAACGACTAATGACCTCGTCCCGCTGAGCATCTCTCCATGGAAGCGAAGGAAAGATAGAATCGCGATAACCTGGCAGGATGGTAGGAGACGTTACGGCTTGTGTAGTCTGACCGTTGAATGCCTGCGTTGGCTTTGACACGATTGGCGAGGTTGGGGTGGTCACCGGCTGCCACTGGCCTCCATTTGCAAGCGGTTGCTCAACTCGAGGTTGGTTCACCGGAGAATCTTGTTGACTGGTGCCGCTGCTCGAAGTTCCAGTGCTTGCTACACTTGTGTGTGCCTCAAGTTTGGGCCGCTTGGACGCATCTGCGTCGCTCGCTGGCGAAAGTCAGTGGGATGTTCATCTATGTCTGCAGTGGCTTCAATGAGACGTACTCTGCTGGGGATTTGCGTGCCTTGCCTTGAACTCAGCCAAGTACTGCGAGTATTCTACGAAATTGTCCGTCTTCTTGTACTCCGCAAGCTCGTTGTTGTACCGCTCTTTCGCAGAGAACGCCTGCTGTTCGTAAGGATCTTTCTCGCCAGGTGAAAGGTTCTGCCAGTTCTCTCCAACCAGTTTGGCAATCTCCGTGAATGATAGATTTCTCCCCTTTAAATCCTCGCGCATCTTATTCGAGAATATTACATACGCAGATGGAGGCCTTTCCGGTGCATGCTCATCAGGTTTAGGATGTCGCCTGTACTTTCTCTTAGCTCCCGCAACCGATCCATTCCCATCTTTGCCATCAGCCTTGGTGCCCACAGGTTTATTATCATCCCCAGGGCGGTCCTCATTTGGTGTATTTCGAGGTGAAGCAAGAGCTCTGTCAGAGGATAGGCCTCTGGCGTTGGCGATCTTCCGCTGAAGCTTCCTGCGATGCCCTAGTTTCACACCCAGAGCGTCAAAATCCGACTCTGTTATATCGAGGATCGTATCCCAGGTATCAAAACCTTGTTCGACAAAATCGTGCAGGTAGTGAGAGATACCTAGCTCTGCAAATATGGTTGCCAAATCAGTCATACAAATGGTTGCGCCTGGGAATCGCCCAGTGCTTGAAGTTGGAGGGGCGTCTTCAAGTCCGTTTTCAGGCGAAGCGTGGAGAGCGTGTTTCGCACCCCGTCACAGAAATCCAATTCTTATGTCGAGAAATTGACTATGTCTCCAGCTGTTCCGAAGAACTGTCCTTCGGGGAGGGTATGTGAAGTGATGTCGTCGAAAGCCACATTGATATCTGTTGCGTGCAAAATCTGTACTGTTTCAAAGCATATAGGAATCGAAATGACTGAATGCTAAGTTATACGGGTCTGGAGATGTCCTTTCGACAAAATTATGTTCGGAGAAGCAGGAAACCTTTGCTCGCCGACTTTCGGTATGAGTTGTAATGTATGGGCTCGCAGATAATTCGACGACGTTGGATGATTATATCGTCAAGTAAGTCAAGTGGATATCCTTCAAATCAAATGTCGAGTTATTCGGAACTAGTGAAAGTATTTCTTTAGAGCGTTACATCAGCTCGAGGATAGGAATGTCTTCTATAGCAATGGCATTTCGGATTGCCGATCCGGCTTTAGCACTACCCGGGAACAAACGTGGTGGAGCTGCTTGTTGATGGTACAGCGTAAAAGGAGAGCAGATTCGAAATGGTTGAGAGTAGGACTAGGGATGTAGCTGGTGACTGTCTTTGGTGATGGGAGGCGTGTATACTCTGGAGGGAGGTGTGGGCGTTACGACTGATGATCCACAAATCGAGATCGGGGCAATGGGTATTTTCACAGTCGGCTCATATTTCAGGGGAGTCCAGGAGAAGATCGATCGACGAGGTTGATGCTTGTATCGGGAAGAAAGCAAAGAAAGGAGGGCAGAAGCGAAAAGGCAAAGGTAAAGGGCGTCCGTGTATGCTGCCTGTAAAGACTTAATCAAAAAGAGAAAACGAACGAGAGCTGAGCGAGCGAGAGGAGTGATGCGTGCCACAGAGGGGAAAGTGATGTCGTGCACTAGGAAATCCGATTAGGTGGGTGCAGGTGCAGGTGCAGGTGCATGTGCAGGTGTGAGTGATGTGGAGGAGCAGCAGGTAAGTAAGTGTAGGTCGAGGGTACGGAAGGAAGTACTTGTGAAGTAGTATCTAGCTAGGCTGTACAGTAGGTACCTACTGTAGTGCAAATGTTGATAAGATCCGCTATGGCAGCCTCAGGATTTCGGCTAGGATCGAAAGATGGATTGATTGCTGCACATGCTAGCAGTATGTGTATAAGTAAGTAGTATATGATCCCTACTATTCCTCACTTGTTCCTTCTGAGAACAGCAGACTGCAATCAACTTGCTCGTTATTGAAGTCTTCGTACGATTCTTTCTTCTCGTCGTCTTCTCTTCCTCCCTCCCCTCCCCTCAGTAATTGCAGTGGAAGGCCCGTAATGCCCATGCATTCCCCAGCCCGCACATGGGTGCCGCATATGCCTGCTGGCGCGAGTAATGAATCCTTGTATAGCAAGTAGGGGACCCTGCCTGTCGACCCATGGGAATGTGGAGGAGGCACCTACGGCGGCATCGGGTTTTTGATGTGCCATCGATGACCACCTACCTTTCGATCCTGTCAGCCAGCCAGCCAGCCAGCCAGCCAGGCAGTATCTTCTTTAGACTTTGCTACTGGGGATTAATTTACATGGCAGGTTGTTAGCAAGGAAGGAATCGACCGAGCTACGGAGTGCGGAGAGTACTGCTGAAAAGCTTGGAAACCACCGGATGAGCTTACCTGCCAATCGATGATGATGCAAAGGTACCCAAGGTAGTAAATGTCGGTGACGGAGCTACTGCCGACTTAGACAATCTCTTCGGGGCATGTCAGAATATTGCCACAGCTCAGAGCTTTAGAGATCGAGCTGCTGGAGACTAGATGCAATTGTAACTGGTTTACAGTGACTACTTGCACGGTTACACTATATGAGTCTTATGGCATTTTCATGATACACCATGTATGCCTGCTTACTCAAGACCCATTCCTAGCTGCCCGATGTTTGATGGGGTGAGATATGGAGAATCAAGTGATACGTGGAACTCAGAAACCAGGTAGGTTTCCCTTGACACTCCCGTGTTTACATTTACACTTTTACTAGGTCTAGGTGCCATTTTCCTGATGATTCGATCTTTGCGGTCTCTCGAGGTCTCTTGTTGCGAGTCCCATGTTGTCCCCGGATATGATGACCGGGCGAGAAGCTGTCTAGGTGAGTTCGCGTCCTGCCTTACGGAGAGTTCAGGCGAAATGCAACTGCTTCCTGATTATTTCCTTAAAGATCGTGAAGCCTCTTCAACTATTATACTGCACTTCATAAAGTATGGGAAAATAGAGAAGTATTTTATGTCAACGTGAAGAGCACACACTGGACTATGTACGTAGTACCTAGATCCTGTCATGAGGTGTCCTCGCTCTGAAAACGAAAGTTATGTACTATATTCCTCTTGTTGTACATCAGTTAAATCCAGACTCAAATGCAGATGTGTGTGCCCACGATAGCAACAATTCAGTACTCCTACACATACCACCATCTGAGATTACAGCAGCTCAGGTCCACCACGGCCGCCGCCCTTCGTACATCAATTTTCCTAACGATGCCGCCTCAAAGAAATAAACACGCCCGTCCCGCGACCATGGGAAAGCTGATCAGTCCCTCGAATTGTGATCCCTGTCGGCAAAGCACTACTTTTAAGCGAGTATCGATGCATAGTATATTTCCACGATCTGAAGAACACAAGTTCCCGCATCGCGAAAAGACACCGGTGACTGAGCATCTATCCGGATCCACCAGATCTTGCCTCTTTGCCATTGAAAGGCACATCAGCAATTCGCATCGCCGATGGTTTCCCATGCATCCCCTTTTCTGGACCATTATTGCGCATGCATCCCACACCTAAACAGGAGGCCGCTTTATAGTGGGGCAATGTAAATAAACACCAAGGAAAAACATTTCTCAATGTGAACTTTGCTAAATGAAGTCATTCACAGACAAAGAGAGAATTGGAGAAAATTTGAGGGAGATCAAAGCTAAGTGATTGGAGAAGAGTTTGATGGCTCGTAATATCGACAAACATCAATATAAATAAATGTTCAGATCGCAAAGCTAATCATATTCAAGTATTCCGTTTATGATCAGTTCGACCGTAACGACTTCAAGCAGATGGTTCTGCCACCTGCCTAATTAATCTTTAGCTAAGGCACTCTAACTTGCTATTGTAAACTTTGATCGTTCGCATGTATTGATTCGCGTAAGAGAGATACCCAGTAATTGAGTCTGATCCAATCCTGTCAGTTGCATCACGTTGAGAGCCAACACATACTTTCTCAGACTTCAGATTACGCGGTCTGGACTTGCAAAGAAGGTTCCCTACTTCACGAGGCTTGTCTTTGGATTTGCTGAAAATCTCGAGAATCCAGTCAAGCGCTGACTCTTGTGTCATGGTCAATCAGCTGCGATATCGAATACACTCAACATGTATCTTCCCATGTATCTTCCAACACTTCTAGAAGCTTACCTGTTGCATGCACCGAACGTCCTATTTTCAACCATGGCATTTGCTTAATCGCATTTGACTAGCGGAAACTCCATGTCTGACCCGGCAGCGTGTTCCAATCAATCGCACGCCGTCCAAAACAACATACGATCCTCTGGCACATGAACGCTTTTCCAAGACTTGAAGAAATGCCGTCTCCGCGGCATTTTATGCTTTGGATGGGACGAAGTCACTTTGCGGGAGGATGGATTGGAGTAAACATGGTAGGTATTTAGAGCGAGCTGGACTGGCGTATTGCGGAAAGCAGATGTTCACAGACTCTACCTATTCTTGTGTGATGCACCTCAGACACAGCCGAAAAGAAAACACTCGGAAGTCAGAATGCCGACCTTCACGCATTCCGAACATCAAGTATGTGACCATGTAATACTAACCAATTGCAATGATAAGTGATTATCTCTTTTATTCTCTCTTTGATAGAATATTCGGCTTTCTTGTCAATTGCACTCAATAATGCCGTACTTGAATCACTCAACTTACAACACTACAAAGACGTTCAATGTCAGAGCAACGTAACGAGACTTCTCACATATTGCACCATCTATAATGATATTGGTCAGCTGCACCCATTCATGTTGGAGAATCGCATAAGACCAACTCATGTATCCTTCTGCATTGCACTTTCTCTCAGCAATACAGGTGGCTTCCGCCTTATGAAGCTAGGCGACCGTAATCCTAGAAAGGGCAACCATAGTAAAGCTGCAATTGCCATCTCATTTCCCCCATCCTTACCTAGGTACTTTCAGATCTTCGGTCACCCATCGCTTTCTCGATCTCCCATCTCAAGACGAGCACAGAATTGGTTTTGCCGTCATCCCACGCATCTACTAGGGCATCTGAATCGCAACGACTTACCGAGCGAGGCTGAGCTCTGAGCCTGTTCAAGATCCGTCAGGAGGCGGCGGTCTCAAAACCTGTCCAACTCAACTCCATCCGAAAGTATTGCACTGCAACAGTTATCGGTCAAACGAAAATGCCTCAATCGAATGATGTCTCAGCTATTGCAGCTTCAGACGAGCACGATCTAGCTCAGGTACGTCGCTCTTTCATCGCCGCTCAAGTCGAGTTTTATCGCATCATTCCCCGCGGCATGCTTGCCTCGCAATGTACCATACGTAGCACCGGCATTTCCTTTACCTGCTCTGTTGTCTTCGATACCCCCGCCAGTTGCAGCTGCTATCATCAGCTGAGGCCATGCCATGCAATGCCATAGTGATTAGGCATGGCATAATTACCTGAAAGGCACATGGCAATAATGGCAATTCAATTCTGCGGGCAACCGATTACGAAAATGCCATCGGCTTTTCGAACGCCCAGATATCCTGCATGCGCCCGCGTAGGGTCGCAGCACAGCACAGCACAGCTAATCATATCTGCTCTCTAGACCCTTAAGCAAATAGCCAGGTAAATTCACTTATCTGATCCAATCCGATCCTAGGCGTTCGGAAAGCCCATCCAGCTTTCGCATGTTCGTTTTTGCCCATCTCGATCTTCGATAAGAGGCCGGCCTTGCTGTCCGGCTCCGCCTGTGGCTTAGGGAGCTGAAATAGGATTTACGCGTAAATAGATCTTAGCGTGAGTCTGGATCTACGACAGCGCAGCATCGCTAGATCTGGACCATCTCGAAAACCTGTCAAAACATCCCGGATTATTTTCTTCAAGGAGACAAGTCCGCAATCCGACTCTAAGGAGCCAATCCTGTCTTCCGAAGAACGTTAGCACCACCGTCGCTATCAAATGGAGCAGGTGCATTTTCTGCCTGTGTCCGATTTTTATATTCACCGTTCCTCTTTTCGGACCGTACTGAATCAGAAACATTACTAACTATTCACATAAATTTAGAGGAGAAGTATGTATTTTGCCGCTTTAAAATCCTCCATGATCTGGATCAAGGGACTCGGTCTTTCGCTCCGATCACAAGACTTTCAATATGAGATTTACTAACTATGTCTCAATCAAAAGAAGACCGCGGAGGCGCTCGAATCAAATTTAACGAGTCTCGAGAAGAAGATCGACGATCTTCTGGCCAGCTTCGAGGAGTCGGAACGCGCCAAGGTGGAAGAAGTCAATGCGAAGCTGGGTAACGAGACTGGAGGGAGTGGTGGAAAGGAAGAGAAGGCTTGATTCGTTAATGTGGATGAGATAAGGGGTTGAAGCGGGCAAGAGTGCTTGGCTGAATATGGAGGTGGATGAGACTTCGACTTCGAAGTGCTTCGCTCTCGTTTCGGTATGACTTTGGAGAAGGGTCATTGGACGTGTTAGAATGTCGCATCCATTGCTATGACTAGTTGATGACAAGAAAGAAGTCTTCTGAGTTACGTTATGACTCTCAGACTTACCATCCTGCTTCTCTATGTTTACATGTACTTGCTACCGGGTAACCAATTGGCCCTTTTCATTTCCGTTTTCATCCTCGTCATCACGTTATTTTCTGCGTCTGCATTTACCTCACTTCATTCTGTTATCCTTCAAGTCTGTATGAAGTTGCATCTCCAGTTATCTCCAAGTCGCCTTACATTTGTCACTTTCTTCCAGCTATGTGTCAACTTTTATACTATGGTCACGGCTAGAAGCAATCCACGTATCACGCTCAGAAGTACTTCCCTCTTCCGTGGTGTACGGACAAAGGCACGTATTGGAGGGGGGGGAGACGGAAAGTGAGCCATGCATATCCTCATCAAGCCATCTCTTTTCAGCTAATGTCTCAAAAAGTCACTCGGGTTTTTGATCCACGATTAAAAATACCGATTATTCATTCGGATTGTTGATCCTTGCTCAGCTCAGGCTTTATATCTCTCTTTCAAGTTTCAGACCTTCCATGCCTTTTCGATATCTGTCGTTGGCCTGTGGTATCAGGAATTACATTACTGCATGTAGGCAAGTATGTGCACAAAATAAACGACGGAGGGATAAGGAGAAACGAATTCGAGGGTTGATATCAACGAAGCTGTAACCAACCACAATGATGTTGTTGCAACATTGTCATGCGAGTTCCTATACTTAGATAACAAACGACATTGCTGAGGATGGTTGTCACTCACAAATATGAAGGGAAGCACGCATGAATAGAAATCCGCTTATTCAATATTATACATTTCGTATTCCTAGTCTCCTATCCACCGAGAGGATTTCATCACTCTTATCCTGTGGTATTCTATACAAGTGTATCCCTTCATTTTCCTTTCCCAGCCATGCTGTCTATCCATGTTGTACCACACCGAGCCATGCCATTCTATGCTATGCTACACTCCTACCATGTCACCGAATGACCAAATCGCTGAGCAAAACACCATACCCAACTCCGTCCAAAGACCAAAGAAACAGATACACGAAAATAATCACCAATCCAAGCCCTCACCATGCAGAATACTCTTCAAGATCCCCGCGCCCAGTCCCTCGACAGCTTGAGCTACCTCCTTCTCACTAACACAACTCCCAACTCTCTTCTCATCACCGACCCCGATGCCCCCTCCGAATTTAGGCGCTCGTCCCTTTCTCGGTCCAGCATTCAACGCCACAAACGATCCATTTCTCCCATCAACAGCACTAATCAAAGAAAGTGTCTCCAAACTCCCGATCACGTCTCTGAATTCCGTGCTAGTGAGAGGATGCAGAATAGAATCCCGCGTGCAAAGCTTGCAGTAGATATCGTACAGAGCTTTGATGGTGGGTGCTACGTTCTTGGATTTAGAGGGTGTAGCCATGACATTCGCAGCAGCTTCGCGCTTGCTCTTCTCGACTGCTACTAAGGCGCATAGAGCTGCTTTTTGTTGAAGGTTCAAGGTCTTGAGTCTTTGGTTGGCGCCGTTACCGAAGGTGGATGAGGTGATCTTGTTGACGTGTGAGATGAGTGCTCGCGGAGCGGTCTCGACGGTGAGAGCTGCCAGTGAGTGGGAAAGTGCCTTTGATGTAACAGATCTGGCGACTGGAGCTCTAGATGCGAAGTTTGCGTTCTCTTCGAGTGGTCTCTTGGATGGGCTGGATGGGCATTGTTGTTCGAGTTGCTCGATTAAAGCTTGATCGTGCTTCTGCTTGGTCTCTGTTTCAACTAGATCGATGGCTCGTCTACAGATATCGAAAGCTTTGCGCAAATCTCCGCTCTGGCTGGACACCTTCCGGGAACAAAGGTCGATTGCTGCAGGGTGGAGGAAGGGAACGTAGTCTGGTGTTAGACTATCCGCGGGTATGAGAGACTTTAGTCGAGTTGTAATGACTGTCTTGATCTGAACTGCGCTATAAGGGAGGAATGGTAGAAGCTGTGGCTTCAAGTTTCGGGCTTTCAATCGAGGAAGGAATCGATCCGTCATATCCAATGCGTTCGCAATTCCGACCAAGACAAGACGCGAAGATTTCTGTAGGGACCATTCGAAGAGCTTGTACAGAATCTCCAGGTCCAAGGTGAGAATGTGGTCGATCTCGTCGAGGGTGACAACATATACCGTCTTGTTCTTCTTCCGCGATACGAACATTCCTTGCAAAGTCTTGATCTCATCTCCCTCGAGAACCTCGATGCCTTCACACAGGTTCTCCAGCAGATTCCCTTGCAGATCCTTCGATGTTTTCATGCTCATGCAATTGATGTATGCCTTCTTGACCGTAAACGATGGTTCGAAGGAATCCGTGACCTCGTTGACCATGGCACTTTTTCCAGTTCCTGGCGGTCCACTGACATAGGTGCAACCCCCGGACGTCTTGGCGATACACTGCTCAACGAAATCTGTCAATTCATCTCTCTCTGCCTCTCTTCCAATGAGTCGTCCAGGCTCTGTGCTACGCGTAAACAATTGTCTTGCTTTGCTGTAAACGGTTGTGATTGATCCGCCAGGTGTTAGTGGCGTGCGCGGAGTCCGAGGAGTCAATGGCTTTCCAGCAAGCATAACACGATGTCTGGGAGTGATTGGAACAGCCTTCGAGAGTGCATCGCGGTGTCGAGGGGTTTGAGGTGTAGGATTCTGAATGCGTCGTCCAGCAGCGCCGTGCTTTGCAGGCGTCGACTCATCAACTTCCATCGGTTCTGCATCATGAGTTTTGTTAGGTGTGATCTTCGTTACAAAAGGGTTCTCGTTCTCGTCGTTGAATATTTCAGGTTGGTGAGAGGGTTTGACGCGTTTTGATGCTGAGCTGCAATTAGTAGAGTTCAGGACTCGAGATGGAAGACGACATACCAGAAATTGTTGTGCTTCGAGTCCGCTTTCCTAAAACAGAAGATGCCATTGTGTCGGATTGTTCTTGCTGTGAATATTGGTGGAGGTCGTGATAAAAAGGTTGGTTGTTGAGGAAGCTGCAAAGTGAAGAGAGGAAGGGTAGAGACCGAGGTCAAGTAGGAAGAATATCAAAATGTCAGTCGCGTCCAGGACGCGATGTTCGCGGAGGAGCGCGACGTGTAAGCGAGATCGTAAAGTGGTTCAACACCCCTGATCCCTGATCCCTGGACTGGATCTGGGATGACTAGGCTAGGATGACTAATCTGCCATTCCAAGTCGGGTATTTCCCAAAGCGAACTGATGCCGAATAGAAGCAAAACAAATCGCTTGACACTAATTCCTATGTATTTCTGTCCCACTGTCCCATCGTGATTCTTTTGGACGGTATGGAAGATCACTCTTGTATTCTTAAAAAATCCAGTAAAGCATCGTTACAAGCTTTATCGTTCAAACTACCAGTACCTTTCTTACCTTAGTGTATACAGAGTAGTACTCTTTAGCCTTCCTTCCCTTGACACAGTACGGCTAGGGAAGTTTGATGATTCACCGCGCCCGCGCCCGCTGATAGTTCGCGCGCGGGAGAGGTTGGGGGCCGACGCGCTTGGTGTCAATCCAGATCTGACAAGTGCCATCCCGCGATGAGTCCAAGTTACTTATAAAAGCCATGTAGCAGAAACCAAATGGGAAGCCGGTGGCTGGTAAGACTTCTTCCCCTCATATTCTTATATGTCTCCATCTACACCTTTCTGTTCGACGGACTTATTCAAGTATGGTGGTCTAGCTACTTCCTCTAGTAGGTATTCCGAGATAATACATTTCAAGGCCATACGGAGTAGGTACCATGCCATGCTATCACCATGCTACAGTATGTAAGGAGTTGTTCTCTCTAACCGCCGGCAGGGATGATTTGGATGTGACAAGTGGCCCAAGATGCCAGCGCTTTCTGCCCCGCCAATCACACCCGTCTCACAAGCTCTCACCAACCTGACGTGGGCTGGGCGTCTGTTTGTGCTGCTGCCAATACAGTAATCCGGGTCGGTCGAGGATGAGATGGGTCTTCGTGGAATACAGATACCTTAGCCAGCTTACCTACCTACTCTACCAGATCTAATCTATCTGCCGAGAACCATTACTTTCTGTACCTCGCCCTTCAGCTTCCCCGTAATTCTATCGCATTTAAGTACGAATCACCTTGTTAAAGACCCGTATCGCGGTCGCAGCAAAGCCGACCTCATTCTGGTACAGACCCCGCCTTACCGGCAGCGATCTCTGTGCCTCAAGAGCAACAGCTTACCCGTTGCTTCAACATCCTAAAAATAACACTTCGTGCATCGACTGCCAAAATCTTCATTGGATCATTCAGATCCGTACCTGAAAATGGCCGGCCGTCAAGGCAAGCCCGATGAGGAGCTATTCTTCTCACGGCCATCGAACTCGAATGGAGAAGATAGCCCTACCGTCGAACCCTTGAGAATCTCGAAGCCCATGAGCCCAAAACCTCGAGCAGACTCGGCCGCTTCAGGGCGAATGAATTATTCAGCCCCAACTAGCAAACATAGCTTTCCTCTGCCTCCCGGCGCATCGAGCTCAGCAAGCCCTCTACCATATCCTGACGACGACGATATCTACACCCGCCCTGTCGAGTCTCGAAAGCAAAAAGCTCCATATCCCGAAGATATCAAGCCCTACTCCGGGAGATCAGGCTCAGGTAGCCAAGGAAGACCAGAAACTAGTGGAAGGATAGGATCAAACGATAGCACATCGCGGCTCAACACTAGTCCACTTGACAAGAGAGGTCCTGGCCTTGCAGAACGCAGGGGGACAGCTCCAAAGCCATTGCCAGAATCTCCGGGACCAGACGTACCAGATAAAGAAGGACTGTTCGCAAAGCAGCCCAGGAGAGATCCTAAACCTGCTGCCGCTGCACCACGTCCGGCTCAGTCCAACACTCCATCTTACCCCGAGTTTCGTCAACAATATTACCCGCCACCAGTCCCTGGAGCAGTCGAGCTCAATGGGGCATCAGCAGAAAACCACAACCTGACCGCTCCAAACGCAATGAACCGATTTGCTTCGTCTGCTTCGAATTCAACCACTAGAGCTACAAGAGGATCACCTCCCCCGCCAGAGACCCCGATTGTGGGCCCTGGAGAACAAGCTGGAGGTGGAATAGAAGCAAGATATGCCGCCGCAGGAATATCAGGAACTGCTACTTTAAGTAGCCTCCAGGCACAGAATGCAGCAGCTGCGCAAAGACAAAATCAATATGGAACCCCACCTGTTCCTCAATTACCACAATCTCCTGGTCTTCTCCCAGTTCAACATCAAAGCATTCCTAGACCTTGGACTCCAACTGAATCGCCAGACAATCAGCCTCATGGCCCACCGACTGTCTACCAAGGCCCAAACCAAGTGTCAAACTCACCACCTCCAGGACAGCAACAGAGTAGACCAAGCACAGCGAGTCAACCGAATTCACTTGAACAGGACTTTCAGAGGATGCAAATGTCGCATTCTCCTCCACCAGCATATTCTAGTGTGACTCCGGGCAGCTCAGGTGCAGCTCAGACATATCCAAATGAGAAAGGTCGTACTGGGAGTATCCCAGCGCCAATCAACACAGTTCCCAAGCCGAATATTGCTTCTCCGCTCACTTCACCAGCTTTGCAGCATCCAGGTCATCCTGCATTTGCCAACGATCCGAGAGAAGAAACATCGCACCCTCAACATGCTGTTGCACAAGCAGCTTCCGTTCAGCAATTTGCGAACTCGTCACCTTTTCAGGGTGCAGGTCCGAGTTCACCACCTCCACTTCCGGAAGGTTGGATTGCTCACCTGGATCAAAACTCTGGCCAGTATTACTACATTCATCTCCCAACTCAAGCTACGCAGTGGGAGTTTCCGAAGGGTCCAACTCCGCTGAACCATCCTGATACCGTACCCCTATCCCCTACCGTTTCAACCTATGGAAACCCTCTTGCTTCTCCAGGATTCAGTGTTTTTGGCAAGACCTCTCTTAACTCACCGGGCTTCCCGCCACAGACTCCAGGATATGCTGAAAGTATAATGAGCATGGCATCACAAACCCCAACAGCTGCAGGCTTCTCTGGTCCGCCACCAAGTGCGGGAGTAGACATGTACAAGATTGCACCTACCAATGGAGTGTACTTCGGACCATATTTACGATATGTAAACATGGATATGGAAAGAGGTATGTGGCTTGGTACCATCATGTTGGTGACGGATGCCCCTCAGCCGCCAACTATCCATATCCACCAGAGTGTAGACTTATCACCAAACCCTCGTCAATTAAAGCCAAGTCCTATATATACACATCAACGATACACCTTTTATCGATATGATGTTGATTTGCAGATGGGCGACGGGCCAAGTGATAAATGGACCTATGCAATTACTTCACATTTGGGCTGCACGCGTTATGAATTCTTGGTTGCCGGGCGTCACGAAACCAACTGGAGATTCATCGCTCATTCCGGTAACGACTTCGCTATGAACACAAGCGTAAACGAGCGTGCCAAACTCGGAGGAATCGGGTTCATGTGGAAGGATATCTTGCAAAAGAATGTCGAATGTGGCGGATTCCACGTACAGCTTGGACTAGGTGATCAAATATACGGCGACAGGTTATGGAAGGAAATTCCCCTGCTGAAGCAATGGCTGGCAATCAGCGGGAAAGAAAATCGTAAGAGTGCGGCTTGGACAGCGAGACACGAGGAGGATGTTTCACACGCCTATTTCCATTATTACACTAGCCACTTTGATCAGCCATATTTGAGAGAAGCATTTGCGCAGATACCTCACATCCTTCAAATCGATGATCATGACATGTAAGTCACTCCTCAATCTTGAATCGCAAAGGCTAATACTCCTTTACTAGTTTCGATGGGTTTGGTTCATATCCAGAATATATGCAATCTTCCAACATGTTCAAGAATATCGGAAGAGTTGGAATTGAGATGTATCTTTTATTTCAACATCACACGACGCTTGAGATACTCCGCAACGTTAACTCTGATATAGACCTCTTCACGATTACTGGATCTGGCTGGCACTTCGTCAAATTTCTTGGCCCCGCTGTTGTGGTGGTTGGACCAGATTGCCGGTCGGAACGTAATCATCGCCAGGTTCTAGCAGGACCTACATATCAAGGAATATTTCCGAAGGTAGCGACATTACCACCGAGTGTCCAGCACTGCATCTGGATGATATCCGTCCCTATTGTCTATCCTCGCATGGAATCTATCGAGAGTATCGCTCACACCATATCAACGGCCAAGAAGGGCGTCACTGGTACCTATAATTTACTCGGGAAAGTGACAAGTTCCGTGGCTGGTGTTGTGGGTGGCAAAGAAGTAGTACAATCTGGATTCACAGCTCTGAAGAAAGGAATGGGCAAAAATGGCCTGATGGGCGGAGTCTTGAACACATTTGGGGACATCGATATCGCTGATGAGCTGAGGGATATGTGGACACATGAATCGAAAGACCTGGAAAGAACATATTTGATCAGGACGCTGCAAGGAATTGCAAACCAGAAGGGTATTCGAATGACCTTTTTGTCTGGAGGTAAGCTATACCCGTCAACCCACCCCACAATAAGTGTACCTGCTAACAAAACAAACAGACGTCAACTGCTGCGGCGCCGGTCTAGTCCACGACCCAAGCCATCCTAGCGACCACAAAACCATGTACCAAGTAATTTCCTCCGCAGTCGTAGCCGCCCCTCCACCATCCTATGTCCTCAAAATGCTGCACAACAATAAACCACTCTACGTGCCAACCAACGGCCAAAAGAGTACCAACCAGGTCTCCGACACTAAAGAAGACATGATGGAGATCTTCCAAACCGACACCAACGGCGGCCCCCGCGAGATGAAGAAACTGATGGGTAGGAGGAATTACGCTGCTTTTGTAGCGTATGATCCTGAAGCTGTTCCTGGTACTGCGTTTTCTGGAAGCTCGCAGAATGGCCAGACGGGTCTGGCGAAGCTGAGTCTGGCGGTCGATTTTATTGTCCAGGGAGACAGTGGGTTTGCCGCGCCCACGAAGTATGGTCCTGTTATCATTCCTAGCTTGGAATTTGGTCGATGAGTGTTGAAAAAAGAAAGTCAGGTGTTGGTTGGGCTTTGAAAATTATAATTTTTGATGGCCTGCGGGATGTTTACTTGCTTTTTGAGCAGCGCAACATGGGCGGGTTGGAGTTGTAGGGTAGCGCCTGGATAACAATGTAGCGTTCTCTTGCCATTTTTCCATATTCCCTATACTATGTAGGATAGGCAAAAAAATAAACTATAGCGATCGAAACGTAGAAAGAACTTGGACGTCGGTCGACCTTCGAAATATGTGAGAAACACCCCATCAAGGGCCCATCAAGGGTTAAATTCACATGGCGCTACAATTTCTCACATTCACATTCTTGATCTGCTGTTTTAAGCTCTTTCCGAGCCGTTCCAAGTCACACTACTAGCAAAATGTCCCGGTAAGCTCACTTCACCACGACAAGTGATCCTTGTCAGTATCCGATTGAGGAAATAATTACACGAGACCAAGCAACGGCATTGAAAATTGGTGGATTGAGTATGATGTGCATTGAAGTATATGAGAAAACAGTACTTATCTTAACGCTTCAATATTCCTTCCTTCATTGGCTTCCGCCGCGAAGCTTTGCGATTGAAATTATGCGGAAGAGGGTTACGGGTGGTATCGTCCACACCTTATGTCCACACGGGCAATTTACGGAGCAAATTTCTATTTTCGACATTGTTCTATGGAAAACATTAATCGTGTTTAATGGCGATGTACAACCGTGGACGAGAGACCCCACCTGCGACTTCCTTCCATACAGTCGCTAGCTAGCTGAGCTAGACCTGAGTCATGGACGTAAGAAAGAATACCTGTCGGCATCAATGTGTAACGGCAACCACCACCCTTCGATAAGCACTATCTCACATCTCATTTTCTCATGTACAAAGCCAGTTCAGTCAATCGATCTGTTACCCGCAATCTCAAAAAGAGTGCAATTGATAGAGGAGAGCTTGCTCTGCGCCTTCAAGTTTAATTGTAAACATGAGTGGGAATGCAGTGGAGAGCTTGGTGAACCTCACCGATGCGGGGATCGAAGCTGCCAACCAGGCGGTCCGGGACGAGCCAGCTGTGAAAGAGCTCGATGCTTCCAAGGTGACTCTTACGAGGACTGAGAGCCCGAGAAAGGTACCGGAGGCCAATTCGGAAGAGTGAGTGGGTTTGATGTCCCTCCATCCTCCTTGCTTGGGGAAGCTTGAGATAGAGCTTCGATCGATCTCTACAAGATCCGTTGATATAACACGCTTACTGATTTCAAATAGAGTATGGGATATGAAAACTTGCACAGACCATAGTAAGTCACTCCAGCCTGCATTTACCAATGTTCGAGATAATCAGCTTTGGGTCTATGAAGATTGTGTACTGACGTCTTCAAGTGCTTATGGTAAAATGGACCTCTACTCAAGGATGGCACGCCCCAGAGATTAAGACGTATGGACCACTGACCATGTCTCCAATTGCATCTTGCCTCCATTACGCAACGCAGTGTTTTGAGGGTATGAAATTCTATCGAGGCTACGATGGAAAACTGCGACTCTTCCGCCCAGATAAGAACTGTGCTAGGCTCTTGATGAGCGCTCAGAGAGTCGCTCTACCACCGTTTGATCCCGTGGAGCTGGAGAAGCTGATCAAGGCTTTCTTGAAGGTCGATGGACCGAGTAAGTCCTGCCTTACCCCTATCATTTCGTCCTACTAAGCACGACATCTGAGACCAAGGAGAAACACACGATGAGAGACTGATGCCCCGGTAGAATGGCTCCCGAAAAGCCAACCAGGATCTTTCCTGTACATTCGACCGGCCATCATTGGTAATGGGCCTGAGATTGGTGTCACGGCTCCAGGAGAAGCTCTTCTGTTCGTTGTGGCTGTCGCTTGGCCTGACCTCTCTGGTTCTTCGAGACCAGGAAGTGCACCGAAGCCTCCTGGACTGAAATTACTCGCTTCGAAGAGCGATGTCAGGGCTTGGCCTGGTGGATTCGGATATGCTAAGGTTGGAGCGAACGTAAGTACACCTTTTTCCACATAGTCTAGGGTCGTTCAGGAGCCGTGAAGACGGATTTCCGAATGGGCACTTGACTAGGATTGACTTCACGTCTCCGATACACTTTGAAGCCTGTACTGATTCTATAAAAGTACGGACCGGCCTTCGTGGCTCATATGGAGGGACGAAAGGCAGGCTATGATCAAATTCTGTGGTTGCTGGGATCGGACTTCCAGGTCAGATTTTCTTCCCCAAGCTACGACTTCAAATTCGGCATGAAAAAAAATTGACACCTTCCAGGTAACCGAAGCAGGAGCCAGTAATTTCTTCGTCATCTGGAAAACCAAAGAAGGGAAACTTCAGCTCGTGACAGCTCCTTTAGATTCCAAAATTATCCTCGACGGCATCACAAGGCGAAGTGTGGTTGAACTAGCTAGAGAGAGACTCATCGAAGGATCGAAATATCTCAGTGCTGAGGCACAAGCTTTGGAGGTTGTAGAGAGGACGTATACTATGATCGAGCTCGAGGAAGCTTGGACGGATGGTAGGCTTGTTGAAGCTTTTGTGTCGGGTACTGCTGTGAGTTGCTTACCCGTACTTGTTTCATGAAGGCGCAGGTGAGGCTTCTGCTGATTCAAAAATGGCTACAGTACTTCATCACGCCGTGCTCGGCTATCAGTTTCAGGGAGAAGGAGCTGGATATTCCGATGGGTGATGGGACGAGCGGGCATTATGCTACGCTGTTGAAGAAGGTATGGACACTTGTGATCGAAATCACCAGCTCTGCTTACTGATCATTGGTGTTTAGTGGTTGAACGATATCAAGTATGGAAATGAATCTCATGAGTGGGGCGTCATAGTAGAGGAAGATTAGAGATTAGATAGACCACCAAGATTACTGTAGAAATGCGAAACATCAGCACATCTGATGAGCACAATCCCAACGATCCTGAAGCCTGGTAAGTGAGATTTGTGCCCGCGTGCTAACGAGGAGTCGATGAATAAGGAGCCTGAGAAACTCTCAGGCGTGATGTGTTGGAAAAGGACATCTAAGCGGATGCAGAGGAGAGGTCCTCATCTCGAGGGGGGTGTTTATACTGGGGCTGAGAGACGCTATGACGAATGCCGATCTATTCCTTCCTCCTCGGGAACTTGAAGCAGTGAGTAAGCGAGATAGAGGGACCTCGATGGAAGTGGCTAAAATGCAAGTCGGAGCTCAGAAATAAGGCGAGGATGCTCATGATCAGGTTAGCGAGCGCGAGTAAACACCCAATTAGCATGGCAGTTGTTTAGGTGCATATTGTGATATATGTTTAACAAAGATTCCGTTATATGGACTTCATCTGACAGGAGAAGTTTAAGGTCCAATAAATGATGTTAATCCCCGATATCAGACAAATGCCTGGAGAGAAGCAGCATGCCATGCAACTCGTAATGTCTGCTTACTCCGGGGATTGCAGGTGAAGAAGGGGTCGTAGTAGGGCTCAATTGCTCTGCATTTTCTTCGAAACTATCCCTCAAACACTCCGCCTTGACTTCTATTGCTCTTCTTCTTCCTGCTCAATACCCTTTCATCACATATTCAACCACTTCCTTCTCCACAGCACCAATATAGTAGACAAATACCTAGCATTGAACGAGCGTCCAATCAAGAACACCATATGTCTCTTCGACGTCGATGGGACCCTCACCTATTCACGAGGTAAAGGCGCACCAGAAACACTCTCCCTCCTATCCTCCCTCTCCACCGAAAACTATCCATCGGATTCGTCGGCGGTTCCGACCTCCCCGACGACAAGAACAACTCGGCACGCCCGCCCACACCTCCATAACCGATCTCTTCGATTACAGCTTTCTCGGAAAACGGACTCGCGGCCTACGAACACGGCACTCCTCTACCAACATAGTCATTCATCGGCTGGCTCGACGAAGAGAAGTATAAAAGAGCTGGTTAATTTCATCTTACGCTATTTTGCAGATCTGAATATCCTGATTAAGAGGGGGGCGGTTCTGGAGTTTAGGAATTGAATGGTTGATGTCATTCCGATGAGGAGGACTACTAGTATGAGGGAGAGAAGATGAATTCCAAGTCTTTGATCTGGAATACAAGATCTTGGAGAGTTTTATTTAGGCTTCAAGAGAGAAAATCGCGGATTTCGGGCTGACGTGAGTAAGCCCTTTGCAAATCTACGTGCTGTGTCACTAGGTTGTGATGCGTCTAAGAAGTTAATCTGCTGACATGAGAGGCAATATTGTCGGATACAGGTGTTCTATCCGAGGTCAAATATCCTTCGACGTCTTCTCCACGGGCCACGGGCTGAGATAAGAGGTTTTGCCTGCAGCTTTTAGAGAGGGAAGTGCAGCAGGTAAACGGCGTCGAGTATACCAATGTACATCTCTTTGGCGATAGTACTGAGGTTGGTGGGAACGATTATGAGATTTTTAGTGATCCTAGGACGATTGGTCATTCGGTGGGGGGTTTTGAGGATACGATGGCGTAGGTGAGGAGGTTGTTCGATCTTTGATTAGCGAGATTTCGGGTGTGGATGAAAGGAATGGATGATGACGATGTGCGATGCCGCAAATTGTCATGTTATTTTTCGAGAGTTGGGGCTGGTCGAATACGTCTTGGGTAATGTAAACCTATCAACTAATAGTCACGGTATTCAAGTAAGATATCTCATAACCCTTACATTATGCTATTATTATGCTTGAATTTCGCTTACTTACTGGAAGAATTCTATTCCAAAGCCCTTGGTCCTCTCACTCTACAGAACCTCGGAAGTACACAGATAGTCAGGAAAGCGATGGGAGCAGCTACGATGAGCTGTAGCTGCCGCCGCCCCCCAGAGCTCGTATTGATATGACTGTCTCTGCAACTTCCTTCTTTTTTATGAAACGATGATTAATGGAACAAGACATAAATGACCATCGCTAGAGTATAAGAATAGGGCTCAATGGCTACAACGGGCTTCGAGGCTGTCTAGATCCGCGTTGCGGCGTTCGGTCCAGAGAAGCCACGGCAGTTGTCTACTGGACTTCTGTGAACGGTCCGTGACTCTCTCGGATCTCTCTGTCTCTCGAATTAAAGTCGGATAGCAGTTTAGTGACTTTGTATACCTCTCTCTTGAAAGAATGTTGCTGTTCTGTTCAAATGAGATCTAATCGGTGAAGGGAATATGAAGAAATACTGAGCGAGCTGAAGCTTCACTTCGCCAGAGGCGAATTTGACTTGCTTTGCTTATCACCACCATATTAGGATTTGGAAGTCGATTTGTTGAATATGTCTTGGCCTAGACGTAATTATCTTGCATCACGGCCGTAAATAGATATCTCCATCCCAGGTATTTTCAATTTACATCTCCCTATGCCGTGTAATGCACCACCTAAGCCTTAGCAATAGGCGAACTAGCCACAGCAGCAAGCCTCTTCTTGTTTACCAATCTAAACCCACCAACCAACAAAAATAATGCCTCAAGACCTAAAATAACAGCCAATGTGACCATCGCACCGATCACACCAGCTACAACCTTAGAAATACCTCCTCCTGAGCTCGGTGAGGGTGTAGCAGAAGAAGGCGAAGAAGAAGTCGTCGCACTTCTAGCGCAAAGTCCCTCAGTATTACCACACTGAGCGCACCAGGTTTCCTGGTCTCCGATAGAAAACTTATTCATTTCCGAAACGAAAGTCGTCCATGGTAAGACAGTCTTTGATTGACCGAAGAGCGGGTAGGTGGTGAGTGGGTTAGCGGCAGCGGAGCCATTAGAGAAGAGGAAGCGGACGGAGATGTCCTCCACTTTCGGGTACGATGTATTGGATACCGTGGCGTTAGTGACGAGCT
Organism: Rhynchosporium graminicola; assembly: GCA_900074885.1. Lineage (NCBI taxonomy): Eukaryota > Fungi > Ascomycota > Leotiomycetes > Helotiales > Ploettnerulaceae > Rhynchosporium > Rhynchosporium graminicola. The sequence goes on from FJUW01000009.1 coordinate 364,520, forward strand.
CGAAAGACATCGAGGAAGCGTAGTCTACGACTGCGGTGAAGTTCTCTGATACGGCTGGGAGTTGAGCGAGGCCGAAGAAAGAGAGAAAAGATGCGTAAGCTCCAAATTGGATCCCAACTGGCACTTTGCTCTTTCCAACAATCGTTTGGTTTAGTTGCTGAACAACTTGAGCAGCTAATGTGGAGCCGGCGATGGCGCGGATAGACTCAGATGCGTTGTATGCTAGGTTGAACTCATGGTCATCTGCTAAGGTCTTCAGTTGGAATACAGTCTCGCTGCTGAGGAGTTCGCTAGATGGTATGCTACTGTTGTGGATCAGAGCCACATTCACATAATCAGAGACTGTGAATATCAGTACATGTCACAAGGTAAGAGGTAAAAAGGTGGCTTTAGGATGCTTCTTACTGGTGTATGCGTTCTTGAATGAATTATTAGCTGAAGTGAAGATACCCTTTACCACAGGGAGAAGGTTAGAGTAAAATCCAGCAGTGGCATCAAGTTTCTCCTTGTACTCCTTAGAAAAGAAGTAATTGTTTGAGCTGACAATGGCCTTGTTGCACCCAGACTGTCCCTGCCTATTCAGATCGCAAGGTTAGTTTGCTTCTTTAGGTAATGTTTGGAGTATGCAGAGTAAGCATGTCTCGAAAGCAGGAACATATCCCAACCCCGGGATCCGCTGGATAGGTCGATTGAATTGCGAGAAACTGACACTTACAGCCAACCAGAATTCTCGGAATTGGTACCGCTAGAAGCAGAGCTTACCGAATTGACAGGAATGACTGTGAAGGAACCCGAGTCAGCATTCCGTAGTCAGAAAAGCGTCAAAAGGATCAAGATGGGACGAGAGTTGGGATTTTGATGCAGGATGAGGGCATAGGCTTATTCATACCCAGACACGCTCGGAAAGAGGGGAAAACCTCGGATAAAACCTACGTTGGAAGCCATTCAAAGGAGCTGAAACACTGGATCCATTGGCAAGAGATTGCGTGCCTATTGTAGCTCCCACTGGTGGATAGAGACCTTGCAAGAACCCAGCTGCTGAGTTCTGAAGCACGGTATCGACGGGAGCTTCAACGCTCAATTGAGAAGTCTTGACAATATCCGTAGCAAGGCCAAAGATAGGAGAAGATGCATCTGCATCTACATAGCGGTTACGGTAAAAGTTTCCCGCTTGCCAGACTTGCTGGTAACCCAGGTCTGTAAGTGATGTTGGGGGTATTGATTCTGAACGCAATTGAGGTAAGTAAATGTTTCCTTCAAGAACTCGGGAAGCAAGCGTACTGGATGTGCGGTCTCCGTGACGGTGGAAGATGTAGACCCCGAGAACGGTTTCCTGTGCCTGGATGAGAGGCAGCAGGGAAGAGATGAATAGGAGCTGTTTGGCGAGCATGATGAATGATTGAAATTCTCGAGATGAGTGAAAACTCCTCCGAAGACCACAATATGCAAAAGGCCACAGACTTTTTAAAGGACTTATATACTAACCGTACCACGACAGAAATGAAAGGTTGAAAGGACCGCACGAGAAATATATAACGGGCTTACAGTAGCTCGACGTCGTGCATCACGTGTCAGGCAGGCAGGCAGGATAAGAGAACTGCAAAGATGCACAGTCAACCTGACAACTCCATGGAGTCCGGTTCTGGCCAATTGCAATGACCCGGACCCACCAAAACCGACTCCCACTTTTTCATCTCATCGATGCAATCCGTCTCCGCTAACCGTTTCTATTGGGCAGTTCGATGTGACGTCCCCTCCTCAACTCCCTGGATGACCAATCGCAGAGATGGTTTCTTGCCGAAGCCGCACCGTTCTGTTAATCCCCCCTAGCGGCAGGACGCCGTTGAGGGTGAGCTTGTTTATCGCCGAGGAGGACGGCGTCCTTTGCGGAGAGGTAAGGAAGGCTTCAATCGCAGGTGAAACAAACTCCGAATCATTTCCCAAATGCCACCCTGCGCGAATGATCCGAGTTCGAGAAACATTTGATTGTTCCGCTCATGCTCATAGGTGCTGATGATGCAGATGAGCTGAGCAACGGGAGTGGAGAAGAGGCTCAAAGTCGGAGATAGAATGACGTCTGGATACTTATCTCTGCCGGTGCGCACAAGCGAGCTTGACTGTGGAGCTAGAGACAGGAGCCAAGAATGTAGGAATAATTTGCATACTGTATTGTATGTAGATCATGAAAAGCTTGACAATTATTATTATCTCTCTCAGGCAAGAATCAGACTCTACAATTACCAAGCCTTAGACTATCGACCATCGATAGCCTTCTCACGGCTCTGGTCATCGAGTTCAATTTCAACCTGCTGATAATAGTGTGCAAAATCGGTCAAAATGTGGGTATAAAACAGACGGAACCAAGAACACCAAGTACATCAGTTCACGCAAATACTTCAGGGCCTAGCAAAGAGTCTTGTAACCCCTCTTCCATCGCGGCCAAGCAGCTCGCTCCGTCTGCTCTTCCGCAATGAGCGCCGGAAGGTTGAGTTCCCTCCTACCCGTCGTCAAATCCATATCTTTCGAACGCATAATCGACGTCTTGAAATAGAACTTATAGCACAGATAGAACATGATAACGATCGGAGCCGCCAGGTAAGCCAAGAAGAAGTGTTTTACCTGCTGGGCGCTGGTCAACCGCTCGTAACCTACGGGAAAAGCTCCAGTCCAGAACTGGGCTACTAAAACCAAAAAGTTGAATGTGAAGCCTATCCAGGACCCAAACACACCAGGTTGAGATCTGAATGCTAGTTGGTCGAGGGTGTGCCCTTGGGCTTTCCAGGCACGCCTAAATCTGATATGTGAGAGGCAGATCGAACCCCATGTGAATATGGATGATAGGCCTGAGAGAGCCAGCATCCAGTCGAGGATCGTCCCTTGTGATCCGGAATCTGCGACAAAAGCGACTAGACCCATGGATGATGCGAAACATATCGCAAGGAGAGGTCGGCCTTTGCGATCTATGTAGCTGAGGAATTTTGGAGCTTGGCCTTGATCTGCTAGGGCAGCAAGTGTTCGAGAAGAACCGAATATGGCGGAATTTCCGACGGAAAGTACAGCAATTAGGATGACAACATTCATCACTGATGGTAATATTTCAATGCCGGCGTTGTTAATTGACTGCATGCTTCGTATCAGCAACACTCCTTCGAGCATACAACAAACAAATCGGAGCGAGGAAAAGTCGGAAGAGACCTACAATAACGAAAGGAGAAGCAGCGGCAATGGCATTGCCTCCCTTGAGTAGACGTGGCTCATCATATGGAACCAGCAGCCCAACCACCGTTAAGCTAGCGATATAGAAAATAGAAATACGCCAAAAGACCTGCTTGATAGCAGTCGGTAGCGACTTGCGAGGATTTGCGGTTTCTGCTGCAGCAAGGCCCACCAGTTCTGTCCCCGCGAAGGCAAAAGCGGCTGTGACGAACACGCTGCAAAGTCCTTTGAAGCCGTTGTTGAACGCGCCTGGATTTGACCAATATCTTCCACCGATATAGCCGCTATCAGGTCCTCCTCCACAGTTCAAAATGATACCAAGAAGACTTGTCTTGTCAGGATCGTCATTCCAAAGTGAGGATGAGAAGAGCTTACATAAATCCTATGACCGCGACGATCTTGACAAGTGAAAAGATAAACTCGGCTTCGCCATATCCTCTCACTCCGAACATGTTGATAGTAACGATGAGAACTAAGAATATGGAGACAAATATCGAATGCGGATATTTCTGCTGATCGTCCCAGTAATTGACCGTGATAGACGCCGCAATAATTTCGAGGGGAAGAACGCAAAGCCATTGCATAGCGTAATTCCAACCCATGGCGAATCCCCAGGCCGGATCCAGAAAACGAGTTGAATAAGCTGAGAAAGAACCAGCTACAGGAAAGAGAACTGCCATCTCACCAAGTGCGTGCATGGTACAGAAAAGCATGATTCCGACGAGCGAGAAACTGATCAGTAAAGAGGCAGGACCTCCAGCTTCGAGAGCCTTTCCAGATGCAACAAATAGACCAGTCCCGATAGAACCTCCGATAGCAATCATTTGTAAATGCCTGCCCTTCAATTTCCGCGCCAGGGGAGAATTGGCTGTATTCTGAGCCGCCGCTTTGGAGTGGAATACATGTCCATTGGCTCCAATCACCCCATCCGGAGTGATTTTCAGATTCGGATCGCGCTTGAACGACTCAATGATACGCCGGAAGTAGGGTTGGTGAACAATTGTCGTCTCTTCGTAATTTGGCTCCCTGACGCTTCCGCTAGCGTAGCTCGGAATAGTCGCTTTGTCCGCCTTGTCCTTAGGATATCCATGGCATTGCTCTATGTCCGCTTCTACGTCTCTGTCGCTCATCGCCCCTGCCCGGGCTCGTATGCGCGACGCCAGCTTGAGATGTCCCAGGTATGTCACCGAATTATGGAGTTTCGATTTCACTGGGCTCTTCAGGCCCCTCTCCACCATCCTCCGCAACCCAAAAGCACACGTACGATGACTCCCAGAGCGGAGGATATCCGAAACTGTTTCCACACCCCGTAGAGATGATGATTATGTCGTTGAGAGCCTCGAGTGGTAATCGGACTGAACTATATGCATATACGGCGCAGCGGACTCGATGTTCGGCGTGTACTAACTACAAGTCGGGACGGAGTAGCTTAACCAGCAGTGAGAGTGTCTATTCGTGTCCGATGACGAGGGCAACGGCCTCAATCCACAGTCCATTCGAACATAGAGTCTCACCATGTGATGAAAAAGGCAAACCAGATTTCAATTGAAGGATCGAATGGACGTCCAGCCCCAGCAGCCCTCCAAACTCTATATATCGTTGCCCAGACAAGGCTCAGCCCTGGCTCAACTCCTCTGGGATGATAACCTTATCCCATGTGTGAAGTGGGCTTGTTAAGTTGTGATAGGCTGCAAGAATGACAGGCGTCCGTCCGTCCCAAGGCCGTGGCACCAGATCACGGACAACTCCACATTTTATGTCAAACTCTCCGAAGTCTCTCATTGTTCGGGAAACCAGCAGCTTGGTAGATGGACTATGATTCCGCTTGTAAGATAATTCGGAATGTCTAAGAGCATTATTAAAATTTGCAAGACATATTTGTCGTCTTTAGGTTCACTGCTTGACCTGTTTTTTGATTGTTTATAGTTTGCCAACAAGCGCTAGGTAAATTGCCTAGTCTTGGCGAAGCGAGAAATGGCCAATTAATAATGCTCAAGGTCGCAAGTCGATTCCAAAGTCACGAAACTATACAGAACATTGAATAGAGTAGGATCCATCGTCATAGAACTTTTTGATGACTTTTCTCGTGTGATAATGTTGCGAGGCTCTGGGGTTCGCTTCGCCGTAGATGCACCTGCCTGGCTTTGCGAGAAGAAGCACCATGAACTGGTATTGGTAGAGCATGACTTGTCCTTCTGTGCAAAGCTCCCTGCAAAGCTAATCTGGAGGCAACATGAACTACAAGATGTCCCTCTGGAGATCGTAGACATCCCATTATCACAAGTCATCGACCCTTGACCTATGTGAATTATAGGGTACAATATAAAAGTACAACTGTATCCTTCTCATTCTTCAGTTCGTCTATATTTACAATCCCTTTTCAAGCGCCTTAAGTCTTGGGAGCAGTCTTCACCTGCCCGACTCTTTGAACCTCAACAGTTCGCCCAGCAACCTTTGGAGGATCTGGTAAGATCTTGCCATCTGCTCCCCGAGGCTTCCTCTTCCAGCCTGTCTTGAAAAGAGGGCCGAGTCTGAAGCGCGGGAAAGCATGTGCTTCCGTGTTAATGACGACCTTATCGAGTGGAAGGAGATCGTTAGGTGAAAACAGTAGGTAAAAATATTTTAGTGTCTCAGCCTGATATGATGTTAGTATTAGTCTCGAATTTTCTCGGGGTATTATATTTACCAGCCAGAAGCTTTCCATGTTATCCTTTGTAACTGGTGGAATGACATCGGCATTCGACAAACTGGTAAAACCACCCTCATCCTCCACAGCCGTGTAGTTCATGAAGGACTTGAACATCTCCCAACCCCATTCTCTATACATGACATCACCAGTGATTCTCCACATGTAGAACAAGGTTTCTACCGTCTCTGGCCGTTGTAAGTTGTGCACATCATTGGACTTCATGACAAAGTCCTCCTTCCATTTATTGTCCTCGATGTTGGCGAAATCAACGTCGACTTTATGAGCAGCAGACTCCGGAAGAGGAGGATCGTTGACGTTGAAATGTGTGATTTCTGCAGCAAGACCGGTTTCCATAGCCTTGTACATACCCCAACAGGTTTGTGTCAACTCGCGGGCAAGCTTCATCTCTTCATCTTTTCTCTTGTTCCAAGATGGAAGCTTTCTAGCTTCTGCTTCGGAAATTCCACCAGTGGCGCCGAGTGCTATTGTGCCAGGCATGAAACAGACAAGGTGATCCATCTTGGCAGATAATTGTCCATGGAGACCATCGGGACGTTCACCAAGGACAGTGAAGTGGGCCTTTTCGGAGTAGGTAATCAGATGTTTGCGGACACCTGCTAGAGCTTGGTCCCAGAGTTCCTCGTATATTGGTTCCTCTTTCGATGTTTGGAGATATTGCTTGATCAAGTACTCGTAGTAAGAGTCTCCTCGGCTGCCCAGCCGAATGTTGCTTCCACGGAAATGTCCATCGTTGGCATATATATAGATTGGAAGCAGACCGTCTTCCATGCCGTTATCATCAATTACTTGTATCACTTTCTCGGCCTTCTCCCAGTAGAGCGTCTCACCAGTGAGCTTGGATAGATATTTCAGCTCCAGCTGCAGTGTTGCTGCTTCTGCCGTAGAAGAGGCTCCACCGTCGTCATGTGAAGGAATACCTGCGTTGGTCCTCAGGTTCACACTTGCAAAAGGCACCCCAGATGGTGAGTCGAATGCTCCAATCAGGCGATTTGCCAGATCGGTTGCCTTTTCCAAGTAGAGGTCTTCGCCCTTAGCACCCTCATCATCATCTTTTTGAGGTGCCAATTCTGGAAACTCGGTTGACAAATAATGTGCTGAAAGCAAGCCACCAAGCATTCGAATGGTTGTCTCGAAAGTGTTAACCTCCTGGTCTTGGTCGTAATCGAGAGACGTGGCTATCCACTCTCTTGCATGAGATAATCTGGACGTGAGATTCATCAATATCATTGTGTCTAGCGCATCAACAATAATCCAGCCCATACCATGGGGAGCCATCTGCCGTCCTTGCTTCGAGATTGGATGAAACTCGTCTTTGCCCCATGCATAGCGACTGTAAGCATCCCAGCTTAACTTAAACGCATCCGTGACCTTTTCCCTGCGATCCAACCAGTTAACCTTCGCTCCAGGCTTTTCTGCTGTCTGCAACCAGCTCCATCTATCCTTGGACTTTGCCTTTTCAATATTACTGCTGCCGAAGAATCCTAGGAAATATAGAATTATCACCACGAAGATTCCAGCTCCACCAAGTGCCCTTTTCCTCTTCCATATCGGCAGCTGCCTCCTCGACGAGGCATATGAATATGGTTTGTCCTTATACATAGGCAGATCCGCCCTAGATTTGTCGAAGAAACCTCCTACTCGATCTTGCATACCACTAATCACACCGTTCGAATGTCCAGCTGTCCTCGCAGTGACCCCTGACGAGCCCCAGACTCTGTTCTCTGACTCCCGTTGTGGGTCCGTGAAAGAAGGCACATTCTTCGGTATCGAAAACGACATGTCTTCAGCCACCTGTCTGCCAGATTCGATAGCCTGGACACCGGCTTCTCTAACCCTTTGCGATACGTTCGCTGCTGCTAGGGTCGCTGTACCTCGAAGAATTTTATAGGCGGGGGAGCGATGTAGATTGAAGGGATCGCGTACGTTCATCGAATATGCTTGGGCATGTCGTAGAGAATGGTTGGGCAAGATGCTGCACCGAAAGATGGACAATCGTACTGCACACGTTGTATGTTGATGAACACCAGAAAGGCTTAGGCCCGCTTAAATTCCACGGGAGCCTCGTCTCCGAGGCTGGACTCTTTCGTAGCCAGTGAAGTATAAGTAAGAGCACCCAGGAAAATATATTGAAATCACAATTATTCTACAGGAAATCACTGAAGTGACAAAACCCACACATCCAATTCAGGACTCTGCTGTTTTATTAACACGCAACGGCATGTAACTATTCTAGGACTTTGACAATATTGACTTTCAAGAAGTCGTGAGGTGATCATAGGACTTGTATCTCTACTACAATCACTAGCATTCTGTCGGATATCAATTGAAGTGATGATCTAAAGTCATAAATTTGTTTCTGTATTCTACTCCTCTTCATTCTGAATATCACGAAGGCTTTCCAGCAGTAAAAATTTAAGCAAATGGCGAAATGATAGAGATTTATCCTTCGCTTCACTAGACACAAATTGGGTCAGCTTCTCCATGTTGTTCGCCCTATCTTATTATGATACTTTGCGCCTTTTTTAATGCCGACTGTGGCGAAACCGACGGGGTAAGAAGAAGCGCTGAAGGAAATTCGTATCATCAGATTATTCCTTGCTTGATGTTACAGTACTGTGAGTCTACGATCCTTGGATAAGGTTCTCGAGTTATTTGGTAACTTGATTTTCGGGCATTACGAAGCCTTTTAGCTTGAAAAAAGTACTTGACGATTCATTTCCCTCATAGACTCGAATCTATATATTAGGTCAAGATAGCTCTAGCATTCCCGGAAGCGTAATGCAAATCCTCTTGAGAAGGAAATCTTTGGCGCGAAGAAGAAGTAATTTTCACTGCTAGTAGTACCTCGCCTTTACAGTTCAAATTACCAAAGATGCCATAGAAGTACGCTATCTATGTCACAATAATATAGTAGGTTCTCGTTAGTGAAGAGTTTGACCTTAGAATCTATATTCTATAGTAACTACACAAAGACTAAATCTCTCTCAGATCCAAATAAACCCCCATCTTTACAACAGCGAATCATGGCTTATCAAGAAGACTACCAACACTGGCCCTTCCTCAATCAAGAAGAGTTCGAACTCGTCTGTGCATTCTTCGATCAGAAATACGTTTCAGCAGAGCTTGGTCCTACAAGAAAGATCTTCAAGATACGCTCTCGCCGCGTGGCAACGACGGCGAACTCTTATATTGAGATTCTCCGCCTCTTAGAACCTCCGGATGACGAAGATGAGTTGTCCAAGGCGCTTGGTATGCTCGGTGGAGGCCGGGAATTAGGTGAAAGGAATGAGGAGAGGAGTGATGATATGATCATGATGGATTCTGTGGATGAGGATGCGGACCAGGTGAGTGTTGAAATGATTGTTTAGGCCTGGTTCTAATCTTAATATAGGAAGCTCTTCGTTCAGTGCCATCAGCAAATCAACTTCCGTCCTACAGCCAGTACTCACATCAACCATATGTGACTTATGAGATCCACCTCCATGCCACCTACAGAATGCCCACTCTTTGGTTCACCCTACATGACCTACCTATGGGTGATCCAACCTTCGATCTGGACTCAGTCTACCGTTATCTAGTTCCTGCTCAGTTCAAGAGCGGCCTTCGAGCCGCAGGTATCACTGGAGGTATCTCGGCAGCTGTGAGTTATGCACTCTGACAAGCGCTAAACTTACATTTAATAGCCTCATCCGATTACCGACGTTCCAGCTTTCTTCATTCATCCATGCCAAACGAGGGAAGCGATGGAGAGTTTTGATTGCTCTAAGAAAGAGTATCTTATGGTATGGCTGGGGTTGGTTGGAGGCTGTGTTGGATTGTGGGTGCCTCCTGAGATGGCAGAGTCTGCAACTTGAGGCTGATTCTCACATGAGTTACCGAACCGCAAATCGACGAGAATAGTGGCTTTCCCAGACAAGTCCAATTATTCTTTTGCCAAGCAATCCTCTTGAAGCTCACAATAAACTCATTTTTCATGAGTGACAGCCTAGCACATTTACCAAATAGTTAGGGGACTGTGAAGTATTGCTTCGATTATATCTTGTGATATTTCATGACTTGAGAGCCAAGTCACGATATTGAAATATGCCTGCCAGTTCTCTCGTAAATGGAGAGGGGTTTTGATAGCTCGAACAACCTAAACACGTTCCCAAATCCAGGTCCTTCGTGAATGAAGCTGGTTTTTCGCGCTTGTATATGCAACTTGTTAGCCAAGTCTTTGATGCCGCACCATTGAAGTATTCTTCCCCTAACTCCAAACACCAAATCAAGATCAAATCCCAAAGCCAGCCTATTCATCGTCACTGTCCTCATCCATAGCCACATCTCCTTCGCTATCCTCCTCTGGCTCACTCTCCTCATCTCGCCGCCTCTTCTGACCAGCCGCACTAGCCGTTGGGCTTCTTGCCTCCTCCATAGTTTGATCAGTACTTGGTCCCGGTGGTGGCTTCAATGTCCCTCCAGTTGCTGGAGCCTCCGTTGCTGTGGATGGTGGAGCGTCAAAAATGCTTCTTTGTAAATCTGTAGCGGTGACCTCTCCTGTAGCTGCCGAAGGCATCCGGAATGTACCATCCAGCTTCGCAATGATATCCGACTTCGACTTTGCGTATTGGATTGTCTATTGGTTTAGTTAGTTACAGGAACGGAGGTATGCCAGCAGGAACCTTACAATTTGACGTCCAAAGAGCTCAAATCTCTGTAAAGCCCTCATAGCCTGCGTTGCTGTCTGTACGTCTCGGTATACAATATGGGCTTGACCGCGCATCTTCATAGTTTTAAGAGCTACCACATCGAGGACTGGGCCGTAGGTAGAGAAGAGGACGTAGAGGGAGATGCGTAAGTCCGCTTTTTGGATTTTCGAGGAAGGCAGATTGCCGACATAGAGAGTCTGATTGGGAGCATATGATGGGATATTGCCAATGGCTTTGCGCGCAGTAGCAGATTGTCCTGGAGCTTGTCCATCCTGAAATTGAGTGTCAACCACCTTATCTCAAGAATAGAATAATGTCAGAAACACTTACAATGACACGAGACATATTGGCAAAAGGTTCTTGAGCTTCTGCGGATCAGAGTGACAGAGACGTAGGTGACCTCTGTTGTAGAACGGTCAATCTAATATATTTGGCGGGGTTGAAGTAAATATCTCGAGATCCGAATTAAGATTTAGCGGGATTTGAGGTTCAGCGCTTCAGCCTTCCTCATTTGGCCCCAGCTAGGGACCTACCCCACCATGAGATGCTCTTCTATCAGCCAGCCTCGTCATCGACAAGTCAACTACACAAGATCGACGAATTGATAGTAGAGAGCTCCTCCTATCAGTTACAATAAATCCGACAATATGGCCGCACCAGAAGTTCACCACCTCTTTCACCACCCTATCGCTGACCATTCGTTCTCCGCCGACAAGCAGACCTTGGCTGTTGCACGAGACACCAGTGTTGAGCTATACGAAAGATCTAGCAATGGATTCAAGTTGAAGGACGAGCTGAAAGGTCATGATAAAACTGTTACTAGCGTCGATATTGCCTTATCTACTGGAAGAATCGTTACTTGCTCTCAAGGTTGGTTCCGACCCTCCGAATCAGAATCGTGCAATTCTAATATCAACAAGACAGAAATGCGCTGGTCTGGGAACCTTCGCCAACTGGCTACAAGCCAACACTTGTCCTTCTTCGAATCAACCGTGCTGCCACTTTTGTTCGATGGTCTCCATCCGAGACCAAGTTCGCCGTCGGATCCGGAGCGCGAGTCATTGCTATATGCTACTTCGAGGAGGAGAACGATTGGTGGGTGTCGAAGCATATCAAGAAGCCCATTCGAAGTACAATCACCACTGTAGCCTGGCATCCAAACTCTGTACTTCTAGCGGCTGGTTCGACCGATGCTCATGCAAGGGTATTCTCCAGCTTCATCAAAGGTGTGGATGAAAGACCGGACCCTGGAGTGTGGGGAGAAAGACTACCATTCAATACTGTCTGTGGAGAGTACCTAAACAACTCAGCCGGTTGGGTCCATGCTGTTTCATTCTCACCAAGTGGAGATGCCCTTGCATTTGCAGCTCACGATAGCAGTATTACCGTTGTCTATCCGAATGGCGCCGACCAGCCTCCAAGAGCAGTTGTGAGCGTTAGTACCCAACTGCTGCCTTTCATGAGTCTTATCTGGAACGGTGAGAGTGAGATCATCGCCGCTGGCTATGATTGTGAGGCATATCGATTCAAGGGCAGTGAAGGTGGCTGGCAACTCACTGGTTCATTGGAATCGAAGGGAAGAGCAGGAGCAGGCGATGCACGAGAAGAGTCTGCCTTCAACATGTTCAAACAGATGGACCTGAAAGGAAAGACTAAGGATGATACACAATTAAAGACTGTGCATCAAAACACGATCAGCACCATCCGTATCTACGAGGAATCTGGAGGTGTCGTTCGGAAATTTAGCAGTAAGTGTCTTTGAAGCAATATATAAGAGAATGCTAACACCTCCTAGCAAGTGGCGTGGATGGAAGAATCGTCATCTGGAACGCATAGAAGTAGAAGTAGCTCAATCAAAGACAAAATTCTTTCAACCCTTATTCACGACCCAGTCGAATTTTCTACTCCTTTCCGATCTTTGGACTTCTAACAGTTTCAACTTTCCAAAACTCCCAGTGTCAGATTAATGCCACTTTTTTTGATGGTTACATTCCTACAACTCCCCCAATACTTCTTCCACTAATTATCTCGACTTCTATGAAATATCTCTCGGGGTATGACAACGCGATTAGGAAATGCGAGTAACGATCTACAAGATGTTTAGGAATGATAATGACAACAGGCACAATGACTCCCGTTCAGCAAGCCCACCAGCCATGCGCAGGCAAATCCCAGCTTCTCCCCCAGATCCCACTTCCCGTGGTTATGGCGGCGCTCGTCACGGATTCAATTCATCTTCCTACTATGGCAGAACGATTGGTATACCTAATATGACATATCGTCTACCACCTATCACAGCGACGAGACCCGCACACAATCATTTCGTGCCCATCCGTCACTATACAGGCCAAGCGGCCCAGCGTCGGACAAGTAGTTCAGCAGCTTTGGGTGCCGATATAGGCATGAGCAGTACTGGTCGTGAGGACACAGATATGACGACGCCAGACCCATTGCAGAGACCAAGTCAGTACGATGGCAGTAAGTAATGGGGAGCCTGAGAGTTCCTCTGAAGGTTTCAAGATATTCTCGAGGATGAACGATTCCTCTCTCGAAGCACTCTTGATGGGTTTGTTACTGACTCGCCCACTACCTTAGTTACAATTCCAGATCAAGTCACCAATCCACTACCACATATCTGCTTTTGCAATCGAAACGGGGTAGCAATCCAAAACCATTCGCCCATCGATATCGCGACAGAAGATCAAGAGAATACTCGTCCATACCACAGACTATCCGTTAGCGACATCCTGAACCATTCTCCTCTACCAGGAACTCAAGCACAGAACGGCGAAGCCTCATCAGCCCCCAACACAGGCAATAGCAGTGACGACACAGACCACCCCATGTTGACACCACCACGCAGTATCCTCGCCCACTCAGAGGCGTCCCGTAGCTCTATCAGCTCGGACCGGACTCAGCGACCCCCATTTGACACCATTGAGAAACGCTGCTATCTTCTCAACACGGTCTATCACATCTGCATGGACGCAACAAGTACCTATATCATCAACCTCCGCCCTGCAACTCGAAACCGCCATAATCAGCTCCCTCGTCACAGAAATCATGGTTCAACTCGCTACCAACCCTACCAATTCCATCGCAGAGGTCGCCATGTAGATAGCACTGCTGATCTCCACGCTAGGAGACGTACGCTTATGGACAACATCTCCTCTATCTCCACTTACATCTGGCGTCGAGCACGAAGCGATGAAATGGCTCCGCATAGAGCGGAAGGTGACGCCGTTCATGCGATGCGAGGGCTCTATCGATGGAGCGAGATCGTAGTCCGCGGTATAGAAAGCGACGGTCGAGAAGATGGCGTTGCCGCTGAAGGTCCACATGTCGGCGACATTATGGGAATGAAAGTTGCCGTCGCAGCGAAGGACTTGTGTCGTTGGTTGGGGGACGATGGGGCTTGGAATCATTGTTGTGGTGTTATGAATGAGTTGAGAGAGTTGTCGGAGAAGGGGAAGGAAGGGGAGATTGTGGAGGGGAGGATTAGAGAGGTTTATGAGGAGAGCGAGGGTGGGAATATCACTTAGTGATGGATGATTGAATTGATGGTGTGGTGGAAAGAGGGTAGATTGCTGATTGGGTTCGGACTTTGGTTGTTCTTCAGTGGTTTCACGCAGTAACTTCCATGTCTGTTTGTACAGTGCGGTGGTGGGATATTTTGCTAGCTTCGAAATGTTCCTCTACTGAAAATTGTGGAACTGCTTGAAGTTTTTGCTTCGGTCGTGGAGTATGTTGGTAACATTGAAGTAGATCAATGTCATGAAACGAGATGGTGACATTGGTACATCCAGCAGCTTGAAGGGTGAAATGGTTTAATGACATTGTAGCTCAGAACATCGAAGTAGTTGGAAGTATTCCCAACTTAAAGTGATGGATGGAACAGACTGGTAAAATTGGCGAAAACAGCGACTCAAAAGTCACAGAATGTCTAGTGGCATTGAAGTCAAACATCTGATATGCCGAGTTCTGATCGCCAGCTCCTGCTGCTTTGCATATGGAGATGACCCAGTCTGCGTCCCTGTCCATCAACCACATATAAGGATCAAGTGGGAGTACAAATTGACTTTATGTCTAGCATTCAGTAAGGCTTAGAATCTGCGGATCTTAAGGTACTCCTCTCCTATGCTTCATCAGAATCCACGTCCTGGTCTCTTCCCCACAGGTCGCTTAACCGCACCATGTGAGGCAACCTTCTTCAGTGCCGTGCCGATCAACGGCTTTTTAACCGTTTTCATGCTCTCATTCTCCAATCTTTTCTGTTCTCTGAGTTTGTCCTCAGCCATCTGAGCCTCGATCTCCATCTTCCTATTGAACTCGGTTTCTGTCACACGTTTCTCCCTTGCTGAATAACCCTTCTCCTTGACCGAATAAAACACACCTCCCAATTCAGCAAGCCATTTCGGATCGACTGAAGTAACGGTGGACATATATTCTTTTGACGTCAAAATCAGTTCGTGGTAAACGACATAATCTGGAAGATAACCTAGCCCATATAGTGCACTTGTAGGGTGCAGTTGCACCGTTACGCTCGTCCTCAAATTGACATACTCGCCGATGCCTTTGACCTTCGCAGCCTGGTGATAGTATCCAGAACAAATACACTTTCTGATAACATCCCAATCAGTACCACAACTGATCATGTTCATTCTCTGCATCTTCATAATATCCCCCAGCTGTTCCCTGATCTCCTTTGCGCGGCGAAGGGATTTTGGATGTAGAAAATGACGTGTACACCATGCATCTGAATATCCGTTCGATTTCCATTGAGAATAAACGTGAAGATATGTCAAATGATCCGATTCTGGAACGAAGAACTTCTCTCGCGCAGCATCGGATTCTTCTTGACGTTCTTTGGGCCTGTAGAAGACGCTAGGAACAGATAGAACGGATACGATTGTTAGCATCTCTTCGCTGCAGCCATAATCCTCTGATGTGATGAGGAGCTTGGCTAAAGATGGGTCCATAGGGAAAGCTGTCATCTTTGAGCCAATGCCGGTAAGATCACCAATATTGTCCAGTGCTCCCAAGGCCCATAAGTCGAAAAGAGATGTAGTGATCGTATCCTGAGGCGGCGGATCCATGAAATCAAAGTCCAGCAAATCTTTGACTCCTAAAGACTTCAACAATAAGACCGTGTTGGCAAGGTTGGTACGCTGAATTTCCGGAATTGTCTGGATGTACATTTCATCCTTGAATGCAGCTTCTGTGAACAGGTGATAGGCTTTTCCAGGCCCAGTACGTCCGGCACGGCCTGCGCGCTGCGAAGCGTTGGCCTGCGATATAGGCGTAATCTGAAGCGTATCCATACCCATCCTGGGATTGTAGACCTTAAGCTTCGAGTAGCCCGCATCAACCACGTACATAATTCCATCAACGGTCAAACTGGTTTCCGCAATATTTGTCGCCACAATGACCTTTCTGACACCTGGGGCTGCTTTGTCAAAAATCTTTGCTTGAAGATCTGCAGGCATTTGACTGTAAATTGGCAAGATACTTAGCTTAGGTGGATCATTAAGAGCGTTGAGACGCTCCTGAACCAATTCACAGGTCACTTCAATGTCTTCTTGTCCGGTCATGAAGACCAAAATATCGCCAGCTCCTTGTGATACATGGATGGCGAGAACTTGCTGGACTGCCTGGTCGACATAATCTTCAACCGGCGATCGATGATACATTATATCCACAGGAAACGTACGTCCAGGAATGAAGAACTCAGGTGCTCCGCCATAGAAGTCCGAGAATCGTTTGGAGTTCATTGTTGCAGAAGTCACAATGAGCTTTAGGTCTCTCCTTCTGGCTAAGACTTTTTTGAACAGTCCCATAAGAACATCGGTGTTCAGAGCTCTTTCGTGAGCTTCGTCCATGATAACGCAAGAATAACGATCAAGATCAGGCTCATTTAGAGACTCTCTTAGAAGCACACCATCGGTCATATATTTGATAGCAGTCTCTCGGCTCGTGCAATCCTCGAATCGAATGGCATAACCGACAGTGCCACCAAGTTGACACTCCATTTCCTCGCTGACTCGCTTGGCTACACTCATGGCTGCAACTCTCCGAGGCTGTGTGCATCCAATCATTCCTGACTTGGCGTATCCGTCTTCATAGAGAAATTGAGTGAGTTGTGTCGTTTTTCCCGAACCGGTCTCGCCCACGACAATAATTACCTGGTTATCTCTGATGACCCGCAAAAGATCTTCCCGCACAGCAAAAGCAGGCAGAAATTCCCGTTGCTCTCTCAGCGATTTATTCTGACTAAAGTTACTTGCTCCTTCGTTCTTCTTCATGTGTTGACCAAATTTGCTGTTGCCTTGATGTTCAACTTCTCCCGGAGCAGGAGCTGCGCTGTCCCCTTCTTCTTCTTTGACGCCCATGAGATTACCTAAAGCAGTACCGGCCATTTTGGTTGCTTCCTGAGCTTGCTTCTGCCTCTCCTTTTGTTGTCGCTTTTCCTTCACCACTTTACTGCCTTTTCTACTGAAGACAGCCATATCACTTTGATTGTCTCGTACCGCGGGTACCGGCTCTAGCTGTTTGGAGAATACGGTTCTTCCATCGAGGAACGGAGGCTTCAAGTCGTGAACCAATAAGTGTACCCTAGTGGCCTCTTCATCATCCTCGAAATCATCTCCCATGTCTCTCCGTTGCGCCACTCCCGACGTAAGCATTCGGTTGGTCTCCCAAGCATCAACATCTTTCTGCTTCTGACTTGCGCGCGCGCTTATTCTTTTCCCTGACTTCTTCTCGACCACTGCCGCTTCCTGCTGCTGCTCTGCCCAAGCATTGTCATAACTCGCGAACGGATTGTGTTCATCCTCTCCAAAGACATGTCCGAACTCATCTCCTGCGTACCAGTCTCTATCAAGAGCCTTGGATTCTTCTTCGCTCACGAAAGGTTCGGGCTTGTCAAACTCTTGCTGACGAGGTGTCGGAGGGTATCGTGATTGTGATCGAGGTGTTAACGCTCTAGAATCGTTTCCCATTCGGCTTTGGGACCGTGATACACTTGAACCTTGTGGTCCATTGCGGTTCGCAGGCCTGGCAGGTACAGCAAACCTATCGTCGGATCGCAGAGGATTGAAGTCCAACTTCCGGCGTTTGGGACTCGTCTCTCCATCGTCTCTAGCCATTGTGTAATTCGTCGTTGTGCTGATGTTTACCTTCTTGAGCAGAAGATATAAAGAGACGAAACCAAACATCTGGAAAGACGCTAGCTCTAAAAGGCATGGCTCCCGCTCTTATCGCATCGCAATCGCGTTGGTGGGGTGAAAAAAGTACAGTCTAAAAAGTTTCAAGAAATTGTCGCGACCTACTTGCCCGGGTTTGGGCACTTTATTTCAAGATGTCGATGATAACAGCTACGGCCTGGGTTCCTCGTGGATTTGCAGCCCCATTTCCTACCAAGTACACCTTTGACGAGGAGGAGTTTCTGCGCATCGCAGAACTTGCGAAGCTCCAGCTTGATGATGCAAATGAGGATTTAGAAGATGCGCGCAAGGAAGTTGAGGGTGGAAAGGTCAACGATGCTATGAAAGAGGATGACGGGTCTGACGATGAAGCTCCTTCTAAGACAATTAAGTCTCAAGGGTACGTGGAACTAATTTGGGCCATTTGCGCATTTTGTTGACGTTTGGTGTACCCTAGGGACGAGGACGACGATTTGAAGGAATATGACTTGGATCACTATGACGATGAAGACGATGATGCGGGAGAACAAGGAGAGGGAATGGGTATGGGAATGTTTGGAAATGTCAAGTCGCTCGCCTACCACGAATCGAACGAGGACGACCCTTACATTACCATGAAGGAGAATGAAGAGGACGATGAAGACCGGGAAGAGCTTCAAATACTGGCAACAGACAACATGCTTTTAGCGGCAAAGATTGAGGACGAAGTAGCTCATTTGGAAATTTATGTCTACGAGGACGGAGCCGACAACCTGTACGTCCATCACGATATTATGCTTCCTGCAATCCCTCTCTGTGTAGAGTGGCTGGATCTACCAGTTGGAAAGTCAAATGTAGACAAGGACTCGAGAGCAAACTTTGTGGCCGTGGGAACGTTTGACCCTGATATCGAGATTTGGGATCTGGATACCGTCGATTGCATGTACCCAAATGCTATTCTCGGTCAAGGAGGGGAGGGAAAGGATGATGGAACGGGCGAGAAAAGAAAGAAGAAGAAAAACAAGAAGTCAAAGAAGGCCAATGATGAATACCATGTGGACTCGGTTTTGTCTCTTGCCGCCAACAGACACCACCGAAATCTCCTGGCCTCTTCTTCTGCCGATAAGACAGTAAAGTTATGGGATCTCAACACTACCAGATGCGCCAAATCGTATACGTACCACACGGACAAAGTATGTTCATTGGCATGGCATCCGAAAGAATCGACAATACTGTTGAGTGGCAGTTACGATCGAACTGTTGTAGCAGCTGATATGAGAGCACCAGATGCCAAAGCTCCCACATGGGGTGTAGAGAGTGACGTCGAAACTGTTCGATGGGATCCGCACAATCCAAACTTTTTCTACATCTCAACTGAAAACGGTATCATTCATTACCATGATATACGAAAGGCACCATCCAGTCCATCAAAGAGTAAGCCAGTCTGGATATTGCAAGCACACGACGAGTCAGTCTCGGCATTCGATATCAATCCCACCATTCCAGGATTTATGGCAACTGGATCTACAGATAAGCAAGTGAAGCTCTGGAATATCCAGGCATCCGGGCCAGCTATGGTAGTGTCGAGAAACCTTGACATCGGTAAGGTCTTCTCTACGACATTTGCACCTGATGAGGAAGTTGGATTTAGGCTGTCGGTTGCCGGAAGTAAAGGTGTTGTCCAGATCTGGGTAAGCATCATCTCTCAATCGCTTAAAACAATTATTGACTCTCAAAACAGGATACCTCCACAAACCCAGCAGTCCGGAGAGCATTTGCGGACAGAATCGCGCCGGTCGAAGGAGAGATAAAGGAAAGACTGGTAGGTGTACAGAACGACAGCAGTGATTCGGAGTCAGATGACGGTGCTGCTGAAACTGGAGAAGGAAATGCGGGGGAAGGATGGGAATCTATGGACGAGGACTGAGATATGAGCACTAATGGCGTTGGAATTGGACGGGAAAAGATTATATGCGGCCACGCTAAGCACTTTTTAGCACTTTCATACCAGAAGGTCAAAATGCTCTCCAGATCCTTCAAGTCATTCGAAGTCGAAGGCATGAGGTCTTCTGATGTGATCCACAGCGAAATTTGAGTCGCAACATGGGATGAGGTTGGAATTATAAATATCGCCAAATGAGCATGATCTCCGAAATCGAGGATCGTCCCAATCCGGGCACCTATGGCAGATTGCATTGACAGATGTCACGATTTCCCCACAGGATGGTACCCTGTTGTGGTGTGGAACGCTGGGGACGTTCCAACTGACAAAATGCATGAGGATCATCTCAGTTCATCTCATGGTCACTCAATGCAACGTCCAAATTATCTTATGCAAGTGCAGATTTTACAATATAGTTGACGTTGACGTGGCCGAGTATTTTCAGTCTACTCCTGAGGATAGAGGCGCTGAAGCACTGCCAGTTTGTATCTGAAAGAAAATCATATTTGCATTTCGCGACATCTGGTTCGTACCTTACTGGTGGCTCCGAGCGGCAGCAAATGCAGCTTGCATAATTCGGCGAAGTCACCTGTTCCGTAGCTTGCGTCCTAACCTGATTATATTCTCTCCACTAACCAGTAAAGAGAGGATATACTCGACTATGATATGCTCTTTGAAAGCTGAAATGATCTCTCCTACTCAGCCCTGAGCGTGCACGCAGTAGAGAGGCCATCCATTCGAGGATGATCTGGCCGAACTCGTCTCGCGCGCGCCACGGGGAAGCGTGCCTGGCGATCTGATCTGATCTGATCTGATCTGGGCAGTCGAGTGCTTGCCCTTGTCGACGACGATTGACAGGTCTGACAGCCTTTCTGCTTGAAACACCAAACAAGGAATGATGTGCCAATGACAGCTCTTGGATCTGGGAATAGCCCTACACTCCGTAGTGGGTTGGTTTCGCACGCCCCAGCCAGCGGCACGCTACCTATGGAAATACAGTACAGTATTTCAGGAGAAACAAATCAATTTGAGTTTCGGGGAAGGTTGAGAGAGCGGGCGAGACACACGGCACAAGCCAAGAAACACAGACAGGTACAGACAGACAGACGCCCGTACCTTCCTTCCGTACCTGCAAAAACAGCCTCCGCTTGGATTCCGTTAGATTGCTTAGCTGGGTCTAGATGAAGAGATGATATACAAGTACTTACTTAGGCTTTTCAGGTACAGTAGGGAGGGCCCAACGCAACTAAGAGAGCGGATGCTACATACCTCATACCATTGGCTGGAATGGTGCTCAAATTATCCATATTTTTGCACAATTGAGCCTATTCACTCACATGTGGATGTGGATGTGGATGTGGATGTGGACCCGACCCGACGAACCAGCCAGAGTCAACGCGTGGAGAATAAGCTAAGCTAAGCTAGGCTAAGCTAGGCTAGGCTAGGGTAGAGAAGAGTAGATGCAGACTCTCGTCCCATGCATGGACACTACTAGGACAGGGCGGCGCGGCGCCAGCAAGAAGAGTTAGTGCTCCTCCGTAATCTGATCCCACTCTGCTCTGCTCTGCTCTCTCTGCTACGGTCCATTCATTCCCTCCCATCATCTGTCTCCCTCCCTCACTCTCGCCCCCGTCCGTTTGTTCGTCCAAGCATCTGTCAATATCTGCATCGCCAGTCGATTTGCGCCCCCATATTCACTCCTTCCTTCCCTCTGACCTGGTTGTCCGAACACTCCTTTTCGACTTCCATCAGCAAACATTCCCTCAATCTATAATTTAGATTAGCAACTCGCAGTGCAATTTCACGACGTTCAACCCGACACACTGCGTCCAGCTCAGCTCGGCTCAACAACACATTCTCTAGCTCTCCTGCAATAATTATCGCCGACGACTTACCATCATCGATTATCCATTACTACTCGAGGTACATAATCTATCAGCAGTATTCACCTACACCAAACGGATAAACGACGACATCTGAGTCCCCTAGCTCTTCGCGTTTAATTCCATCCAAGCCGCTTGCTTCGCTCTGAATAGTCTGACTACCTGGACAATCACAGTCACTCGCGCCCAGTCAAGAATCCAGACGCTCGAATATAAAGGGTGTGGAGTCCAGCAAGCAAAGTCACATACCCCTCTTGCTACTTCTTCACGAGGCATCTTGATTATCCGGTTGACCCCACCCTACGCAAACCACCTCAGCAGGTAGGCAGGACAGAATTCCGGTATCATCCACATTCGAGATATTCAACAAAAATGGCTTTATCACGAGCTTTCACTACCAGGCGTAATGCAAAGGTGGAGGATCCTGCACCCAAGAGGAACCTCGCTACCAAACACTCCTTCGGATCGAATCTCAGGCAAATAAAGATCTCCGCGCCCGTCGAGCTTCTATCTACGACAAACATGCTCTCATACAACGCACCAGATCTGTACCCAAGCACAACTAGTAGCAGTACTTCGAGGTCTTCTACACAATCTGGGGATGAATCCGATAGATCGACAGGCATGGCTTCTCCGCCATCCTCCGTTGAATCGTCACCTAGTAAGTAGTGTCTTGACTTGACATCCTTCGATGATTATATACTCTACCGAACCACTCACTGACTTGAGCAGCTACTGCAGATTCAAATCACTTGTCATGCTACTTCGGGAAATCGGCTACCACAGATAACGATGCGCCCTTGATTCCACGAAGATCGCCTTCTCATACCAAGCAACTCAGTATCGAGCGTTCAGCTTCCCGACTGTCCTCCTCTCGAAAGGTTAGCGCCCCAGCTCTTCAATCATCAGTCAACTTATTTAGCGGAGCTCCTACCGCCACCGAGCAACAGCAACATCCATTCGGCAAAGAGCTCGCTCAAGTCTCGGAATTGGCAGAGGAATATGGTATCAGCCAGGAGACCATAGCAGTCGTCGATGAGGAGGAGCAAGAACTAATCTCCCGAGGCCTATTTAAGTTCCGCGCAGAGGATTACATGAGCGAGATTCAAGGACTCTTCCTCAGCACCTTCGGTGACGCCCGACCAGCCATGTCGTCGTCTATGTGGATCTAGGTGTGACAGGTTCTCACCAGGCTCCACCAAGACATGACAGACAATATATTTCAATGTTTATATTATTTCCTGGACATTTGTCCGTCTTCATACGCTCTTTTTATATCACCCTTCACACTATTCTTACGTCTGGTTTCTGTCTGGCTTTACTGGAAAAGGGAGAGGAGTTATTGGTTAATACATGGAGGATGGGGACTCAATATCCCGGTATTGAGTCAATATGGAGTTCGGGCTCCCACACATAGACACTCATTTTGTCATCCTTTGACACTTCCTTGGCACATTTCTTGTATAAATATAGACGTTCGCTACCAAAGCAAATACAAAACAGAAATTGATACATAAATAACCATGACATCAGTTTTCTTCTTGGACTTGACACATCCAAGTTAGGCTGGCCCAGTTGGTTTCTGGTGAGCGACCACAGTCCCAGAATCTACATGGACGTGTCCGTCGCAAAGATCTCAAGCAAATTCCCAGCTTATAATTTACTAGATGAGCTTTCGGTGGTAGAATTCGAAGTCAATATCCTATCAATCTTTCCTGAGTTCAACTCGGAGATTTCAGATAAAATCCCCGAAAGAATTTCGTGACGTTTACGTTTAGATGACGATGTTTGCTTTCCCCGACGACGAACTATCGAGTGCTCTCGGAAGCGGCACGAGCAGCGCTTGCGATTGAACAGGAACTATACTACAGAAAACTCATAATTTCAAGATCGCTCTTAGACTAAAAGACAGAGAAGCTTCTTCTTAGTCTATCCTACTACTTTCCATTATCATCCTACTATTACTTATCGAGGAATGCGATTTTATGTTGAACTGGGCTGGATTGTCGGACGTGCCTCGTTCGGAGACTTCTGAGATCACCACTCGATAGGACGGAGTAGTCCGTCCGTTTGCTTCAGCCTCGAAGATACCAAAATCGAGCGAAGCCAGGATTTCGTACGGATTAGCGCATGGACGATGATTTCGTCGATATTACCATCTAATCAGAGATACAAATATTGTCTGTCTGCAACTAACAACAAGGTTCTGCTTGCCTGTCAAGCCTATTTATGTCGGCTTTTCAGAGACAACCCCGGATCCCATGGTTATCAAACAGAGTGTGTATGATTTCCACTTGGAAGTTGCCAAACAGATTACACGTGATCATCATTAGTGCCCACTAGCGGCCGCCTATCAAAGTTCCATCAATTTTCTTTTCGTCTGCGCTACAACGAGTACCTACCACGAAGCAATATAGGGAGTTAATAGGAAACAGCAAAGCCGAGTACCCACCACCGACACAAAGAAATCATATCTGTCAACCTCCAGTAAGTTCCAATTTCATTCATTCCACCTCCTCTCTATCCAACACCGAATCTCCCTGGCGGGCAATGTCTGCCCGCGCCTGGCAGATTACACAAAGAGAGGAAAGGGAAAGAAAGGCGCAAAGGCAGGAAATAACATGATGAATGTCCCATAAATATATCTTTAGGAAGAGCCGGAAAAGGCCGGCCTCACATTTACTTTCTCTTTATTCAAAGAAGAAATGACGCGGGCTGTGTTGGCATCGCCATATGCAGCGGTTCGACGTCGTGGGGTCAGCGATGCTTAGAATATCGGGTTTCTGAAAAACACATTGTTCCTTTCGCCTGGGTTATTTGCAGCAGAATTTTTTTGAGGGATGGGCTAGGCTAATTTGTTTAGGGCATAGGATGAGCGTGAGATAAGGGGCTGATGGTCGTTTGAAGTTGGATGGATATAGTCACGACGCTGTCGGCGGGAATGGGTCGCGATAGTGGAGGAATATACCTCGATTCGAATGGACTTGATCGGAGTTCGTGCTTCAAAGAGGTTGACAGGGTGTTGGTTTCTCCCTTAGCTGTTTTTAGGGAAGAGGTCCAGAGTGTCAAGTCGACAGCCGTACTCTGCAGCTGGGTTTGCGACCCATAAGGGTGTAACACAAGCCGCTTGTGATATGATGGCAATTGCTTCTTCCGCATGTTGCAAGTGCGGCACGGGACGAGAAAAATGTCGAGAAACATGTAGCGATGTTTCTGTTCAGGTTAAGGCCACAGGACGTCGAGTTGGGGTGGGCTCTGTAGAGTGTTGGAGACATGTGCGAGTGCACGTCGTCATGTTCAGCCGCATGAGGCTTATTGAAGATATCCGAATACCCCATCTTCCGCATGGTGCACCTCGCAGCTTTCCACGTCGACGATGTCACTCACTTGTGCTTTGATGAAGTCACCGACAGTACCTTACAAGCTCATCTAGATAGCCATCTCAATAAACAATATCATCTCCTCCATACTCCCATCCCTATTGACCGCGACCTTCATTCATTCCTTGCTAAATCACCCCATTCATTCCCTGTATCCTCACTCCAGCCGTCCCCACCAACTCCGAGTGCACCACAGGAAACCACATCACCATCTCCAACGCTGCGGTGATGATCCAGTTTTTCTTTCTTTCATTTTTGGATGCAACGGGAGAACATGGAAGAGTTTCATTCCAGGTAGGCTCGGGACGTTCGCATAGAGGTCTCGCCATCTCGGTACCTGGCTTAAGGTACGAAAGCCCAGGTGTGTAGCTCTGTTGTCGTCAAGCGAAGGCCGCTCGCTCTAGGTAGGTCGGTCTTCTTTCCACGGAATCCCTGCGCAGAGGTAAGTATCGCTACTTCGTCATATCGTTCTCCTCAGCTATCATCGAATGTTGAAGTCGAAGTCTGTACAGGACACTCGTTACACGTCAGGCCCTGTCAGCAACGATGTTATATAGGTATACATACTCCCAGGATCCGAGATCTGAGCGTACGAGATCAGCACTTTCGATCATAGCGTGAATCCTTGTCCATGACACCCAGCATAAGACCGAGAAGAAAAGAAATGGAAAAAAGAGTCAGAGCAGTGTCACATTTGCCATACATCATCACGGTTTATTAACATGGGTATCTCCACTGTCCTTCGTCCGCGTGTTCCTCAACCCTTCCCCTTCCCTCTCCATCGCCTCCCCCTCTCTCAACTTCTGCCTTAGAACATCCAGCATCAGCCTCTCCTCAGCACCCAACTCCACCCAACTAGGCACAGCAATATGTTCCCCATCAATAACAATCCTACCATCTGTTCCCTGCACATAATCATCAAAACTCGAGCTCGAATTCGAATTCGCATTCTTCTCATCTTTATCCTGCTTCTCCTCATCACCGTTGGGTTTTCCAGTCTTGGGATTCAAATCGACTGGAGTCCACCAGTAGATTGGGAATGTGCGCTGGATGTTATTCACTACACATGCTACCGCGACCATCAACACGCTTCCGAGGATGATTAAGGGGACGAGCATCCAGCCGAGCTTCTCGATGTCAGGCGATGTAGATGCTAATAATGCCGTTGCGCCAGCAGGAGGGTGAATCGTTTTCGTGATGCCCATTACCGATGATGCTAGGCCCACCGACAGAGCGCCCGCCACCCAGCGCAGGTCTTCGAAATTCGAATTCAACTTGAATAATTTGGTGATCCCGACTCCGATCACCGAAGCGAAGATCTGGCCGAAAAGTGCGTTTCGAGGCTGTGATAAGGGCGAATCTATCGTTTGATATTCTAGCACTGCTGCGGCACCCTTATGAAAATCATCAGCCCGTTGGTTCTAGTAAAAGAGAAGTTTGGTTGTTTGAGCTTTGCGGAATGGCACATACCAAACTCGCGATGATTATAGGCGCTCCATCACTCTGTAGCACTTTCGTCATAAACACCGCTTCAATCACGAGTATTCCAGCAAATGCACCGATGAAAGACCAGAACCACACAGCGACATTACCGATCGGCTTTCTCGGTGCTTCTCTGTGTCCGAGAAACCACGATGCTGGTTTTGGGAGGAGATAGAGACGTGATCGAGGCACAATCCGGTTGAGATACCTGTCAACGTCGAAGTTCAAGGAAAAGAGTTTGGACATCTTGGGCTTCGGCCTCGAAGCAACTTTGCCTCAGGTCTCTCTCTCACACCGACGCTTCTGTCAGGCACGAAATTCAACGCGATGATATGAGAAATAGCAGACGAGGGAGAGAGAGGAAAACGCCGTGGAATGAAGACATGGCCCATCTCCCACTCCTCTCATAAAACAAGTACAAACTCCGGCCTTCATTAGCTGAAATTCCAGAAACCACGCACTTACGCAAGTCAAAGCAACAATGACAGAAGGATTGACCTTCTCCGGACGGGACCTAGGTCACGTCGCACAAACGGAAGTACCAGTCACTTGCCTCACCTCGCCTCACCGTTACCCAGCCAGGCCAGGTACGAAAGCTACTTTCGCATGAGAGCGAAAATGTGCCTATGCCATCATTTCCGACTCGGGCCAAGCGGAACTCCCGCAACTGAGTCGAGAATCCGGGGTAGTGCCAACCATGGGCATGGGTAAGCACCAGGGGTTTCGCGAATGAGCTACTATGACCTCCGTCTGGCCAATTATCACAAGTTGTGCGTTTTGCGTCGATGCATGGGCCAATGGTGTTGAAAGGATGAGGGTTTCGATTTATAACAGTTTGGTCTTGGAAAGGCACGATGTGTCACTAGCTTCATACCGGTCATGGCGAAGATTTGTCACGTGTATTCGTAGTCTGCCGAATTGGTTGCTCCTTCATGCCGAATGTCCGGCCGGGTGGACCATCCCGAATTATTTCCTCGAGGAAGTTGGAGGTTGGGAGTGAATGTCGTAGTTGAAGTTCTGGGAAGTGCTTGTTTGTTATTCAGATGCCTTGTTTCTTTGGGTGGAGGCTGGGTACTCGGTATTAGAGTGTTTTTGCAGCCGGAGAACACTTTGGAAAAGACAGTTTCTGAACCTTGTAAGACTAAATTAGCGTAAGGGAGACTATACCGGATTTTGCAGGTAACAGACTAGGGTTCCTTGCTAGACTCATTTCCGTGATATCAGAATCTTGTGCTACTGCTACCGTTAGAATTATAGCTGTTTGATCGTGACGACTATAGAGAGAGAGACGATTCTAGCTATTGCTTTAGCTATATGGGTTCGCAGAAGGAGACGTCGTAGGAGGAGGCTTTTATAGCAACAACAAGCTATAGTACTATATTATCGACTTCCGTACGAGTACAATCGCTATGCGTTTGATCTGGATTCGTAGCCTACGTCGGCGTCTCCTCTAGCAGTACTTCTTCTGTACTTTGCAGTAGTGTATCGTCTATAATAGGTGCAGGAGAAGGTAAGGGAGCTTGATCGGACTATACTAGAGAGCTATAACGTAGTACAGGAGTTACAAGTAGTCGTACTTTAGGAGCTGGAGTTAGAGTATTCAGCAGATTACAGTTACTAATACTAAAGCTCTGCTGAGCGTATAACTGAAGCTGATTATGGTCTATAGTCGATTTGAGGTCTATATAGCCTCCGTATTACTCCAGCTGACGTTGAAATAGAAGCACGCTAAGCCTAATCTATACGACTTCAGAAACTGTTCACAGTGAA
This sequence comes from Rhynchosporium graminicola, assembly GCA_900074885.1. NCBI lineage: Eukaryota > Fungi > Ascomycota > Leotiomycetes > Helotiales > Ploettnerulaceae > Rhynchosporium > Rhynchosporium graminicola. The sequence continues at coordinate 392,772 of FJUW01000009.1, forward strand.
CAGTTTTCTGTTCTCTGTGAACAGTTTTCCTCCCTTAGTCCGGATATAACTACTATAAACGGAATAGGTTGAACTTTAGTAGAAATTAAGTGGCCCCACGACTAAACCCGTTTCTGCTGTGCACGGCCAGGAAAACTGTCTTTTCGAAAGTGTTTCCGGCTGCAAAAACACTCTATTAGGGGAGGGAAGTGCTCAGGGCAGTTACTTAGTTCGCACTAACGAAGTAAGGTGCCAGCTTCCGTACCCGAGTGCTTAATTCATGGTACTTGGAATCCACAGTTGCGCATTGACACCGCATTCACACAACTTTCGCTCTATGTACTCCTCTCGAAATTCTCTCATAGGCAAACATAGTAATTATGCGCTACTGGTTTCAAAGACCCTCAAAATCATTCAACCAACCTTTACTTACCTTTTCCGACAAGGCTAAGTCAGCACATGTCAACCAACCAGCTAAACAGACACGATTCGCTCTGCAAATTTTGATAGCTTCTATTCGTCCTTGCGTCAGTTGGCTTCTACTGTAGTAATTGAGATATTTCCGACAGTCAAAGGCGTGCAAGCAAGCTGTTGACACGATAAACCTTTCCGTCCTGTCGGCCTAACCCCCATTTTGATGACTCTTGATGGCGAACCTTCGAAAAGTAGGCAGAGAATTTTATGTCATCGCGGTAATACTTTGTATCGACCGAATACCATCCGCCTTCGTATTGAAAGGGTTCTTGAGCGGCTCACGGGCGACCAAATAAACGACGAGACTGCAGGAAATCGACAATTGATCTTTATTTGGACACGATACCGTGGAGATATATCTGATTAGCGAAGCAAACATCCCCGTGCAGTATTCATCTACAGGCTAGGAGTGATTCATATTTGATATGCTCAAATACCGCAGAGCTCTTACAAGGTCTCAATGCTGGTACTAGTGCGAATGATAATATGCAAGTACCGCTTCGAAGCTGGATTTACAAATTTCGATTATGATCGACTCTCTAGGTAGGAACTTTAAGCGTCTTACTGTAACATCCGCTTAAAGTGTTTTGTTGCAAGTCGTAACAATTGTCGTCGATCGTCAGAATTATCAACTGTCAAGCTCGAGATGCTGGCTTCCTAAACAGGTATAGCGTTTACACCCACATTCCCTCACCTGGCTTTGTTGCACGTCGCAATAATTTGTTGCAACTTGTCAATTGTCCGGCTTAGGATGCTAGTTTCCTAAATAGGCAAGCGCGCTACTCGATGATTCGCTTGAAGCGCTTTGTTGCACGTCGCAATTATTGTCGCAACTCGCAAGTCGTCGCTATTATCGAGTAAAACTTTGGCTAGCTTCCTAAACGAGAACAGCGCTAGTATCTGATTCGCCTAAAATGGTTTGTTGCATATCGCGATTCGCGTCGCAAGTTGTCGCGAAGTCATCATCGTAATAATGTCGGGTTTGGGAATCTTTTGATGGCTTCCTAATTGGGAATAGCATATTATTTCCGAACGGACTTGAACGGGCTTAGCTGCTACTGTATGATTCGTCTAAAGCTTTTGTTGCACGGCGCAATTATTTGTCGCAACTCGTCGTAACTTGCAAGTCGTTGCACGAGACGGTCATGTCGCGCTTGTCGTCGGTATCTAGCTAGCCTACAGGCAAGAGCAGGAGCAAAGCAAGAATCAGGTGATAGTTCTCTGACGATTCATCCTAAGTACCGTACAAGTAAGAGGGAATCACTAGGGGGCGGGTCTCTGATGGTTCTTTTCAAGAGAGAGTACTCAAAATAGGAAATCATACTTTAGAGGAATGAATCGAGAGATAGGAACGGTACTGTACTAATGAATGGCAGATGCGGGGTGAGGATATTTTCTTTTAGTTACCCTCCCTTCGATCACCCTGGGGTATTACTAGTAGCTACGGGTACTTACCTAGAGAAAGGATACTTTTGCTACATCGACTGAATATAAACTCCTTTTAAGTATCACTAGGGTTGATTAGCTAGTATCAATACCGAAGTCTAAAGTATAACTAGGTACTTTGACTATATATACTCGATTAGGGAGGCACGAGGATGTCTAACTTTAGTACCGTTAGAGAATCATCCACTAGTTATTTCCCTTGGTACCTGTCCCCGGGTATTGTAGAACTATTCAGAGTAAGATAGGAACCGTTAGCTGACTCTCCATCTGCTATTCATAACCATACCTTTGCCCTTGCCCTTGCCCTTGCACTCTAAGGTAGGTGCAATTGCCCAGTGAATTTTTTGCCAGCTTCCGAACGGGTATAGTGTGCCACTATATGATTCGCCTAAAATGTTTTGTTGCACGTCGCAATTATGTCGCAACTCGCAATGTCATGACTACGAAAGTGTGAACCTCGGCTGGCTTCCTAAATAGGTATAGCGCGATAACGACTACTCCGGTGTCTCGCTGTACAAATGTCGCAACCATTTGAGATTCAATCGACGCTGTAGAAATGAATAACGGGTCGAGTTACCATATGCTCCAGTGGCTCTGCTATGTATTACGGAGACCGTCGGGTCTCATCACACATTGGTGTGTCTTTGCATTCCATCACAAGACATGCTGGGCTGTCCCGTGTGGGCAGCACTCATCTGTTTGTCTCGTTGCAAAATATAAGACCGTGGTCTGTCTCTAAGGAACATCGTGGTATCGGAGATCAATCCTTGAGAGGGCCTTTGATATCAGAAGTTCTTCCTTGAGAGGGCTTCTAACTGATCCTTTCTGGTGAATCGATCAAATATAGAGTTGTGACTGACAATTTATTTCTCTTCTATTCAGCACGTGCATGGGATTCTTTTTTGGTGACTCTGTGTTGCATGTCGCAGCAATGTGGCTTGGAATTGTTCGAAGGACCGACCTGAATGCAAATTCCACGTATTCCCTCCTTGCGAGCGGGTTTCGGTATGAATTCCGTTCCAGGGACAGCACGAATTGGTGTCCGGCGAAGAAAGGAATGAATGTTGTACGAAAGGTTCCGGTCTGGCAGCTATCGAGCTGAATTCTGGGTCAATGTCGTATCTTCACCTTGCGATTTTCTTGGTGTTGTCTTGATACTTACGTTTCAATGTCCTCGAATCATCTCTCGTTTCTCAGCGTGTTCCCTTCAAACATCTTGCGACTTCTTTTTCGTCAGTTTGGTATCTACTTTCATTAATGTCCTCAGCTCATTTCATGCCTTGACCTTACCAAGGGACCATCGGACTGCTTCACTGGACATATTTGATTCGTCGAGTATCTGCTGCTCGTTTCTTATTAGAAGTTTTTCCTCAGGAGATGGTCCACAATGCGAAGCTTCCATTGCACCTAATGCATCGTCTTAATACTCCATCCCCTTCATTTTCTTCCTCTTCTTTGGCGGCTCCTGCCCTATCATTCTCCTTACTTCTAAGGGTCCTATCTGTGATAGAAGATTTCAAGTGTCAAATGCCCTTCTAGCCTGTGGGACTACTCCTCGCTCGCAGTATCGATCCATATTTATACTGGAGCAGTAGCAGGGAATGCCACACAATCGTCAGTCCACCAAACAAGCTTACACCTGATACCAGATCAAAAGTTTTGGATCGATCCGAAGGTAGGAAGAAAACGGAGAAGCCAAAAGAAATTCTCCTCCAGTGGATAAGTTTGGTCAACTTCATATCTTCGTCGGAATCGAAGGTTTTCTCTCAATGGGTGTCGTCGATTCGTAATATCTCTCCCGGGAACTGTACAGCGTTTATAATAGACGTGTTCGAGTTGATTTCGGGGATATTGTCTCTAGCTAATGCTGGTACCTAGCTCGGTGTTCTCTCTGGCCGACAGAGAGATGGGAAGTTTAGTATGGCGAAGGGCTACCTCGTCACGTCTGACTGAGCTGATCGTTATCAGGGGAGTCTCAGGAGTACCGAGTTTTCATTCGCATAAAATGCTCGTTCACTGACCATGCAGTCCTCGACATCAAACGCATTAAGATAAGGACTGAAGGGAGAGAATTCTTCCGAGGCTCGACTAAAGCCAATGCATCAACTAAAGGATTCAAAACTATCGACTACGGCCCCGAGTTGACAGCCTCAAGATAATGCACCGAGAGCGCAGAAGTGAGTCCAAACACGGCTCTTCGAGTGCCCGTAAGGCACGGAGTGCCGGACCAATGGATCATCAAAGGTAGAAAAGTGACTCCTTTCTCGAGTGTTAAATGAGTGCGAAACGGAACATGCCCATTGCAGTACAGTAGTTAATGCCTCCAATATCCATGAGGGACTCGTAAGTAATACTGAGACTTATCTGGCACAGCTTCATGCCGAATCCGTTGTCCTGCCTGCCAATCTCGACAGGTGTAGGTGATAACTGGTCGAGGAATTCGGGCGGTAGGCCAAACCAGCAGGTTCTGTATATCTGTTTCTGGAAAAACACTCTGGCATACGATCGCATTTAGCTGAACTCAGTGAATTCGCGTTTGAAACGCAGACTGTTTCCTGTGCTTAGTCTTGAAAGGCGGAGATGTTATAGCTCATGACGTTGCTAATTCTTGGACTGAGCAGGTTGTCATATCGTGAGGTAGTAAATCATCGTTATCACCAGGATACTCGACTGCAAGATTCGCCAAAGTGATGGTTTTGGACGCCGCTGACGCTAGATGTTGGCCAATACTTGACTCGTGATTCATAACATTTGATCGACCCATGGAATCGCTTAATTCGAGGAAGATGGTACTCACATTCCGCACAACCGCTTAGAGATTTTCATCTTCTCCTTTAACGATTTCTTTGCAGATTCTCTCAGGACATTGATTCTTCTTGTGCTCTTCTGACCTGTGCTCTATTTTCCTGCAAGCGGTCAGAACAGATGCTATTTCAAAACCCGTTATACTCAGATCATTGAGTGACAAGGCTAGCATTGCTAAAACCTCTGTTAGATTCGAATTTCCCGGGTCCTTTAATGGTCGTCCTCGTATTTTGATCTTTGTTTGGGCCTCCAATTGGCACCGGGCCTACGAGTCTAGGTTGAAATGGGAGGGGAAAGATATGTCCGTCACTTCTATCACTACCCAAGACGTCAGACCAAAACTCAGTGCAACTTCTTACGACACTAGGGTAAACACGTTTCACAGTATTCAAATTTTTCTGATTTGCAGATGTGGTAGGAGGAGGATGAAGTGCTGGGTGAAAAACATTTCGGTCATCCTGCAACCAGTCATCCCTAGTGCCAGGATCAAGCTAACCCCCCCCAAACCGCCAAAATCAATAGATATTTTTCGATCTGATGGCAGAAAAATTCCAAGAAAGTATTGCATGTGGCTATTGCGCCTGAAGAGAATGCTCACCTTGAAGGCTATGAGTGAAACTGAGGCTGGTCAAATTAGACTCCAATATCATGAGAGCTTAATCATTCAACTCAAAGCCACCGAATGTTCACAGGAATCTATCCATGGGGTTTTTTTTCAAGTCACGATAGTATCCTGGGAGTTTGGTAAGACGATGTCAATTGACTGCGGAAGAAGCCAGAGTTTTATCTACACGACATAAGCCGAGAAAAAGCTCCTCGGTCATGAAATCAGCTAGAATCGAACAACCGTAGTCTATCATACAAGATCCTCACTTTCTCCAACCCATCTTCCCATAACCCACAGCGATCTCCTCCAATATTCGTACAAAGCACGCTTCTCCGAGCAAGGAGCTCATTTTGGCGAAACAGAGAACCTTCAGTCTCAATATATCAGGTCATCAATCCACAAGGGAGGAAGTTTTCGCTAAATAATAATGTTCTCTCCGACCATGAAACATATACGGGAAAGTGATTCATAACGTCATACATGCTGAAAGCAACGAACGCCCAAGCTGACGCCCTGACTCACCATCTATCATTCATTTCCCCCAGGTGTTTTTATTCCAGTAATGCCGTGAATCAAATCCTGGCAGTCCTTTCAGCCGTCGAATGCGAAACTATGGTCCTGGTGAATCACTGTAAGTCGACTCTCTAGATACCGGTCGGAGATGAGACCGGACCGGTTTCCCTCGCTGTAGATGTTAGAACAAACTTCAACTCTTCAAAATAAGAAGCTTACATGAGGACATCTTCAAGTAAATATTCGTCTTCCGCGGAGTTGCCAATACTTGGCCCGGTTGACAGACTCCTAACATTGATCTGCAATCTTCCACTTTCTGGCCAGTTCATTTCGCTGAGTTCATGTCGGGATTCGCCTAGATAACGGAACGTCATCGCCTGGTTACAAATCAGTGAATTTTTCTTGGAGAATCAACAGCTTGATTGAAAGACTCACGGAGATAATGCGAGCTGCCTCGTTTCTGAAAGTACCTGGAATAACGGGTCTCATGAAGCGGAGAGCATAATCCTTCTTGAGATCTTCATGATTTGGGTTACGGACGGCTATCGTCAACTGATTCGCAGAATCAAAATTCGCAAGCCAGAGAGCATCGTACTCAAGAACTGCACAAAAGTTAGTAGAAGTACTTGTGACTGATGGGACAGGGTGGACCGGCAAGGGATTGAGGGAAGGAAGGAAACTTACTTTGGATCCATAACTCGTAGTCAAACGTAAAGTGCTTGATCATTCCAATCTGTTCAACGAAATTGGTTCTGGCAGTATCGTCCGCATCCTCGGTTTCGGGCTCGCTCTCGTTCATCAGAGTATGAAATACCCAAAAGTTTTCCTGTCTGTATCAGTTCATGTCATGAAAAGGAAGGAGCACATTGAGAGCTGACGGAGGCACCATCCCCTAGAAGTTTCTGTTCCACTCACCAAATCGGCATCACCAAAGAAGAAGGCATCGATGTCCATCTTCACGTATATCTTGGCATCGTTATCCTCATAGGTTATCGGGTCAGCGCAACCCCAAAGCTCGTAACCCTTGATAGCCTCCTTTCGTGAGTAATGACAAGCGTGTAACAAAGTAGGAACCATGCGGGGACGTCGGTGGATATCGGAGATTATTCGAAGTTGCGCGTCTGTGGACTCATCGTCCGTTCTCTCGAGGGACTCGGAGTCAGGAGCAACTCGCAAGAACCGTTTTTCATTGTAGTACTGGACGGAAATTGCGATGGACCACTAGGTCTCGTTAGAAACTTTACATGACTTGAAATGGAAAGAACTTTGATTCGCATCGTAGAAGCACTTACAATTTCCTGCTGTAATTCTACGGGAAGGTCCCCGAAAAGAGTGAATTGCTCCAAATATGGGACTGTACTGGGCGGTCTCGTAGGAAAATGATGGATAGCTTGTACTGGTGTTAAAGGGCTGATCGGACCATCGTTCATCACGACGAACTCGGTGGAAATCAGACCATGTTGTGGAGTTGTAGAGTGCACGGAGATGCTAGGTGGAGACGTTGGGCCGTTTTCGTGTTGAACGGTATGGCTTGGTGGGATAGGAGCCACTCGTATAGGTTTCGATAGCAAAGCCGGACCAATTGAATAATTGAAATGAGAGGAGGCGGATATGCCAGCCTGTATCAAGCTCTGTTGTACCTTGGACCGAGAAGCTGGGGACAAGTCCGGGCCCTTGCGAGTGCCTGCCGAGCTTCCAGCAGGGTTAATAGTATGCAGAGGTGATATATTTAAAGATACCAGGGAGCTTGTCGACACTGAAACGTTGTTTAGCTGCTTGAGGGAAGAACTTCGAACAAAAGAGTAGATAGGAGGAGTCTTTCTGCTGCCTGGGGAAGCGCTTTCACTGCCACGACGAATCTTTGCGCTGTTCAGACGCGACAAGCTCGTATGGCTGAGAGCTCGCATACGTTGGCCAATGTCTGCATGAGTGGCATCACGAGGAAAGGCCGTCGATGCAGCTGGAGGTCCGACAAAAGGATCCTCCAGCCCGATAGGAGGAGCTGGGTGCGCCATAATCGAGCCCGATTATGGGTCATGTACCAATTGCTGGTTAAGCTGTAGCTGAATGAAAAGTTTGTGGTGTAGAAAATCGAGAAGGAAGAACGTTGATTGTTTTGTTTTGTTTTATGCCTGGCGCGAAATAAGAGCATGCTCACGTGACGGTGAAAGTCAATAAAAACCTCATCTGGTCCGAACGCGGCCTTCGAGAGGAAGCCCTTCGAGGGTACGTGGATTCCAACAGCATGATTTCATTCGCCGTTGAATAAAACAGGCAGTTTGAAGCCATGTACTTTCCCACGCATCATAAATCTTACTACACAATATACATGATATGCGAAACCCTCTCTCATCTGCCTCGCTTAAGCCTTGAGGCATAGACATAGTATTTCTTGATGGCAGAAGAAGATGCTGGTTGGGCTAGAATGGGCTTATACAGTGCGATATCACATTGTTTTATCCAAAAATGATGCTGTAACTTGACTCAATTGTTTTTGGGAACCATTAAAAAAAAATCAGGACTCGGAATTTTGGAAATAGTCTGAAGTCATGAAAGTGCTCTAGCACTTCTTATTGACGCAACATCAGCTTCGCCAATATCGGCAACCTCTCTGACCTTGAAAACCATATCATTTCTTTTTCCACGATAGCAGAAGAATCACTAAGGAATGCGGATGAAAGGAGGTGAAGCGAATCGAAAACTTGAATTCGTCTGATTGAGAAGGAAGATCGTGTTAGAATGAGACTCATATGCTCTCGTATCTCGAATATTAAGGTGTGGGGTATGAATTTTAGCTGATAAAGTAAAAGTTACTACTATTCCACCATCAAATGTCTAATATTTCCGTACCAAATAATTCCGACATGATTTCGTAGAAAATCACCTTGACTTTCACGAAGTTGATGCGTGTCAAAACTTCTTTGTGTAGGCATTTATTTTTGGAACAACTGTGACTGCGTTTCCATCGAATGTGGTTATGCACCCATTTGCTCCAGGACGTTCTCCGCTAGGGTACTTCGCAGACCTCATCTCATTTAGTACTACAGACAATTCCACATCTGTCTGGTACATGTAAGGAAATATTGATCCATACCGTGCAAACAAGCGCTGCTTACAAAACTTAATACGGTATAGCAGATTTACCGACGGTTGGTGAGTAGCTTCAAGTAAGAAAGTCTAGACAGAAACCGAAGAATAATGGGTAGCAAAAACAGATTTCTTTACTTAGTTACTGTAGATCCACGATGTGGTCCTAGGCACTAAGCATATCACGCCGCTGATGAAGACTTTTTCTATTTTATCTGACATTTTATTGCTTTGGCATTCATTCAGATTATCGATCTAATATAACGCAGAAGGCTGTTGACACCGTGCTTGGACCCCGTTCTCTCGGCCTTTGAAAATTGCTCAAAGCTAGTAATCTACCCGTTTCCACAACATCTTTAAGTCACAATGTATGCAAGAATATTCAGAAAGCTTCACGCCTTCTTCTTTTTCTTTCGCGCTCGGCCGAATTGGTAGATCCTCTCCTCCCTCTAGACCTCTTCTCAACTTCTGAACTCAATGGACTATCTCCTCCACAACGTTCCGAATCTAGTCCCATTTCTCCATCTCCTCAGATGCAAAGGGTTTCTTTCCAATACGCGTAACTGATTGTAAAAGGTATACCAATTTAGCGAATTATTATCTCTTTATCTAGATTTAGCCATGCGCGTTAAACTTAGACACGTATCTTGTTCGCAAACTCTGTGAAGCAATCCGAGTTCCTAAAGCCTGGGGAGTTCCTCCTAGATGAAGTGAAGGAATACTGTCTTGAGTTGGTATCGAAAAGTTATCGAGACCAGTCGTAGAGATACGAGATCTTTGGCTGACAGATGTAGCAGGATCATGTTCTTGAGCTCTTCTGGGGATCAGTCTGAAGTTGTCGTTTCGTTGTCGCCAGGCAGAGGGCTCCCACCTAGTATAGTGTTTCCCGAAGCTTGATCCAGAGTGAAAGAATAAAAGCTCATCATGAGCCCAGGTATATTAATAGGATTCACTCCAAGATAATGTCGCAATGTATTTGTCAACGAAACCAGACGGGTGGATTACTGGTGAACATACCTCAGAACCGGGTATGTGCTGCCAAAATTGGTATCCATTCTTGCACTATGGAAGCGTTGGTTCTACATTAATCCCTGGAAAGCAACATCCACCGAAGGCCTGTCTATCCTCGGAAAGATCATCGATGTTTACATTTCATTAAGCCCTGAAACCTTGAATATCAACCTTCCCCATTATCATATTTGACACCCGCTCTTGAATCTTCCAGCCCTGGTCATGAACTAGAACTCAGATGACCAGAGCATCGTCGATCTAGTTTGAGATGTAGTGGTTTTAAGGTAGAAACCACTCAATCCCAAATCTGATTTTAGCTAACGCGCCATGATCGAACTCATATGGTACTATTGTATTCCGACGAGTTATGAAGAAGTCACTTACTCGCTCGAAGTTTTTCTGGACTCCATCGGCGAAGTCGCGGTCTGTACTTTAGCTTCTGGATAAAGTAGCGAGCAACTCTCATCCACACCAGAAATTCAGTAATATTTGATGGGGTTCAAGTTGGGAAGACCTAACCTCAGTTCTTCAGCGCCGTTCTTCAGCCGCTGTACCCATACCCGCCTGTAAACCTGTCATTCAGCAAGATTTCCTAAGCTCGCCATTGATTCTGAATAGAGTGGGGCGTCCATTGTACTCGAATTATAAGATGAATACCGTTTACTATGACTGGTTAGGAGGAAAGTTAATACGGAGGAGAAATTGTGAAGAGACGAAGTCAGATGTTGAAACGATGACGCGTAGACAGGATCATTTGTAATGTGTATCCGTAGGGCTGGTATCCTTCAATTTAGGGACAGAGGTCTACGTCTAGGAAGTTTTTGGGACTTTGATGTTGACGGGGACAGCGGTTAGACCGGCTTGATAATATACATTTATGACAGCGCAATTTCGAACAGCTTCCCTGCCAGGGAGCTAAAAGGTACAATTCCAGATAGGATCCTATTAGCCTCGCTAAAACAGGGTCCGGGACCTTTTTTTTGTTTACATTCGCTTCGGCAAATTGCCGAAACTCGGCACTGACAATTCAATACCTATTAAATCTGTGCTCTAACCGAATCAAGCCCAAGAGAAATGCTCAGAGTACAAATAAACACTCCCACCCGCCCTAGACCCCCTAACAATATCCAGATTCTGCTTCGCAACCGCATTCCGGACATCATTTTGCATCTCATCTGGACCACAAACATAAACACTAAGCGACTGACCCACGTCCGCCGCTCTAGCAGCTTCATCTCGAATAATGATTGGCAGTGACGGTCTTCCTTCATATTCCGTACCTGGCATTGAAACAGGCGGCGGGGCATCGTCTTCGGATTGTGTTATGATGTCGCCTGAAGTGCTGGATCCCGCTGGATGTGGGATCTTGCTAGATGTCCCGCTAAGCTTCTTGCCTGCCTCTCCTGTGACAAACACTTGGATTTGCGCGGATGATGAAGTCCTAGACGATATACACATTCTGGCCAAGAGATCGCTCACAGCGCGTTCGAACCAGAATCGACTGGCAGTATCGCGGGTAGCAAGGACGACACGAAGCGAGGCTGCGCTTGGATTAGAATTTCGGCTTCTGCTGCTGGATGTTGAGATCACGTCCGAACGAACATCTTTCTTCTCCGGCAATGAGGTTTCATGGCCGAGTTCCTCATCCTTTGGAGTCGAGTTCGAGTTAAATCGAAAGAATGACTCGATGAAAGGTAGACACCAGCCTGCTCCAGACCCGCCAGCGATAACGAGAACGCGATCAGAGCCGTGGAGTTGTGGTAAGCTGACCCCTCCGTATGGACCATCTACCATGACAGGCGTTGCTATACCTGGATTGTTAAGAGCGTGCTGGTGCAATTTGGCTGTAAAGCCACGTCGGTGGCGAATGTAGAAGACAAGCTCGGATGGCTCATCTATGCTCTTTGGTGGCATGGAGCAGATGGTAAATGGGTGTGCTGATATTGATTGAACAATGCCGAATCCAGTGAAACGTAAGAAGCAGTGCTGGCCTGGTGCCCAGGTGAAGTTGGCTGGTATTGTGACTCGGGTGAAGCCGTTGTCTTCAACGGAAACCCGGGCTTTCTGGGTGCAGCCGTATTCGAAGATAGTGCGGAGCCACGGGTAGATGAAGCATGGTACATAAACCGCAGCTGTGGCTACAAAGTAGTGCCAACTGGTAAGGGTGTAGTCACAATGCCAGAAGAAGACGACCATGAAAACGGCAGCACTGATGAAGTGGGTAATTTTGAAGAATTCGTATCCCATGCTTCTGTTCAATGTATTAGTTGAGGAACTCATCAGCAAGGCTAGAGGCATCACTAACCTGATCGTGCTGTGAGACATGAATGTCAACCAAGCTTGGAAGATGATGGCAACAATACCAGTCCAATAAAACAGCAAGCTTCCCGCAAAATGAGCTTGCATATCTTTCCAATGGACGTGGTACACGATGAACGGGAAAGTATGAAGCAATGCTAGAACGAAAAAAGCATATGAAGTCCATCTATGGAATAGTTGAAGTCTCTCGTGCGACACGCCTGTCAAAAGAGTTATCCAGTTGGTCTTGGTCGCCGTAGCACTATACAAATCAGTCTCAGAAATAACGATTTCTATAGAGAGAAACTCACAAGATAAATGGCATACACCCCAAAGCAAGCCATCCAGACCTGGTAGCTAAAGGAGGCGACCCTCCGAACATCTCATCAGCCCAGTAGTAAGGACCAGGAATCAAGTCCATGCCTAGGTAGAAAGGTCAGTTTGGAATCGAATCGTCATGTGTACTCCACTGCGAATAGTGCGCTATTGTGAAGACGCAGTGCTAGCTATATGCATTTATATATATGAAAAAACAGCACTTACAGAAGAAATACACCACACCAACAGCTCCCAGTGCCAGCACTCCCGCAGAAGCAGAATTCCATCTCAAACCCTTCACATGGAACCCACGATACGACAAATACCTCGTGCCCGCAACGAACTTTTGCCATACTAACGGACCCCTCGATTGGCGATATCCAAGGAGCAGATTCGATACGAGGTAGCTGATTAAAAAGATGCCAATGGTGCACATGAAAAATGCTACTGTTGGGAGTGCGTAGACATAGTCCGCGATGTACCTGATGGGATTATGTTAGAAAAAGATAGGGCAGGTAGTCATGACGGGAAACGAGTAGGATGTAGATGGGGAAGGATGTATACCAGAAGTGCCAGCGCTGCTGATAGAAATCACAATCTGCTTTCGACATGTCGCCGCATTCGAACATGCGGCTACCCGTGAACATCAAAGGCATCGTAAGCCATGCTGCGTCCATGATGACGATTGAAGGTGACTCGCCGGAGATGGTCTTATGGTTGGTTGGGAAGATTCTCGATCGAAGCTCAAGAATAGTATTGATACCTAAGTTCTATCCCGAGCGAGTATCTTGCAGCTAACTAAAGCGAGGATGCTGTATGTATATTGCCAGGAAAGTTGAAGATCAAGAGCACGAGCTGACATCAACAAAAGCAAATTCCGGGCCGACATGGTGTGGTCGTATGCCGCCCAAATCAGAGCAGTGAGTGGGTTCCGAAGTCCTCGGGGTTCCAGACTCAAGTATCGAACAAGCATCGTGACATATACACACACCTTGCCACATGCAGCTAGCAGCAAAGCTTAATGAAGCTTGAGCCCCCCGACGGACAGCTCAAAACGAGACAGAATGAGCTGATTACTAACAGGCGTGCCCGTCTCGGTAATAGTTGTGAAGCGGTGGTTGTCGATCACTGCGCAGCTTTGAGCAAATTTCCTCATTTGGCGGGTTAAGTGAGGAACGGGACGGATGCTAGCGACGAGCTTGTTTTAGTAGAGTGTCAGTGTCGCCCAGACATGAGACTAATATAATATAATTTGAGCATATTCATTTCTGCGCTGGATTGAGATCATATATCGAGCTTAACAATCTTACTACTTTCTATTGAAAAGTGAAGAAAGTCACGAATTCGAGAACGACACTCCAACCATACAGCTGAACAATTTCACAAGAGTAATATACACAACTTCATTCACGCTTTCGGACCTCACTATCGAATCTCAGTTCGCAAACCCACCAGATCTTCAACATGGACATGAGTATGACAATGTCGATGGCACCCTCATCGACCATGCCTTCCATGCCAATGGGCACCTCCTCCTCCTCCATGGACATGCCAGCATCCTCCATGATGGGCATGTCCTCCATGGCGATGACTTTCTTCACCTCCTCGACCACTCCCCTCTTCTCCATGTCCTGGGTGCCAAAGACCGCCGGCCAATACGCCGGGACCTGCATCTTCCTCATCCTCCTCTCTGCTATCTTCCGCGGTCTGCTAGCTGTGAGAGTGAATCTGTTCCAGGTGGTCAGAGTGCTGAAGCATGATACGGAGGGCACGTATGGGGATTGTGGGAAGGCGGCTATTAGGCCGTGGAGGGCGGGTGAGGCGGTTTGGATGGCGAGTATGGATGTACTGCTGGGCGGCGTGGGGTATTTGCTGTGAGTACTAAGCCCAGGCTGTTATTTTCTCACGCGTTGTGTTTGGTTGCTAATTAATGATTTTCAGGATGATTGCTGTAATGACGATGAACGTTGGCTATTTCATTTCCGTACTAGCTGGTATCTGGATTGGAAGTTTTGTCTTTGCAAGATTTATGGCTTCTTCTGCGTCGCACTGACATTCGAAATTCATCGCAAGCATTGGAGAACACCTCGAGGCGTGCTATATAGAATAATGCGAGCGGATCTCGCCCGAATTAATAATACTATATCAAGCTCCAACATTCTATGGAGTCGTTGAATTGAATCCAAATGAGTTCATTGCCTTTGCCGAGAGGTGGTTGCCACTCTGACACTACCTTGTGTATTTAATGGCTCCCTCCGACCAACGATGGCATGGTTCCAACACAAAAAGACAGACATATACAGAAGCAGAAAATATACTGCATTCATTCGAGATCCGGAAGTCTACAGAGTGCAAAAAGCAGGTCTCATGTGTCGCGGTCGCAAAACCCGAACTAAAATGGGTTCTGTGAATTTAATTTGAGTGTATCAAATAGAATCACATAGTCAAAGTATAAGTAATAGCCGGGCCGCCTCCTGAGTCCTGTAGCTCGAGGGCTCGCTTACAGTCTTATAGTCGGGGAAAGCGATTATCCCGCGAAAGCAAAGTATCTCGTGTTAAATAATATTTAAAAGTAGTATAACTCTACGATATATGATATGGTTAGTTTTAGCTTCAACTTCAACAAAATCTACTTCTAAGATACATACGTAAGATCCTTAAATAAGTATCTGAATTTTCAAATAAAGAAGTAAGTTAACTACCTTAACTATATAAAATTAGACGACTTTATAGTGTCAGACTCGCTATTTTCGGCGGGCTTGGTCGCCGTTTATGCAGCCTCGAACCCCGAAAATTCATCACGTGTCGAGTATTCCTACCAGTCGCCGGCTAATTCTCGAACTCCAAAGCGAGACCTTTGCAATCCTCCTGCAATTCTCGACTCTAAGGTGCTTCTTGTGGACTTAATAACAACCCTTCCCCCTCAGAAACCGAGGGCCTACCTCGTCTGTCACTATAGTTATTATTCTTATGGCACTTCGAGTCCTCTGCCCACCGAAACTGCTTATATACCCCCATCATCCCCCCCTCTCTTGTAAACATTTCCGCTCAACAACCACCAACTCCCTCTCTTACTCCTACTCCTATTCCTCTTCCTCTACACCCATTACTCATCACGATAAGGATGCGGGCAGGACTCCTCCCTACGAAAGCAGAACAATCCCGTCGTCCTTATCGTCCCGAAACGGCACGCTTCCGTCGATCTACGACTGCTAAATTCCGCGGTGCGAGCATGGCCAATACAGGTCTTGTGGAAAGCTGATGAGAGCGTGACTAAGACGGACTAGCTAGAGAAAAGTTGAGGGCGGAAAAATAAGGGCGAGGAGGAGGAAGAAGGACTATAAGGCTCACCCACAGGTGAAGCAGACCTTAAAGCGCTAGCGAAGTCAAAGGACGGCTTGAATCTTGACCTACTATCAGCGAGCGTAAATGGCATTATATATCTTTGAGCTTGACATGACTCACATCGCTTCTTTCGACCATTATACCTATTTTAAGAGCATCGAGATATTCTAATACTCCAAGGTAGTCTCCGACGAAAACTAACCCAGTGGACTTCGCAAACGATTAGTCAGTATCGCTACTTTGCTTAGGCGCTACTCAGCCCCTCACCTCGCTTCTGCTCTAGCAATTGAAACATCTTAAATCGTCTATCATCGATCCTTCTCAGAGAAAACACTCTATTTAAGATCAGTTCACTAATTCTACATATTAAAGGCATTAACGTTCAGTTGATTAAGAGGAAGAAATATTTTTTAATCCGAGAAATATTCTTGACCACCTCTTCCTGTGTCTTCAACTAACTGATCCTTTAACGAATCTATTTCCTCCTTCGCCTGGATATCAGAGTAATCCTTTGCGTTCTCAAAGTCAATGAGACGCACAATTCCACTCTGTTCGTCCACTACAAAATTGTGCCTGTTGAGATCCCCGTGAACGATTCCGAGAGTATGCAGCCGTTTTACTATAGCTTCACATGCCGAAATATCCTCTATGCGCGCTCTTCTGCCTTCCAGCTTCTCGATAAGCATGCCCATGACTCGTCCGTCCTCGGTGAGATGGCCCAAGAAAGCAGGAGATATCGCTGCAAGATCCGGATATTTAATTCTGTCTCTCTCAATCTTCTCGTATACACGGGTTTCGTTTTCCACCCGCGGAATCTCGAAATCAAAGCGCGCGATTTTGGCGACGACCTCTCGGCCCTCCCATTCAACGATACGAACACGGGCCCCGAATCGACCTGTCTCTTTGAGCCCAAGGACGTCAAACGTTCTAGGGTGCCAGATCCTGGTTACGGCTTCTAAGGGCTTCGAGGAAATGGTGCCGGTTGGTGTGCCATCTGGGCTGCGCGCAACGTTCATCGATGTCCAGTTGCCAGGTGGGAAGGGCGGAAGATTTTCGAGGAGAGCAGGTGGGAAAGAGAGAATTTCATCGAAGTCGTAAACACCTGGTTGAACCACGATGTATTTCACTTGGTTGTTGACTTGGATCCTATATTCACTCTCTGTGTTGCCATCAACTTCCATTGAAAGGACCTTCTTTATCCCTTCGACGTTGGTTTCTTGCTGGCGTGCCATTTTGTATTGGGAATTGTAATATGCCAAATGTATGCCTATTGTCTCGTTCTATAACGTTGATAGTTATAGGACAGAAAGGCTTGTAGAATTGAAAACGAGTTTTGAGTGAATATTCAGGTCGAATTTCGAGGGAAGAAAAGAAGATATGAGGGGGCGAATAGCCTGCCCAAAAATTTCAAAAAGGTTTAAGGGCTTTAAATTAAACCCGTAGAACCAACAACAATCACCGGCATTCAAGCTACATAAGTTTCATGTTTGCGCGCGGTACAAGGTGGCGGGGACTTGGTCTTCTGATATTTTATCTCTTTTGGGTTTAGCCTTGAAACTAGAATAGAAGAGTGCACGGGCCAGCCGGCTAAATGTAGCTACCGCGCACTCTTGAACACCAAGACTTTGCGATTATTTCAAAGCGCTTTAAAATCCCAAAACCAGAGTATGCTATAATAATTGAGCCGAAAGCCACATGTATAGGTATGCAATCTCCGAGTTCGAGCAATGCGTCCAACGCCATGGCACTGATGTCAAATGTATGGGAGGTGGGATCCATAGGACCAAAAGGAAGAAGTCGACGAATTACTGCCGTGCCCATCTGGTAAATCCAAATGCGCCTGTAGTAATGGAGGTGTAAATCATGGGGTCCTGAGGAGGGCTGGACGTGCAGCCCGATTATGAAGAGTAGTTTCAGTATGGGGGGGATCTTGGAATATATGTCTGTACTGTAGCCTACATGTCGTTGCACTTGTCTTTTACCTAGAAGAGATCACCAGTCAACCCTTCTATCAATATCTCGTTTAGCGAAGTTGGCCGTAGAAATCGACGCTATTTGTGCTTCGAAACCAATACCTTACCTAGGGCTATGGGCATATAATAGCAATAGGACGAGTTTTGAACACGTGACCTTGAGTCAGGTCAACTTGTGCTAACGCCATATCAGCCCAAGGCATTCATTTAGGTGATATTTTAGGTAAGCTATGGGTTACTTCAGCCCTGCTAGAAAAGGTATGGGAACAGAACCTCTTGAGAAGCGTAGTTGTATTATAGAGGAGGTTTGGAAACCTCAGAAGAAAGCTATAGAAGTAGAGGTCTGTGCGCAACTAGTCACTAGAGGTCTAGTGATATCACAAGTCCACTACTATATAAGTCTCGCCCTCGAGACCTCTATCGATATACTAAAGTAAATTATATAATATAGCTATAAATATACCTCTAGAACTAAGTTATAACGACACAAGACTCAAGGCGGTATATAAGCAAGAATAAACAAGTAGGGAGGCTAAGAGCGATCTTATATAGTCTACTACGAAGAAAACAAAAAGATAAGGAAGGAAGAAGAAGAGAGATAGAGTATAAAGCACCTTATATATATATACTAGTACTAGTCCGATACTATACCGGGTCGGATATTAGTTCTGCCGGGATACCTATAAACTTAGGCCATATTATCTATCCTTCTTCTTATATGATATTTAGGTAAGCTATTATTATATTACCCTCCCCCTAAGAAGAGCTTAACCTTAAGCTCGGAAGGTTATAATTTATACTAGAATTAGTCTTTATTATAACTATTTTCGTTGATATTCGCGTAATAAGCGCTAGCTGCTCTTTAGTAGTAGTAAATTCTTTATTAAGTTCTGACTAGTTACGTCGCTATAATAGTACTATATTAGTTATAGCTTCTAAATCGGGCGGTAAGCGGTATTTACTTTATCTATTTATAGTAAGAGTCGAGTTTAAGTAGAGCGTAAGGTATATAAAGGAAGGAGTTTATTAATATTAGAGCCTTTCCTTTTTAACTGCGATAACTACTTTAACTTATAAGTTTATTCTCCTTAGACTATAATATAGCTCCTAGAGTAAGTATTATTACTAACTACTATAGTAATCTGCTATAATCTTATATATTAATCGACCTAATTAACTCTTCTCTTAATATAAGTAAGTTTCCTATCTTAGTTTTAGGGATAGTCCTTAAGTATAGTATAAGGGTTTCACGGATCTATAATACTAACTCCTATAGTACTTTTACTAGTTCCTACTAATACTCTTTCAGTAGTATATCGTATATATTACCTGCGGTATATTCGCGCTTTCCTTAAGATAAAGTATAATAATACTCCTGTTTTAGAACTCTTATACTTATTTAATAAGCTTAATTCTAAGCTTTATAAGTATTATTCGGCGTTAAAGAGCAATTACGAGCCTATAGGTTACTTAAACCTGAACGTAAGTATATATACTAATATATTATAGTTACTTAACTATATTAATATAAAGTATACTATTTTATCCGGGTTACTTCCTAGTAGTAAAGCTAAGGACGCGGAGCTAAATCGGGGTAGTATCGTAGCTACTTATAAAGCGATTAATCGGATCTATTATCTTAAGAAATCTACTACTCTTACTACTATATTAGAGATTACTATTATATAATTAGTAGAGACTTAAGCTTTAAGGCGTTCTATAGAGAAAGTATTTAAGAAGTTAGAGTTTATTAAA
The DNA here is from genome assembly GCA_900074885.1 of Rhynchosporium graminicola. Taxonomy (NCBI): domain Eukaryota; kingdom Fungi; phylum Ascomycota; class Leotiomycetes; order Helotiales; family Ploettnerulaceae; genus Rhynchosporium; species Rhynchosporium graminicola. The sequence continues at coordinate 412,383 of FJUW01000009.1, forward strand.
GTAATAAGTTAAGATCTTAAATCCTTAGATACTAGTATAATACTAATATAATATAAGATCTAGATCTTTTAATAGTAGATTCGGCGAAGTCTAGGTTAATAGTATAAATAGTATTAAAGTAAACGAAAGAGTTAAATAGTATTATACGGGAATTTATAAAGAAAGCTATATTTAAAGCTATAATATCTAATACTAAAGGAAAGAGGAATTTACTTTTTAGTTTAGAGATAGTATCAGATCTAGATACTCCCGGACCTTCTCTAAAGAAGAAACCTCATAGGATTAGCTATTATATTTAGTCTACTACTAAAGCTATATTAGTAGATTTAAGTAAGGAGTTAGATATAATAGTTCCGGTTCTAGATATTCCAGATTTATTAGAAGTTCTAGAGAACTTAGGGAAGAAAACTAGAGAAGTAAAAGTAGTAGAGGAAGTAGAGTTTTAGATATAGCGTTATTATAAGACGTAATCGGGGAATTATCCTTAGTAATAAATTTTAATACTAGTAACTATAATAGCTTATTATCTTCTAAGTAACTATAGTTATCTATCTTATTTTCTTAAGCCTTAATTTATTAATCTAGTTTACACGGAGGTCTAGGTTTACTTAGGTTAATAGTATAGAAGTCTCTAAGCTTATATAAAGTACTTATTAGATCAGAAGCGTTATACTAAGTTAAGTCCGAGTTATAGCTTAGCTAACTAACTTAATACTTCAGATTACTTCTTAGGAGCTATATAGCGAGTATATCTTATAACTCTTACTCTTCTTAAGTAGTAATAACCTCCGAGGATAGGTTTAGTAACTCTTAGCTTAGTAATAAGTCGTCCGGGTCCTTAAAGAGTAATTCGGAGGCGAATATATTATATATAGAGGATCCCGGGGGTAAATCTAGCTTATAAGAGTATCCGATCTTAGCTAGGACTTAGTATAGTCCTGCTTAGAGGCTAGATAGCTTCTTACTCGGCTAGTAATTCTTAAGGTTCCTTATAGAGAGAAATACCTTATCTCTAACTTCCTAGTCGATATTATACCGTTTCGGGTCAGTTATAGCGCTTATCTTCTATTAAGTAGCTAGTATATTAGCTTTTATAACCTCGATAGCGGATTTAGTATATTTAGCTAAGGATTTAGTATTAGTATAATTAAGCTTCTCTTATAGTATTAATACTATAAGTTACTTCTAATCTTAGCTATTTCGTGGTAATATACTATATTTAAGGGTATATAGCGCTATACTAATAGAATCGTAAGGTAAGGTTACTTAAGCGCGGTCTATTATTAGTAGTAGTTCGCCCTAGTTACTCTAGTAGTAATTAATAAAAGGTCTAAAGCGTTAGTTAATATACTAGTTTATAATCTCTATTTATCTATTAGTTTACTAGTAGAAAGAAGTAAAGAGCTTAACCTTAATTCTAATTATATAGTAAAACTCTTACTAGAAGGATAAGACTAGCTAAGCTCCTCGGTCGGATATAATTAACTTAGGAGTATATTCGAAATAATATATTTATTAGATAAATAATATCACTATCTTACGAGTATCGATATTATAGTAGTATAGTATTAATATAGAGTCTTTCCTTAGGCTATCGATAAATACTAATATCTTATTAAATCCTTAGTTATTAGGTAGGAAGTCCTTAAAATCTATAGCTAAGTACTATATAAAGTAGCTAAGTATTAGTAATAAGTATAGGAATCCTTACTATTTCGTCTGTTTCAGATAAGAGTACTAGGAAGAGCGGTAATTATAAGTATACTATTTCATATCTAATATAAGTCCTTTCTAGTAGTAATAAGTAGAAATTATTTCAGTAGTCTTATAAGCGTTTAGATAAGTAAAAGAAACTTAATCGTAGACTTCGCTAATTAAATAGGTATATAGCAGGGTATAGCGTTATACGTATAGATAACTATTATAAAGTAGTAAACTATTATTAATAGTATAGCTATCTCCTAATATATTTCGTTCCTTAGAGAACGATTCTTAGTTAAATTAATATAGTTTCTTAATTAAATTAAAAGAGTTATATATAAGTTCCGGTAGCGTATTAGTCTTTAGCGATATTAGGTATATATAACTAATTTAATCGATATAATACTTAGCTAATTCCGCGTTAATCTTAGGGTCTAAGTAATCTAGAGGTAATAAAACCCGAGATCTACTATCCTATTTCTATTATTCTTATATCCTTAGATCTTATTTCTTATAGCTAAGGATATTAGCTTTAGCGTTATCTTTACTAAGCGTATATATAATTTAAAAGTTAAATTCGGAAAGGAATTCTATCTATATAGCTTACTTACTAGTTAGGACCTTAGTAGTTATAAAATATTCTAAGGATTAATAGTCTATATATACGCTAGTATAGCGTTATAGAGATATAAATTCTAGTCTCTATTTCCGGAAAGACTTAATAATAGTATATAGCTCCTTATTATAGATCTCTTAGTTTAGTTTATATCTATTAAGAATATAAGAGTAAAATCTAATTAGATATTACTAGTTATCTTTATATAATTAGGAGATAACTCTAGCTATTATACTATTAGAAGTATTAGTTTCTAGTTTAGTTTATAATTCAGAGTCGAAATAATATAGTTTCTATACTAATAGTAGCTATTAATATAAATTATCGAAGGACTTCTTATAATTATTAGTAAAATTCTATAGTACTATAAGCCAAGTAAGTACTAAGAGAGGTTTAGTAATAAGGCCGAAATTCCGAATAAATTAATAGTAGAACCTATAGAATCCTAAGAAAGATTTTATAGCTATTACTATTTCGGAGTACTTCTAGTTTACTAATAATATTACTTTCTCGAGATCTAGCTCGATTCCGTTAATAATAATAATATATCTAAGGTATTTAGTCTGAGTAATATAGAATTCGCTTTTCTTAATATTTACTTAGAGTCTAGTATCTATTAAGTATTATAGTACTAATTTAACGTATTCTTTATATTCCTAGAGCGTTTCTGAGTATATAAGAATATTATCTAAGTAAGCTATATAGAAATTATCTAAGTAATCTAATAATATATTATTTATATATCGCTAGTATATACTAGGTCTATTATAGAGCTTAAAAAGTAGTACTTTATATTTATAAGATCTGAAGCGGGTTCAGAAGGTAATATACTCCTCGGATTCGGGGTCTATATAAATATAATTAAATACTACTCAGATATCTAGTTTAGTAAAAATTATTACTTTAGATATATAAGTTAAGAGCTTATCGATCCTAAGTATTAAGTAGGAATCCTTTCAAGTGATCGTATTAAGCTTACGATAGTCAATATAAAAGCGTAATCCTCTATTAGCTTTCTTAATAAATAGTATAAGTAATATAAAAGGACTTTAGCTAGATTTAATAAATCCCTTATCTAAGTTCTTTATAAAGTACTCTTTAGTTACTTATAGTTTATCTATAGATTACTAATATAAGAGCGAATATATATTAAGTAATAGTTCTTCTAGAATAATTTTATAATTATATAAGCNTACTAGTTATCTTTATATAATTAGGAGATAACTCTAGCTATTATACTATTAGAAGTATTAGTTTCTAGTTTAGTTTATAATTCAGAGTCGAAATAATATAGTTTCTATACTAATAGTAGCTATTAATATAAATTATCGAAGGACTTCTTATAATTATTAGTAAAATTCTATAGTACTATAAGCCAAGTAAGTACTAAGAGAGGTTTAGTAATAAGGCCGAAATTCCGAATAAATTAATAGTAGAACCTATAGAATCCTAAGAAAGATTTTATAGCTATTACTATTTCGGAGTACTTCTAGTTTACTAATAATATTACTTTCTCGAGATCTAGCTCGATTCCGTTAATAATAATAATATATCTAAGGTATTTAGTCTGAGTAATATAGAATTCGCTTTTCTTAATATTTACTTAGAGTCTAGTATCTATTAAGTATTATAGTACTAATTTAACGTATTCTTTATATTCCTAGAGCGTTTCTGAGTATATAAGAATATTATCTAAGTAAGCTATATAGAAATTATCTAAGTAATCTAATAATATATTATTTATATATCGCTAGTATATACTAGGTCTATTATAGAGCTTAAAAAGTAGTACTTTATATTTATAAGATCTGAAGCGGGTTCAGAAGGTAATATACTCCTCGGATTCGGGGTCTATATAAATATAATTAAATACTACTCAGATATCTAGTTTAGTAAAAATTATTACTTTAGATATATAAGTTAAGAGCTTATCGATCCTAAGTATTAAGTAGGAATCCTTTCAAGTGATCGTATTAAGCTTACGATAGTCAATATAAAAGCGTAATCCTCTATTAGCTTTCTTAATAAATAGTATAAGTAATATAAAAGGACTTTAGCTAGATTTAATAAATCCCTTATCTAAGTTCTTTATAAAGTACTCTTTAGTTACTTATAGTTTATCTATAGATTACTAATATAAGAGCGAATATAAATTAAGTAATAATTCTTAAAGAATAATTTTATAATAATATAAGCGATATAAAAGAAGAATATTAGAATCCCGCTTAGAAAAAGCTTCCTTAAGAGTATAATACTATTCCGGTAGCTTTTTAGCTATAAGTCGTTCAGTATTAGGATCCTTAGGAGAATTAATATTTAGATAGTCTTATAAGAAGTAATTTATCTTATAGATATTAATAAAGAATAATTTAGAGCTTTTACGTTTTATATTAAAGTAAAAAGCTATAGTATTAATTTAGTAAATCGGAACTAATTTCTAGATCCTCAGAAGTTAAAAGGAGTACTTATAATAGAGTTTCGGCGTAAGTACCTTTCTCGATGAATTCGGAGCGGGAAAAGGTTCGGATTCCTTAGTAATAAGCGGAAATAAGTTAAATAATAAGAATAATATATTAATATACTATATTACTACTATTTAGTATAATCGCTATTAGTCTAGCTAGTTTATAGCTAAGTCCCGCGCGTTAATATCAATTTAGTAAGATCGATATAATAATAGCTCACCTGAATATCATATGAGAAGAAGGATAGATAATAGGGCCTAAGTTCATAGGTATCCCGGCAGAACTAGTATCTGACCCGGTATAATATCGGACTAGTACTAGTATATATATATAAGGTACTTTATACTCTATCTCTCTTCTTCTTCCTTCCTTATCTTTTTATTTCTTTCGTAGTAGACTATATAAGATCGCTCTTAGCTTCTCTACTTATTTATTCTTACTTATATACTGCCTTAAGTCTTATATTATTATATTAAACAAAAAGATTAAGATAGCCGGAGATAACTTACTATAATATCTTACTACTAAGTTAGTTATTCGATAACTACTTATATATAGCTAAGATACTAGAGATCTCTTAGATAACTATAAATCAGAGTTTAATTTAGCTTATCGTAAATAATATAATAGAGAAGGTCTTCGCTAACGCTCTTTTAATAACCCTTTTAGTATAAAGGAATTATAAATAGATTTTAAAGAAAGTATAATAAATACTCCGGAACTTTAACTTTTATATATCGCTACTGAAATAGCTCTAATATACTCCTTTTTAAGCTACTATTATAGCTCTTAACTAATAAACTAGAGACTTCTCTAGTTCTAGAGGAACTTAACGCGATCCCTCTTATTTTACCTCTAAACCTAATCTATTATACTCTTTCTTACTCTAAATATCTCTTACCCTAAAGAATATTAATACTTTATTAAAGAAGTACTAACTAAGAGAGAAAGGAAAATAAAAGCGAAATTCACTAAGAGTATAATCGCTAAGTACTCTTATTACTACAAATAACTCGAACCTGATCTATTCCCTCTTATAATAATTAGTAGACTAAGAGGAAAAGAATAACTCTTTAGAAAATACTATAGATAGATTAATCTCTATATAAGATAAGTTCTTTATAAAGGTCTCTCGCTTATCTTCGACTCTCCTACTAGAACTAATACTATAATCTCTACGTATAATAGAGTTTAATAACTTAATAAACTTTATTCCGATATATAATACTAAGAGAGAGGATATTATTCCTAATAAACTATCTCCCTCTCTTAGCGCTGAATTAATAGAGTTACGCCCTAAGAAGTCTTATCTTACTAAGAAGATCCTGCCCTTAGATAATAGATCAGATCTTACTTTCTTTTAATAGAGAGTATTAATATAAGACTAGATAGCTATAAACGCTAACTACTACCTTACGGACTTCTCCTAGCGCGTTCTTATATAGGAGCTAATTACTAGATTAACTAAAGAGTATCTTATACTTTAGTACCTTACTAATAAGTTTAAAACTAGTAATAAAATAATTTCCTTATTAGAAGAGAACTTTCTTACTAGTTTAGAGGAAGATAACTACTATAACGCTTTCTACCGCTTAGAAATATAATAACTCGGCTATATACGCGAGACTTTCGCCGAGTTTCGTAATCGATTTCAAAACACTATTATCTAAAGTAAAATTAAAAAAAAAAAGTAGTTCTTCTATATATAAGATAAGATTATACTATCCTTACGCGCTTTAACTCTTATTATTAAACTAATATAGAATAAGGACTATACTTCTATAGTTAGATCCTTACTTTCTTTTAATACTAAGCGTTATTATAACTTAGAATATACTTATCCTAAGAAAGCTACTACATAAATATAATACCGTAAGCATACTATTAATACTAAAACTAATACTAGTTCTACCTCTTACTAGTCCTTAAGCTTAGCTCCTCGATAAACTACTCCTACACTATACGTACATACTTCTACCCTAGTATAATCTAGTACTCCCTCCGCGCTAAAACGCCTTACTACCTCGACCGGAGAACCCCTTAGGTATTATAGTTATAGATAGCTCAGTTATATTAAGCTAAACTACCCTAACTTACTTAAGGTTTAATTAATTAATAAATTTCCAGAAGAAGATTAAATAACTAAAGAAGTAATAGAAGATATACCCTCCGAATCTAGACTAATACTAGAGGGAAATAATAAGGCCTAAGTAAAAACTCCTTCTTAAGTCTATATAAGTATAATCTCTCTAATCTAGACTTTAACTCCCTAATAAGAGGTAAGTAATTTATATACTTAACTATAGTTAATATAAATAAGCTAGGAGTCTCTATAAATAGCCTAATCGATACCGGAGCGAATAGTTATCTATTTATTAATCGTACTCTTACCGGATAACTATCAGGAGCCCTTAGTATTAAAATCGAGCTACTACCTTATTCTATTCTAATACGTAGTTTCTAATAGTCTATTAGAACTTATATTACTTATTTTATATATTTATACTTTTCTATTAATAGCAAGCGTATTTATAACTACCTTTTTATTCTCTTCGATTTAGGATAATAAGATATAATTATTAGTATTAAATAGATACGACGATTTCAGGTTAAGCTAGATACGCTCTACTATAAGCTACTATAATCGGAACGCTATCTAGCTACTCTTTAATATAATAAGAAGATAATTATAACTTTATTACTTTATAAACCTAGTATTAATCGATCTTACTAAATTAATACTAATACATAGGATTTAGCTATAAACTAGCTAAACTAACGCTAATTATACTAAATAATAGCGATATAATATATTAATATATTATCCTTACCTTTTAACTTATTTCCGCTTATCGCTAAGGAATCCGAACCCTTTTCTGCTCTGATTTTATTAAGAAAAGTACTTACGCTAAAACCCTATTATAAGTACTCCTCTTAACTTCCGAGGATCTAGAAACTAGTTCTAATTTATTAAATTAGTACTATAGCTTTTTACTTTAATATAAAATATAAAAGTTCTGAATTATTCTTTACTAGTATCTACGAGATAGACTACCTCTTATAAGACTATCTAAATAGCGACTCTCCTAAGGATCCCGATACTAAACGACTCGTAGCCGAAAAGCTATTAGAATAATATTATACTCTTAAGGAAACCTTTTCTAAGTAGGATTCTAATATTCTTCTGCTATATCGCTTATATAATTATAAAATTATTCTAGAAGAACTATTACTTAATATATATTCGCTCTTATATTAGTAATCTATAGACGAATTATAAGTAACTAAGGAGTATCTTATAGAGAACTTAGATAAGGGATTCATCGAATCTAGCTAAAGTCCTTTTATATTACCTATACTATTTATTAAAAAGGCCGATAGAGGACTACGCTTCTATATTAACTATTATAAGCTTAATACGATTACTCGAAAGGATTTATACCTAATACCTAAGATTAATAAGCTCTTAACTTATATATCTAAAGTAGTAATCTTTACTAAACTAAATATCCGAGTAATATTTAACTATATCTATATAGACCCCGAATCCGAGGAGTATACTACTTTCTGAACCTACTTCAGATCTTATAAATATAAAATACTACCTTTCGGGCTCTATAATAAACCTAGTATATACTAGCGATATATAAATAATATACTACTAGACTACTTAGATAATTTCTATATAACTTACTTAGATAATATCCTTATATACTCGGAAACGCTTTAAGAATATAAGAAATATATTAAATTAGTACTATAACACTTAATAAATACTAGACTTTAAGTAGATATTAAGAAAAGCGAATTCTATATTACTCGGACTAAATACCTTAGATATATTATTACTACTAACGGAATCGAGCTAGATCCCGAGAAGGTAGTACTATTAGTAGACTAGAAGTACCCCGAAATAATAATAGCTATAAAATCCTTCCTAGGATTCTATAAGTTCTACTATTAATTTATTCAGAATTTCAGCCTTATCGCTAAACTTCTCTTAGTACTTACTTAGCCTATAGTACTATAGAATTTCACTAATAATTATAAGAAGTCCTTGGACGATTTATATTAATAGCTACTATTAGTATAGAAACTATATTATTTCGACTCTAAATTATAAACTAAACTAGAAACTAATACTTCTAATAATATAATAGCTAGAGTTATCTCCTAATTATATAAAGATAACTAATAGTATCTAATTAGATTCTACTCCTATATTCTTAATAAATATAAACTAAACTAAGAGATCTATAATAAGAAGCTATATGCTATTATTAAGTCTTTCCGAAAATAAAGACTAGAACTTATATCTCTATAACGCTATACTAGTATATATACGGACTATCGATCCTTAGAATACTTTATAACTACTAAAGTCCTAACTAGTAAGTAAGCTAGATAAATAGAATTCCTTTCCGAATTTAACTTTTAAATTATATATATACTTAGTAAAGATAACGCTAAAGCTAATATCTTTAGCTATAAGGAATAAGATCTAAGGATATAGGAATAATAGAAATAAGATAATAGATCTCGGGTTTTACTATCTCTAGATTACCTAGACCTTAAGATTAATATAGAACTAGCTAAGTATTATATCGATTAAATTAGTTATATATACTTAATATCGCTAAAGACTAATACGCTACCGGAACTTATACGTAATTCCTTTAATTTAATCCAGAAGCTATACTAATTTAACTAAGAATTATTCTCTAATAAACGGAATATATTAAGAGATAGCTATATTATTAATAATAGTTTACTACTTTATAATAGTTATCTATACGTATAACGCTATACCCTATTATATACTTATTTAATTAGCGAAGTCCACGATTAAGTTTCCTCTACTTATCTAAATACTTATAAGACTACTAAAATAATTTCTACTTATTACTACTAAAAAGGACTTATATTAGATATAAAATAATATACTTATAATTACTACTCTTATTAGTACTCTTATCCGAAGTAAACAAAATAATAAGGATTCCTATACTTATTACTAGTACTTAGCTACCTTATATAATACTTAGCTATAGATTTTAAGGACTTCCCGCCTAATAACTAAGGATTTAATAGGATATTAGTATTTATCGATTACCTAAGGAAAGACTCTATATCGATACTATACTATTATAATATCGATACCCGCGGGATAGCGATATTATTTATCTAATAGATATATCGTTTTAGATATACTCCTAAGTTAATTATATCTAACTAAGGAGCTTAGTTAGTCTTATCCTTCTAGTAAGAGTTTTACTATATAATTAGAGTTAAGGTTAAGCTCTCTACTTCCTTCTACTAGTAAACTAATAAATAAATAGAAATTATAAATTAGTATATTAACTAATGCTTTAAACTCTTTATTAATTACTACTAGAGTAACTAAAGCGAACTACTACTAATAATAGACCGCGCTTAAGTAACCTTACCTTACGACTCTATTAGTATAGCGCTATATACTTTTAAATATAATATACTACTACGGAATAGCTAGGATTAGAAGTAACTTACCGGATTAATACCGTAAGAGAAGCTTAACTATACTAATACTAAATCCCTAGCTAAATATACTAAATCTGCTATTAAAGTTATAAAAGCTAATATACTAGCTACCTAGTATAAGATAAGCGCTATAACTGACCCGAAACAGTATAATATTAACTAGGAAGTTAGAGATAAGGTATTTCTCTCTATAAGGAACCTTAAGAATTACTAGCTAAGTAAGAAGCTATCTAGTCTCTAAGTAAGACTATACTAAGTCTTAGCTAAGATCAGATACTCTTATAAGCTAGATTTACCTCCAGGATCTTCTATATATAATATATTCGCTCCCGAATTACTTTTTAAGGACCCGGACGACTTATTACTAAGCTAAGAGTTATTAAACCTACTCCTAGAGGTTATCGCTACTTAAGAAGAGTAAGAGTTATAAGATATACTCGCTATATAGCTCCTAAGAGGTAATCTGAAGTATTAAGTTAGCTAGCTAAGCTACGACCCGGACCTAACTTAATATAACGCTTCCGACTTAATAAGTACTCTATATAAGCTTAGAGACTTCTATATTACTAACTTAAGTAAACCTAGACTTCCGCGTAAACTAGATTAGTAGATTAAGGCCTAAGAAGATAGAATAGATAACTATAGTTACTTAGAGAATAATAAGCTATTATAATTACTAGTATTAGAATTTATTACTAAGAATAATCCCCTAATTATACTTTATAATAACGCTATATCTAAAACTTTACTTCTTTAATTACTTCTACTTTACTAGCTTTCTTTCCTAAGTCCTCTAGAGCTTCTAGTAAATCTAGAATATCTAGAACTAGAACTACTATATCTAACTCCTTACTTAAATCTACTAATATAGCTTTAGTAGTAAACTAAGTATAATAGCTAATTCTATAGGCTTTCTTCTTTAGAGAGAGTCCGGGAGTATCTAGATCTAATACTATCTCTGAACTAGAAAGCAAATTCCTCTTTCCCTTAGTATTAGATATTATAGCTTTAAATATAGCTTTCTTCGCAAATTCCTATATAATACTATTTAATTCCTTTATCTACTTTAATATTATTTTAGCTATTAACTTAGACTTCACTAAATCGACTATTAGAAGATCTAAATCCTATATCGCGTTAGTATTATACTAGTATCTAAGGGTTTAAGATCGCAACTTACTACTTTAATAAACTCTAACTCCTTAAATACCTTCTCTATAGAACGCCTTAAAGCTTAAGTCTCTACTAATTATATAATAGTAATCTCTAACGTAGTAGTAAGAGTAGTAGATTTCGCGAGATAATAGATCCGATTAATAGCCTTATAAGTAGCTATAATACTACCCCGATTTAGCTCCGCGTCTTTAGCTTTACTACTAAGAAGTAAACCGGATAAAATAGTATACTTTATATTAATATAGTTAAGTAACTATAACGCGTTAGTATATATAACTACGTTTATATCTAAGTAACTTATATACTTATAACTACTCTTTAACGCTAAATAATACTTATAAAGCTTAGAGTTAAGCTTATTAAATAAGTATAAGAGTTCTAAAACAGGAATATTATTATACTTTATCTTAAGGAAAGCGCGAATATATCGTAAGTAATATATATAATACGCTACCGAAAGAGCACCGGCAGGAACTAGTAAAAGCACTATAAGAGTTAGCGTTATAGATCTATGAAACCCTTATACTATACTTAAAACTATCTCTAAAACTAAGAATAAGAAACTTACTTATATTAAGAGAAGAGTTAATTAGGTCGATTAATATATAAGATTATAGTAGACTACTATAGTAGTTAGTAATAATACTTACTCTAGGAGCTATATCGTAATCTAAGGAGAGTAAACTTATAAGTTAAAGTAGTTATTATAGTTAAAAAGGAAAGGCTCTAATATTAATAAACCCCTTCCTTTATATACCCTACGCTCTACTTAAACTCGACTCTTACTGTAAACAGATAAAGTAAATACTACTTACCGCCTGATTTAGAAGCTATAATTAATATAGTACTATTATAGCGATATAACTAGTTAGAACCTAATAAAGAATTTACTACTACTAAAGAGCAGCTAGCGCTTATTACGCGAATATCGACGAAAATAGTTATAATAAAGACTAATTCTAGTATAAACTATAACCTTCCGAGCTTAGGGTTAAGCTCTTCTTAGGAGGGGGGTAATATAATAATAGCTCACCTGAATATTATATAAGAAGAAAGATAGATAATAGGGCCTAAGTTCACAGGTATCCCAGCAGAACTAGTATCCGACCCGGTATAGTATTAGACTAGTACCGGTATATATATATAAAGTACTTTATACTCTATCTCTCTTCTTCTTCCTTCCTTATCTTTTTGTTTCCTTCGTAGTAGACTATATAAGATCGCTCTTAGCCTCCCTACTCGTTTATTCTTACTTATATACCGCCTTAAGTCTTATGTCGTTACAATCGATTAATACTAAGTTTATAAGGCAGTAGAGTTATAATTATCTCCTTATTATATTAGAAAGTAGCTAGATAGTATTCCAGCTATAGAAGCTTATAATAAAGCGTATCTAGCTTAACCTGAAATCGTTATATCTATTTAATACTAATAATTATATCTTATTATCCTAAATCGAGGAGAATAAAAGGGCAGTTATAAATACGCTTACTATTAATAGAAAAGTATAAACGTATAAAATAGATAATATAAGTTCTAATAGACTATTAGAACTTATATATTAGAATAGAATAAAGTAGTAGCTCGATTTTAATACTAAGGGCCCCTAATAATCGTCTAGTAAGAGTACGATTAATAAATAGATAACTATTCGCTCTAGTATTAATTAAGCTACTTATAGAGACTCTTAGCCTATTTATACTAACTATAGTCAGGTATATAAATTACTTACTTCTTATTAGGGAGTTAAGGTCTAGATTAGAGAGATTATACTTATATAGACCTAAGAAAGAGTTTTTACCTAGGCTTTATTATTTCCCTTTAGTATTAGTCCAGATTCAGAGAGTATATCTTCTATTACTTCCTTAGTTACTTAATCCTCTTTTAGAAATTCGTTAATTAATTAAACCTTAAGCGAGTTAGAGTAGTCTAGCTTAATATAACTAAGCTATTTATAACTATAATACCTAGGGGGTTCTCTAGTCGAGGTAATAAGGCGTTTTAGCGCGAAAGGAGTACTAGATTATACTAAGGTAGAAGTATATACGTATAGTATAAGAGTAGTTTATTAAGGGGCTAAGCTTAGGGACTAGTAAGGAGTAGAACNCTACTTAAGAAGAGTAAGAGTTATAAGATATACTCGCTATATAGCTCCTAAGAGGTAATCTGAAGTATTAAGTTAGCTAGCTAAGCTACGACCCGGACCTAACTTAATATAACGCTTCCGACTTAATAAGTACTCTATATAAGCTTAGAGACTTCTATATTACTAACTTAAGTAAACCTAGACTTCCGCGTAAACTAGATTAGTAGATTAAGGCCTAAGAAGATAGAATAGATAACTATAGTTACTTAGAGAATAATAAGCTATTATAATTACTAGTATTAGAATTTATTACTAAGAATAATCCCCTAATTATACTTTATAATAACGCTATATCTAAAACTTTACTTCTTTAATTACTTCTACTTTACTAGCTTTCTTTCCTAAGTCCTCTAGAGCTTCTAGTAAATCTAGAATATCTAGAACTAGAACTACTATATCTAACTCCTTACTTAAATCTACTAATATAGCTTTAGTAGTAAACTAAGTATAATAGCTAATTCTATAGGCTTTCTTCTTTAGAGAGAGTCCGGGAGTATCTAGATCTAATACTATCTCTGAACTAGAAAGCAAATTCCTCTTTCCCTTAGTATTAGATATTATAGCTTTAAATATAGCTTTCTTCGCAAATTCCTATATAATACTATTTAATTCCTTTATCTACTTTAATATTATTTTAGCTATTAACTTAGACTTCACTAAATCGACTATTAGAAGATCTAAATCCTATATCGCGTTAGTATTATACTAGTATCTAAGGGTTTAAGATCGCAACTTACTACTTTAATAAACTCTAACTCCTTAAATACCTTCTCTATAGAACGCCTTAAAGCTTAAGTCTCTACTAATTATATAATAGTAATCTCTAACGTAGTAGTAAGAGTAGTAGATTTCGCGAGATAATAGATCCGATTAATAGCCTTATAAGTAGCTATAATACTACCCCGATTTAGCTCCGCGTCTTTAGCTTTACTACTAAGAAGTAAACCGGATAAAATAGTATACTTTATATTAATATAGTTAAGTAACTATAACGCGTTAGTATATATAACTACGTTTATATCTAAGTAACTTATATACTTATAACTACTCTTTAACGCTAAATAATACTTATAAAGCTTAGAGTTAAGCTTATTAAATAAGTATAAGAGTTCTAAAACAGGAATATTATTATACTTTATCTTAAGGAAAGCGCGAATATATCGTAAGTAATATATATAATACGCTACCGAAAGAGCACCGGCAGGAACTAGTAAAAGCACTATAAGAGTTAGCGTTATAGATCTATGAAACCCTTATACTATACTTAAAACTATCTCTAAAACTAAGAATAAGAAACTTACTTATATTAAGAGAAGAGTTAATTAGGTCGATTAATATATAAGATTATAGTAGACTACTATAGTAGTTAGTAATAATACTTACTCTAGGAGCTATATCGTAATCTAAGGAGAGTAAACTTATAAGTTAAAGTAGTTATTATAGTTAAAAAGGAAAGGCTCTAATATTAATAAACCCCTTCCTTTATATACCCTACGCTCTACTTAAACTCGACTCTTACTGTAAACAGATAAAGTAAATACTACTTACCGCCTGATTTAGAAGCTATAATTAATATAGTACTATTATAGCGATATAACTAGTTAGAACCTAATAAAGAATTTACTACTACTAAAGAGCAGCTAGCGCTTATTACGCGAATATCGACGAAAATAGTTATAATAAAGACTAATTCTAGTATAAACTATAACCTTCCGAGCTTAGGGTTAAGCTCTTCTTAGGAGGGGGGTAATATAATAATAGCTCACCTGAATATTATATAAGAAGAAAGATAGATAATAGGGCCTAAGTTCACAGGTATCCCAGCAGAACTAGTATCCGACCCGGTATAGTATTAGACTAGTACCGGTATATATATATAAAGTACTTTATACTCTATCTCTCTTCTTCTTCCTTCCTTATCTTTTTGTTTCCTTCGTAGTAGACTATATAAGATCGCTCTTAGCCTCCCTACTCGTTTATTCTTACTTATATACCGCCTTAAGTCTTATGTCGTTACAATCGATTAATACTAAGTTTATAAGGCAGTAGAGTTATAATTATCTCCTTATTATATTAGAAAGTAGCTAGATAGTATTCCAGCTATAGAAGCTTATAATAAAGCGTATCTAGCTTAACCTGAAATCGTTATATCTATTTAATACTAATAATTATATCTTATTATCCTAAATCGAGGAGAATAAAAGGGCAGTTATAAATACGCTTACTATTAATAGAAAAGTATAAACGTATAAAATAGATAATATAAGTTCTAATAGACTATTAGAACTTATATATTAGAATAGAATAAAGTAGTAGCTCGATTTTAATACTAAGGGCCCCTAATAATCGTCTAGTAAGAGTACGATTAATAAATAGATAACTATTCGCTCTAGTATTAATTAAGCTACTTATAGAGACTCTTAGCCTATTTATACTAACTATAGTCAGGTATATAAATTACTTACTTCTTATTAGGGAGTTAAGGTCTAGATTAGAGAGATTATACTTATATAGACCTAAGAAAGAGTTTTTACCTAGGCTTTATTATTTCCCTTTAGTATTAGTCCAGATTCAGAGAGTATATCTTCTATTACTTCCTTAGTTACTTAATCCTCTTTTAGAAATTCGTTAATTAATTAAACCTTAAGCGAGTTAGAGTAGTCTAGCTTAATATAACTAAGCTATTTATAACTATAATACCTAGGGGGTTCTCTAGTCGAGGTAATAAGGCGTTTTAGCGCGAAAGGAGTACTAGATTATACTAAGGTAGAAGTATATACGTATAGTATAAGAGTAGTTTATTAAGGGGCTAAGCTTAGGGACTAGTAAGGAGTAGAACTAGTAGAAGTCGTAGTAATAATAGTAAGCTTATAGTACTATACCTAGGTAGTAGCTTTCTCAGGATAAGTACGTTCTAAGTTATAGCGATATTTAGTATTAAAAGAAAATAAGGATCTAACTATAGAAGTATAATCCTTATTCTATATTAGTTTAATAATAAGAGTTAAAGCGCGTAAAGATAATATAATCTTATCTTATATATAGAAGAACTACTCCTTCTTTTTAACTTTACTTTAGATAGTAGCACTTTAAAATCAACTACGAAACTCAGCGAAAGTCTCGCGTATATAGCTAAGTTATTATATTTCTAAGTAATAGAAAGTATTATAATAATTATCTTCTTCTAAACTAGTAAGGAAGTTCTTTTCTAATAAGGAGATTATTTTATCGCTAGTCTTAAACTCGTTAGTAAGGTACTAAGGCATAAGATACTCCTTAGCTAATCTAATAACTAGTCCCTATACGAGAACGCGCTAGGAGAAGTCTATAAAGTAATAGTTAGCGTTTATAGCTAGCTAGTCTCGTATCGATACTTTCTATTAAAAGAAAGTAAAGTCTAACCTATTATCTAGGAGCAGGATCTTCTTAGTAAGATAAGACTTCCTAAGGTATAACTCTATCGATTCGGCGCTAAGGGAAAGAGATAGTTTATTAGGAATAGTATCCTCTCTCTTAGTACTACGTATTAGAATAGAGTTTATTAGCTTATTAAACTCTACTATACGTAGAGATTATAGTATTAGTTCTAGTAGGAGAGTCGAAGATAAGTAAAGGACTCTTATAAGGAACTTATCTTATATAGAGATTAGTTTATCTATAGTATCTTCTAGAGAGTTATTCTTCTCCTCTTAGTCTACTAATTATTATAAAAGGGAATAGATCAGGTTCGAGTTACTTATAATAGTAAGAGTACTTAGCGATTATACTCCTAGTGAATTTCGCTTTTATTTTCCTTTCTCTCTTAGTTAGTACTTCCTTAATAAAGTATTAATATTCTCTAGAGTAAGAGATATTTAAAGTAAGGAAGAGTATAATAGATTAGGTTCGGAAGTAGAGTAGGAGAAGTCGCGTTAAGTCCCTCTAGAACTAGAGGAGTCTCTAGTTTATTAGTTAAGAGCTATTCCGGTAGCTTAAAAAGGAGTATATTAAAGCTATTTTAGTAGTAATATATAGAGGTTAAAGTTCCGGGGTATTTATTATACTTTCTTCAAAATCTATCTATAATTCCTTTATACTAAGAGAGTTATTAAAAGAGTATTAGCGAAGACCTCTTCTATTATACTATTTATAATAAGCTAAATTAAACCTTAATTTATAGTTATCCGAGAGATCTTTAGTATCTCGGCTATATGCGAGTAGTTATCGAATAACTAACTTAATAATAAGATATTATAGTAAGCTATCTCTAGTTATCTTAATCTTTTTATTTAATATAATAATATAAGACTTAAAGTAGTATATAAATAAGAATAAATAAGTAGAGAGGCTAAGAGCGATCTTATATAATCTACTATAAAGAAAATAAAAAGATAAGGAAAGAAGAAGAAGAGAGATAAAGTATAAAGTATCTTATATATATATACTAGTACTAGTCTGATACTATACCGGGTTAGATACTAGTTCTGCTAAGATACCTATGAACTTAGGCCCTATTATCTATCCTTCTTCTCATATGATATTCAAGTGAGCTATCGTTATATAAGTACTCCTAGAAGTCTATCTTAATAACTCCCCTAGAGACTAAGAATATCTCCTTCTAATATTATAACTCCTAAACCCATATATTAGAACTCTATAATCTATAACCTTAAACCTTCTATTACTATTATTAAACTCCCTATTCTAGCTACTATATACCTAGTATAGAATCTCTCTCTATAACCTTAATTCTCCTACTTATCCTAAGCTTAACTAGTAGAGAATATCTGCCCTTCTTAGCTCTAAGATTCTAGTAAGATAGTAATCTCTCTTCTTATCTATTAACTAAGTATAAGTTCCGCAGATAAAAAAGCTTAAGCTAATCGATATAAAAGTAGCGGAGTATAAGTATTCTATTAAATCTATTATAAGATATGAGATTTACCGTGTTTACCCCTAAGTCTAGAGATAATAAAAGGACCTCTCTAGCTAGGTCTTAACTTTTGACTTACTATAGTATAATCGTAAAGTATAACTATAGATCTAATTCTAGGACCTTATCTTCTATAAGCTCTTAAATCATATAGTTCTTTCCTTCTTATTCTCTCTAGGTATAAGGCTATATCTACTTGCTCTAACTTAGTAGCCTGAGCCCTAATATACTCTAATACTCTATCTCCTTATTCTTCGTTTTCTTTATTATCTACGCCCTAAAGTATATTAGGGAATCCTTAGATATCTAGCTCTTAATAGATAGCTCTAATATAATAAGCTGGAAAGGTAAGGTCTACTTTAGACCTTAGCTAATACTTATAGTATATATAAAAGGGTAAGTACCTAAGGAACTTAATCTCCCTTAAGTTTATCTTAAATACGACCTTCTGAAGCTTAATAGTATAATTAAGCCTAGTCTTACTTATAGCTTACTATACTAAGTCTATAGCTTTCTCTACTATACTAGTAGATTTCTTGGAGGCTAAGGGTAAGTTAAGCTATAATATACCTTTCTTATTAATATAGCTTCGGATCTCTTCTCTAAAGTGACTTCCTAGATCTATATAGAAGCTAATAAGTACCCTGTCTGACTCGAAAAGTAAGTCTAAGCTACTCTTTATATACTCTGAATCTGCAGAGGCATATAGAAAGGCCTAAATAAGGCGAGAGAAGTAGTCTATAATAATAAGGAGATACTTAAAACCTTTAGGTAGCTATATAAAAGGGCCGCAGAAATCTGCCCTAAGTAACTCTATAGGTATAGAGATAATAATCTGAGAGAGTAGTACTAATCTTTATACTAGTTTATATTTTGCGTATTAAAGATAGCCTGCGATATATAAAGTAATATCTTTAGTAAGTATAAGCTAGTAGACGCTTTTAAGTTTTCTAGTTATAATAATTAAAGTAAAATATCTACTTTCGTTATAAGCTTTTACTAAAGCCTTCGTAACTTATCCTAGTACTAGATAATATTTATATACTCCTCTCTACTTATACTATAATACCTTATACTCCTACTTATATTTCTTATATCGGAGCTCTAGGGACCTCTTCTATACTCTATTAGCGCCTTCTAGGTAAGTACTATAGATCAGGAACTTAATAATATCTTTATACTAGTATATGGCCTCGTAAGCTTCAGAAGAGGATATTATCTCGACTATTACTAGCTTTAATATCTAGTATATCTCTATATTTGGGGCTTTAAATAACTCTAATAGAGGAGTATCCTCTAGGACTTATAGGCCGGTAAAAGGTGAACTTAACTATAAGGTTATAGCTTAATATCTTTCTCCTACTGTATATAAGGTAGCTATAAAACCTAAATCTTCCTCCTTACTTCTAGCTTATTTCTTAATATTATTAATCTTAAATATTCCCTTAATAACTTTAAGCTTCTAGTTATTAGCTTTCTTAGAAGTAATCTCTAATTCTTTTAGTAGATCTTTATATCTACTAATTCCGTCTTTCTATCTCTAAATAAGTTTAGTAGTAGTCTACTACTCTTCTCTAAACCTTATTATATTCAGTCTATCGTAATTATCTCTCCGGAAAATAGTACGTAATAAAGTATCTGCAGTCTTATTTCTGCTACCGGTAATATAGTGAATCCGTATATTTAATAACCTTAGCTCTGAAGCCTACTTAGTATAAATTCCTTCTTAGAGCGCTAAGGAGTCCAGAAAGTGAGTAAGTAGCTAGTAATCTATATAGATTATTCCTAGCTTATCTTCTCGTAATATATAATAGTATTTATAACTGAACTCTATGATAGAAAGCAGCTCGCGTTTATAAGTTCTATAATTTCTCTAGGCCTTAGAGAATATGAAACTATCGAAAAGGATTAGTATTATCTTCTTCTCTTCCTCCTTAGATTATATAATATAATATCCTTATAACGACAGCTCACCTGAATATTATATAAGAAGAAGGATAGATACTAGGGCCTAAGTTCATAGGTATCCCGGCAGAACTAGTATCCGACTCGGTATAGTATCAGGCTAGTACCAGTATATATATATAAGGTGCCTTATACTCTATCTCTCTTCTTCTTCCTTTCTTATCTTTTTATTTCTTTCGTAGTAGACTATATAAGATCGCTTTTAGCTTCTCTACTTATTTATTCTTACTTATATACTACCTTAAGTCTTATATTATTATATTAAATAAAAAGATTAAGATAGCCGGAGATAGCTTATTATAATATCTTACTACTAAGTTAGTTATTCGATAACTAATCGTATATAGCAAAGATACTAGAGATCTCTAAGATAACTATAAATCAGGGTTTAATTTAGCTTATTATAAATAGTATAATAGAAGAGATCTTCGCTAATACTCCTTTAATAACCCTTTTAGTATAAAGGAATTATAGATAGATTTTAAAGAAAGTATAATAAATACCCCGGAACTTTAATTTTTATATATCGCTACTGAAATAGCCTTAATATACCCTTTTTTAAGCTATTATTATAGCTATTAACTAATAAACTAGAGACCTCTTTAGTTCTAAGGGAACTTAACGTGATCCTCCTTACTCTACCTCCGAACCTAATCTATTATACTCTTTCTTACTCTAAACGTCTCCTACTCTAGAAAACGTTAATACTTTATTAAGGAAATACTAACTAAGAGAGAAAGGAAAATAAAAGTAAAATTCACTAGGAATATAATCGCTAAGTACTCTTATTACTATAAGTAACTTAAACTTAATCTATTCCCTCTTATAATAATTAGTAGACTAAAAGAAAAAGAATAACTCTCTAGAAGATACTATAGATAAACTAATCTCTATATAAGATAAGTTCCTTATAGGAGTCTCTCGCTTATCTTCGACTCTCCTACTAGAACTAATATTATAATCTCTATATATAGCGGAGTTTAATAACTTAATAAACTCTATTCCGATATATAATACTAAGAGAGAAGATACTATTCCTAATAAACTATCTCTCTCTCCTAGTACCGAATTAGTAGAGTCACGCCCTAGGAAGTCTTATCTTACTAAGAAGATCCTGCCCCTAGATAATAGATCAGACCTTACTTTCCTTTAATAAAGAGTATTAATATAAGACTAGCTAGCTATAAACGCTAACTATTACCTTACGGACTTCTCCCGGCGCGTTCTTATATAGGAGCTAGTTACTAGATTAGCTAAAGAGTATCTTACGCCTTAGTACCTTACTAATAAGTTTAAAACTAGTAATAAAATAATCTTCTTATTAGAGGAGAACTTTCTTACTAGTTTAGAGGAAGATAACTACTATAACGCTTTCTACTACTTAGAAATATAATAACCTAGCTATATACGCGAGACCTTTACTAAGTTTCATAATCGATTTTAAAGTACTACTATCTAAAGTAAAGTTAAAAAGAAAAAGTAGTTCTTCTATATATAAGATAAGATTATATTATCCTTACGCGCTTTAACTCTTATTATTAAACTAACGTAGAATAAGGATTACGCTTCTATAGTTAGATCCTTATTTTCTTTTAATACTAAGTGTTACTATAACTTAAAACGCACCTATCCTAAGAAAGCTACTACTTAAGTATAGTACTATAAGCTTACTATTACTACTATAACTACTATTAGTTCTACCTCTTACTAGTTCTTAAGCTTAGCTCCTTAATAAACTACTCCTATACTATACGTATATACTTCTACCCTAGTATAAGCTAGTACTCCCTCTGCGCTAAAACGCTCTACTACCTCGACCGGAGAACCCCTTAAGTATTATAGTTATAGATAGCTCGATTATATTAAGCTAAATTACCCTAACTTACCTAAGGTTTAATTAATCGACGAATTTCCGGAAGAAGATTAAGTAACTAAGGAAGTAATAGAAGATATACTCTCCGAATCTGGACTAATACTAAAGGGAAATAATAAAGCTTAAGTAAAAACTCTTTCCTAAGTCTATATAAGTATAATCTCTCTAATCTAGATCTTAACTCCCTAATAGGAAGTAAGCAATTCATATACCCGATTATAGTTAGTATAAATAGGCTAGGAGTCTCTATAAATAGCCTAATCGATACCGGAGCGAATAGTTATCTATTTATTAATCGTACTCTTACCGGATAACTATTAGGAGCCCTTAGTATCAAAATCGAGCTATTACTTTATTCTATTCTAATACGTAGTTTCTAATAGTCTATTAGAACCTATATCACCTATTTCATATATTTATACCTTTCTATTAATAGTAGGCGTATTTATAATTACCCTTTTATTCTTCTTAATTTAGGATAATAAGATATAATTATTAGTATTAAATAGATATAACGATTTCAAGTTAAGCTAGATACGCTCTACTATAAGCTACTATAATCGGAACGCTATCTAGCTACTCTCTAATACGATAAGGAGATAATTATAACTCTACTACCTCGTAAACTTAGTATTAATCGATCTTACTAAATCGATACTAACGCGCGGGACTTAGCTATAAACTAGCTAGACTAACGCTAATTATACTAAATAGTAGTAATATAGTATATTAATATATTATCCTTACCTTTTAACTTATTTCCGCTTATCGCTAAGGAATCCGAACCCCTTTCCGCTCCGAATTTATCGAGAAAGATACTTACGCTAAAACCCTACTATAAGTACTCCTCTTAACCTCTAAGGATCTAGAAACTAGTTCCGATTTACTAAATTAGTACTATAGCTTTTCACTTTAATATAAAATATAAAAGTTCCGAATTATTTTTTACTAGTATCTATAAGATAAACTACCTCTTATAAGACTATCTAAATAGTAACTCTCCTAAGGATCCTAATACTAAACGACTTATAGCTAAAAAGCTACCGGAATAATACTATACTCTTAAGAAAGCTTTTTCTAAGCGAGATTCTAATATTCTTCCGCTATATTACTTATATAATTATAAAATTATTCTAGAAGAACTATTACTTAATATATATTCGCCCTTATATTAGTAATCTATAGACGAATTATAAGTAACTAAGGAGTATCTTATAGAGAACCTAAATAAGGGATTTATCGAATCTAGCTAAAATCCCTTTATATTACTTATACTATTTATTAAAAAGGCTAATAGAGGATTATACTTCTATATTAACTATCGTAAGCTTAATACGATCACTCGAAAGGATTTATACTTAATACCTAGGATTAATAAGCTCTTAACTCGTATATCTAAAGTAATAATCTTTACTAAACTAGATATCCGGGTAGTATTTAACTATATCTATATAGACCCCGAATCAGAGGAGTATATTACTTTCCGAACTCGCTTCGGATCCTATAAATATAAAGTACTACCTTTTAAGCTCTATAATAGACCTAGTACGTACTAGCGATATATAAATAATATACTACTAGACTACTTAGATAATTTCTATATAGCTTACCTAGATAATATCTTTATATACTTAGAAACGCTCTAGGAATATAAAGAATATATTAAATTAGTACTATAATACTTAATAGATACCGAACTTTAAGTAGATATTAAGAAAAGCGAATTCTATATTACTTAGACTAAATACTTCAGATATATCGTTATTACTAACGGAATCGAGCCAGATCCTGAGAAAGTAGTACTATTAGTAGACTAGAAGTACCCCGAAATAGTAATAGCTATAAAATCCTTCTTAGGATTCTATAAGTTCTACTATTAATTTATTCGGAATTTCGGCTTTATTACTAAACCTCTCTTAGTACTTACTCAGCTTATAGTACTATAGAATTTCACCGACGATTATAAGAAGTCCTTCGACGATTTATATTAATAGCTACTATTAGTATAGAAACTATATTATTTCGACTCTAAATTATAAACTAAACTAGAAACTAATACTTCTAATAGTATAATAGCTAGAGTTATCTCCTAATTATATAAAGATAACTAGTAGTATCTAATTAGATTCTATTCCTATGTTCTTAATATATATAAACTAAACTAAGAGATCTATAATAAGGAGCTATACGCTATTATTAAGTTTTTCTAGAAATAGAGACCGGAACTCATATCTCTACGATATTATACCGGCGTATATACGGACTATCGATCTTTAGAATACTTTATAACTACTAAGGTCCTAACTAGTAAGTAAACTAGATAGATAGAATTCCTTTCCGAATTTAACTTTTAAATTATATATACGCCTAGTAAAGATAACGCTAAAGCTAATATCCTTAGCTATAGAGAATAAGATCTAAGGATATAGGAATAATAGAAATAGGATAGTAAATCTCAGGTTTTACTACCTCTAGACTACCTAGACCTTAGGATTAACGCGGAATTAGCTAAGTATTATATCGATTAAATCAGTTATATATACCTAATATTACTAAGGACTAATACGCTACCGGAACTCGAACGTAACTCCTTTAATTTAATCGAGAAACTATACTAATTTAACTAAGAATCGTTCTTTAATAAATAGAATATATTAGGAAATAGCTATACTATTAATAATAGTTTACTACTTTATAATAGTCGTCTATACGTATAATACTATACTCTACTATATACTTATTTAATCAGTAAAGTCTACGATTAAGTTTCTTCTACTTATCTAAATACTCGTAAGACCGCCGAAATAATTTCTACTTATTACTACTAGAAAGGACTTATATTAGATATAAAATAGTATACTTATAATTACCGCTCCTATTAGTACTCTTATCTAAAGCAAACGAAATAGTAAGGATTCCTCTACTTATTACTAGTACCTAGCTACCTTATATAGTACTTAGCTATAGATTTTAAGGACTTCTCGCCTAATAACTAAGGATTTAATAAGATATTAGTATTTATTAACTACCTAAGGAAAGACTCCGTATTAATACTATACTATTATAATATCGATACCCGCGGGATAATAATATTATTTATCTAATAAATATATCGTTTCAGATATACCTTTAAGTTAATTATATCTAACTAAGAAGCTTAGTTAGTCTTATCCTTCTAGTAAGAGTTTTACTATATAATTAGAGTTAAGGTTAAGCTCTCTACCTCCTTCTACTAGTAAACTAATAGATAAACGGAGATTATAAATCGGTATATTAACTAACGCCTTAGACTCTTTATTAATTACTACTAGAGTAACTAAGGCGAACTACTATTAATAATAGACCGCGCTTAAGTAACTTTACCTTACGACTCTATTAGTATAGCGTTATATACCCTTAAATATAGTATACTACTACGGAATAACTAGGACTAGAAGTAACTTACCGGATTAATACCGTAAGAGAAGCTTAATTATACTAATACTAAATCCCTAGCTAAACGTACTAAATCCGCTATCGAGGTTATAAAAGCTAATATACTAGCTATCTAGTATAAGATAAGCGCTATAACTAACCCGAAATAGCGCGGTATTAACTAGGAAGTTAGAGATAAGATATTTCTCTTTATAAGGAACCTTAAGAATTACTAGCTAAATAAGAAGCTATCTAGTCTCTAGGTAAGACTATACTAAGTCCTAGCTAAGATCAGATACTCTTATAAGCTAGATTTACCCCCGGGATCTTCTATATATAATATATTCGCTCCCGAATTACTCTTTAAGGACCCGGACGACCTATTACTAAGCTAAGAGTTACTAAACCTACCCCCGGAGGTTATCGCTACTTAAGAAGAGTAGGAGTTATAAGATATACTTACTATATAGCTCCTAAGAAGTAATCTGAAGTATTAAGTTAGCTAGCTAAGCTACGACCCGGACCTAACTTAGTATAACGCTTCCGACTTAATAAGTACTCTGTATAAGCTTAGAGACTTCTACGCTACTAACTTAAGTAAACCTAGACCTCTGCGTAAACTAGATTAGTAGATTAAAGCTTAAGAAGATAGAATAGATAACTATAGTTACTTAGAGGATAATAAGCTATTATAGTTACTAGTATTAGAATTTATTACTAAGAATAATCTCCCGATTATACTCTATAATAATACTATATCTAAAACTCTACTTTTTTAACTACTTCTACTTTATTAGCTTTCTCCTTTAAGTCCTCCGGAGCTTCTAGTAAATCTGGAATATCTAGAACCGGAACTACTATATCTAACTCCTTACTTAAATCTACTAATATAGCTCTAGTAGTNGAGTTACTAAACCTACCCCCGGAGGTTATCGCTACTTAAGAAGAGTAGGAGTTATAAGATATACTTACTATATAGCTCCTAAGAAGTAATCTGAAGTATTAAGTTAGCTAGCTAAGCTACGACCCGGACCTAACTTAGTATAACGCTTCCGACTTAATAAGTACTCTGTATAAGCTTAGAGACTTCTACGCTACTAACTTAAGTAAACCTAGACCTCTGCGTAAACTAGATTAGTAGATTAAAGCTTAAGAAGATAGAATAGATAACTATAGTTACTTAGAGGATAATAAGCTATTATAGTTACTAGTATTAGAATTTATTACTAAGAATAATCTCCCGATTATACTCTATAATAATACTATATCTAAAACTCTACTTTTTTAACTACTTCTACTTTATTAGCTTTCTCCTTTAAGTCCTCCGGAGCTTCTAGTAAATCTGGAATATCTAGAACCGGAACTACTATATCTAACTCCTTACTTAAATCTACTAATATAGCTCTAGTAGTAGACTAAGTATAATAGCTAATCCTATAGGCTTTCTTCTTTAGAGAGAGTCTAAGAGTATCTAGATCCGATACTATCTCTAAACTAGAAGGTAAATTCCTCTTTCCTTTAGTATTAGATATCGTAGCTTTAAATATAGCTTTCTTCGTAAATTCCCGTATAATACTATTTAATTCCTTTATCTACTTTAATACTATTTCAGCTATTAACCTAGACTTCGCCGAATCGACTATTAGAAGATCTAAATCCTATATTACGTTAGTATCGTACTAGTATCTGAAGGTTCAAGATCGTAACTTACTACCTTAATAAACTCTAACTCCTTAAATACTTTCTCTATAGAACGCTTTAAAGCTTAAGTCTCTGCTAATTATATAATAGTAATCTCTAACGTAATAGTAAGAGTAGTAGATTTCGCGAGACAATAAATCCGATTAATAGCCTTATAAGTAGCTATAATACTACTCCGATTCAGCTCCGCGTCCTTAGCTTCGCTACTAAGAAGTAAACCGGATAAAATAGTATACTCTATATTAACGTAATTAAGTAACTATAATACGTTAGTATATATAACTACGTTTATATTCAAGTAACTTATATACTTATAACTACTTTTTAACGCCGAATAATACTTATAAAGCTTAGAGTTAAGCTTATTAAATAAGTATAAGAGTTCTAAAATAAGAGTATTATTATACTTTATCTTAAGGAAAGCGCGAATATATCGTAGGTAATATATATAATACGCCGCTGAAAGAGTAACGGCAGGAACTAGTAAAGGTACTATAGGAGTTAGTATTATAGATCAGTGAAACCCTTATACTATACTTAAGGACTATCCTTAAAACTAAGATAAGAAACTTACTTATATTAAGAGAAGAGTTAATTAGGTCGATTAATATATAAGATTATAGTAAACTACTATAGTAGTTAATAATAATACCTATTATAGGAGCTATATCGTAATCTAAGGAGAGTAAACTTATAAGTTAAAGTAATTATCGCGATTAAAAAGGAAAAGCTCTAATATTAATAAACCCCTTCTTTTATATACCTTACGCCCTACTTAAACTTAACTCTTACTATAAATAGATAAAGTAAATACCGCTTACCGCCCGATCTAGAAGCTATAACTAATATAATACTATTATAGCGATATAATTAGTTAGAACCTAATAAAGAATTTACTACTACTAAAGAGCAGCTAGCGCTTATTACGCGAATATCGACGAAAATAGTCATAATAAAGACTAATTCTAGTATAAACTATAACCTTCCGAGCTTAGGGTTAAGCTCTTCTTAGGAGGGGGGTAATATAACGATAGCTTACCTGAATATCATATAAGAAGAAGGATAGATAATAGAGCCAAAGTTCATAGGTATCCAAGCAGAACTAGTATCCGACACGGTAAAATATCGGACTAGTACCGGCATATATATATAAGGTGCCTTATACTCTATCTCTCTTCTTCTTCTTTCCTTATCTTTTTATTTCCTTCGTAGTAGACTATATAAGATCGCTCTTAGCCTCCCTACTCGTTTATTCTTACTTATATACCGCCTTGAGTCTTATGTCGTTACAATCCTCCTATATATCTACTAGTATCTATATATATTTACACTAGGAGAGTTAGATCATGGCCGTTTCTCTCTATTACCCTTAAGTATACTTCCTTTAGTAGCTTAAATAATATCGCCTTATTCTCTTTCTATCTTTATTCTATATCTCTAGTAAGTCGATTCAATAGTCGAGTAATCTCTATATAATTCTTAACCTATAGTCGCGTTATCTAGATCACTCCTAAGAATCTCCTGACTTCCGTAGCGTTTTTAGGTATTAGCTATATATTAATCCTTAATACCCTTTCCGGCTTAATTATTAATTTTCTACTAGCCTTATATAGGATCCCTAACACTAGAACCTCTATTATAAATAATAAGCACTTCTTAAAAGAGAGCTTAAGACTAGACTATAAGAGTCGAGAGAGAAGATAATCTTTCAGAAAAGCAAATGCCTCCTTAAATATCTTAAAAGCTATAAAGATATTATCTATATAGAAGAGTAAGGCCTAAAGAACTACTCTACCCTTAGAAATAATTAGAGAGAATAGCGAGAGCTTAGAGTTATCGAAACCTTTCTCTACTACTTTAGCAGATCTTAGTATATCTCTAAACACTAGCTTTATAAGTTCTATTATTAAAAAGGCTAAGCTTCTATACCCTTAAGGTATACGTGTTAGTTATAGTTAGCTATAGCCTAGTATAGAGAAGGTATAAATATAGCAGTTATCTAAGTATAAGTTTACTAACTAGTAGGCGTGTTTCAGATCTATTTAGATAAACAGGCGATACTTGGGATTACTAAGAAATATAAAGTATTCTACTATAGAGATTATTAAGTAGCTAGGCGTCTTCTCCTTAATTTTAGAGTAATTAAATATTACCTTATACTCCTCAGATTATACCTTAGAATCTATTCCTTTCTTAACTATATATAAGTAGCTATTCTAATCTGATAGCTCTCTATTAGCTAGGAGGGTACTTTTAAATATACTATACTTAATTCCCTTCTTAATTGTCTTATTTAGCTAAGCTAGCTTAGCTAGGGTATATCTCCTAGACGCGTTCTCCTGGATTAGCTTAGAATACTCTAGTATCTTAGCTTTATAATAATAGAGATCCGTAAAGAGTATATCTTTCAGGTCTATAGAGTTAATATAGCGATATATATATAGAAGTTTATAAACTTACTTAATTTATTCTAAGGGTATAGCGTTACTAAAGGTTAAGTCGCTCTTAGCTACTTAAGTATTCAGAATCTCTTTAAGTACTTCTTCTATAGGTAACCTGACTATCCTCCTCTATATAGGAAAAGCTATAATATATAGTATCTTTTTACTAGTTTCTATAGTAATATTCTGGGTTCCAGCGTAGTTACTATATATTCTAAGCTAGCTAATAGATATAGGTCGATATTAGAATTTCGAGGAGAGCTTAATAGCTAGATAGTAGGACTAAAAGTAGTTACTACGGATTCTCGAGGGTTTTAGCTTCGCTATATTATTTAAGGATAGAAGAAGCTATAATAATAACCTAGACTAGGTAGTAGCCCTCCTAGTCTCTAGTATATATATAGAGGTAATATTAGCTTAAGTAAATAAGGCTAGGAATAAGCCTACTAATATAGAGAGGTACTAATTTATAATAGGCCTCCTTCTTATAGAGAGTATATAGTCTTTGAAATTTGAAGCTTTAGGAGGCCCTTTTAATATATAAGAGACTTCTAAGATATCTGCTAAATATCTAAGGTTTCGGGTAGATATAGTCCTAGAGACCTTCAGATAGCTATAGCAGGCTAGTAATAAGTTTAATATCATCTTAGGATAGCTTAGTAAGTCTAGTTTTTTAAAGAGTTAGAATTACTAGAAGAAGAAGCGTCTTCAGAATCGGATTCGAAAGAAGAAGAGTTAGAAGTAGTATTATTATTAGTAGTAGAGAGGTCGGAGCTCTCTATAAATCGAATGATCAAATCTGATACGTCTTTATTAGATTTCACCTTTAGATATAGAATCAGGTTTAAGAGTATAAATTCTATAAAGAGAGGGCTTTGAATAGTAATAGTTATTTCTTTACTTCGATTACCGCTAAAGGTAAGAAGACCTTTATAAATATTAATCTTCGTATTAATAGAATATAACTATAGGAGCCTAAGAAGTAAGCTCAGCTCCTTATCGTTTAGACTCTTAGTATCTCTTATAAACGCGTGGACTTTTCGCTATATATCCTTTACTCTAAAGTTAAATATAATAAACTTAGTAAGTTAATATTATATATTATTAGCTATACTATAGCTAACCCTAGCGTATCTATAAGAGGCTAGTGGAATAGTCTTTAACCTCAGATATTACTATAACGCGGGAGATATAATAATAAGATTAGAGCTCTAATCTATAGAATATATTCCTACTTTTAATTCTACGATTATAGCTTTACTCTTTTCTATTACTTTTATCTTCCTAGGAACTTTCTAGGCCTTATCTACTAGGTAGACTCGTAGAGTAACCTATATAAGCTTAAGACTTCTAGTTATAACCGCAGATAAAGCTTATATAGAACTAGTACTAAGTATTATAATAGGATTATTTTTATATATAGAAGACTTTAGATTTACCTTCTTCTAGTTATAACGCGTTAAGAGCTTACGAAATTACTTCGATATCTCTGGAGATATTTGATAATTCTAGTAGATTTATCGTAACGTTAATACTAGTAGCTAAGTCCTTAAAATTAATTAGCTCTAATCCTTTATACCTAACTATCTCTCTTAATTATTTCCCTTTCTTCTTATCTTCTTTTATTATAGACTTTAGTCCGGATCCTTAAGTAATTACCTCTAGTTCCTTAGCTATATCTTGCTCCTTAGGAATATTAATCCTTATATACTTCTTATTCCGGGTCTTATATACTACTCTAGTATAAATACCTTTATCTTCCTTCTCTCCTTCTGCCTTATTTCCTAATATCTCTATAGATTCCGCTTAGTACTATAAGTTATCTAGAAGTATAATTATAGCTTTCGCTTTTCTCGCCTTATTACTTAACTTAGCAGATCTAGCTAAGATAAATTAATTAAATAAGGTTATTTCTACTAAGCTTAGTATACTAGCTCTATCTGAGCTAAAAGATAATATTATAGATATTATCGATAATGATTTAGAGGTACTAAAAGGAACTCTATTATCTATAGCTCTAGGTCCTTCGATATTATAAAAGTCTCTCTATAGCTAAGTATAAAATACTTAAGTAGTAGTTTCTGGGAATATAACTTATTTTAGGTACGTACGCTCCTAAAAGGGTAATATAATATTTAGATAAGCTAACTTAAGGTAGCCGTAATATCCATAGCTAATACAGAGGATACTATCCCTCTTAGAGTTATATACTAGGGTCTTATTAATATATGAGTTCAGGCTTTCTCGCGCTAGTCGTAAAGGAGGAATATTAGTAGAAGTATTAATATTAGTTTATATTCCGTTTCTAGGATATAACTACTATCTATCGCTTATATTAAAGTTATTTCGGCGGTAAGATAGCTAGTATTACTAAGATTAGTACCTAGTTCTACTCTTAGCTGCCTGCGTTATTTAAGTATTTAAGGTTAGAGAGGCGATAAGCTATAGAACCGGTTATAATTAGGGTAGATAAGTAGATAGGGTACTCGAAGAATTCTGCTTAGATTAATAGAGCTCGAAGGATTCTGAGGTAGGCCCGAAGAACTATTTTACTAACTCGAAACACTAGTATTAGTCTGCACCCTATAGGTAAGCGTATTCTAGGTATAGGCGGCTAATATAATATATATAAGTATTCCTATAGCTTACGCGATATACTCTTCTAGTCTATTAAAGTACTTTCTCTTCTCTACCTCTTCTTCTACTTTCTCTTACGCTTTAATTAACTATTACAATAGATAAAGTATCTTATACGTTCTCTATAAGTATAGAACACGTAGAATATTATTATTTAAAGTATGAACTCTTAGCTTATTATCTTTAATTCTATAGATAAAAGCCTAGGTAAGAGAGGTAAGGATATACTTATTAGAGGTTCTCTTAGATAGTAAAAGTTCTCCTAGACTCTTCTTAATATTAGTAACTCCTATACGTTTAAGGAGAGTAGTAGTATAGTAGTAATAAGCGGTAAGATTTTCATATTCTCCCTAAATAAGATTTAATACTTTAGCTATAATATCTACCTCCTCTAAGGGTAGTTTATTATCTAGATACTGAGTTTTAAGCTACTCGATAACTTCTTACTTCTCTTTTTCGCTTATATATATTTTATTCTATATAATCTCTTTTATCCTAGTATCTGATCGAAAACGCCTTAAAGTATCTCTATTAAGTAATATAGTAATAGCTCTAAGGTAAGTTAGAGCTAGTAGTATCAGACCTTCTACCTTAAAGTTATAGTCCAGATAGTCTAGCTATTATACTGCTAGTATATTTTTATTACTATAGAAGTCCTTAGCTCTCTTAAATCGGGGTATCTTTATTCTAGATATTCTAGATATTTTACTTTCTCTACTCTCCTTAATTTTCTCTCGAGCAGCCTTAATATCTATCCTAGAGTTTAGTTTCTACTGAATTCTTTCTTTTAGCTACTCTATTATTTCTCTAAGCTAAGTTTAATTATATATTACGTAGTTCTAATCGAAGATAGAAACCTTAAAGGCTTATAGAGTAGTTAGTATCTCAGCTACCTCTGGTGTTTCTCCTTCCTCCTTTATGATAGTGTTATCTTGATACGGTAGCTGTATTGGCTTCGAAGCCAGGTTGGCGGTAATGTTCTTGTTTCGAGGTGGGCTCGAAAGGGAGATAGCGGGGCCGGTTTAGGTCACTCGAGGCTCTCGAAGGGAAGAGCTAGGATATAGGGTTTCGAGATAACTTTTGCCTAGGATATGACTTCTATAACCGGATATAGGGTTATTATCCTTAGGGAAGCTGCAGGTAGTAGATCTAGATACTTCTTTCTACTATTTCTAAGGCTTAGAAGAATCCTGAAATATATAGAGGTACTTAGTGCAAATAGCTATATATAGCTAAGAGGGTATATATCCTTATAATTTAAGGCCTTCTGATATTATAGGATTCTTCGTGGATATTCCGTTGATATCTAGGGTTTACTAAGGGCTTATACCCGAAATTTTAAGGCGATCTGGATATCTTAGGCGCTATAGTAGTATTAGGTACCGCTAGTACTATTACTATACTCGGTAGTTTCTTCTAGAGAAGAAATTGAAGCACGAAAGAATTACTAGTAGATAGAGATATAGCTTAATCTCTCCCTGCGGTAGCTACTAGAAAAGGTATAGGAATAGAACCTCTTGAGAAGCGTAGTTATATTATAGAGGAGGTTTAGAAACCTCAGAAGAAAGCTATAGAAGTAGAGGTCTATGCGCAACTAGTCACTAGAGGTCCAGTGACATCACACTGCTGTACTGTAGATAATGAATTTGGTCTGCTAACAACCTCGCCTACCACGCAGAGCCTACACGTCGCGAGCACGCCCTCCTAGTCTCTGCCATCTAATTGTTCAACACCAACAGAAGCATGGAAGACGCGCCAGAGCAGAAAATGATCCTCGCTTCCCTCGCCTACCATTGGAGCGAGGCAGACAGAGCTGTGATACGATTTTCTAAGTCTAGGGGCCTTGAATATTCTCGAGAATTCAAGAATGGTGGCACGGCGTCGATGGGCTGTCTCGCTCTTCAACCTCTTGAGATACTTCACAACATACTGCGCGAGCTCGATTTTGAAAGTCTTGGGGCTATGAGATGCCTGAACATTCAAAGCAGAGATGTTGTGGGAACACTCCCGGCTTATAGAGACCTTGCGACCTTTGCACACAATGCTCTTCGAGCCCTATCCGCTACCGGCCTGCTCTCGAAACATAGCGCCAAATATCTCTACTCTATCCTTTGCCAGGATCGGTGCATTGGCTGTACTAGCTTTGGCTCTTTCCTCTTTCTTCCCACAGGTTGCCGGTGTTGCTTCTCATGCATCGAAACAAATCCCGAGATGGTAATTGTCTCTGCCTCCGCAGCGGCAGCTCTCTTCGGGCTGGCAGACAAAGCACTAAGGCAAATCGCAATTATAACGACTGTTTTAGGAGACTATGGAATCTCTCGAAAAACTCACCGCAGACGGATCCGAATTGTTAGTCGACAGGAGGCTAGGAAGGTCGGCATCTTAATACATGGCAGCGAAGAAGAGATGGAAAGGGCTATAGCTCTTGGCATTCGTCGTGGCAAAGTACTTCGAGAAAACGATCGGCCACAAAGAGCAGCTAATAGATCCATTCCCCAGCCTCCTGGTGCGAATGATACTCTTCGCTTTATGGCTTGTACGCCGTTCCCTTACTTGGACGTACAACGACGTCGAATCGACAATGGTGTATGCTGCCGCGGATGCGAATACAATTGGTATAGAAGGGATGAAGACTTCCCTTCTGGGTATAGTATTAGTCAAGATTTGTTTAGAAAACAGAATAAAACTTTTTCCGAGGATGAATATCTCGTTCACTTCGAAAACTGTCATTCTGCGAGGATGCTGTGGGATGGCTATATCTTGAAGGGCAAGAGGCTCTCGGAATCTGTTCGGAGCACTATCTTTCGGACGTAATCTCACACAGACCTTATCAATTCAAGTTTCGTAATATATACTAGCCGGTCCACCTCCAGTTTCGCTCGGGGCTCGCTTACTGTCGGGGTTAGCAAATGCCGTCGACATGCAAAAGCCGTCAATTTTAATACTTGAAAACGCGTTCTACTACCCAAATTGACCACTTTTGATATTACTACTAATATTCAGTTTTTATTAATTCTACCCAAAATGCTAGTACCCCGTAGTAAATATTACTTCTAAAGTCATACTACTAAATCGGACTACGAAAAGGCCTTCCGAGACGCCAAATTATAGTCTATCGCGCACCCTATAGATCGCCCCTCTAAGGTAGCGCGTTAATTTGATATTAAGGTCAATTCTTTTACTAAGGCTCTTATAAGAGTAAGGCGTATAGAGGCTAAAGGTAGCTTAAAGAAGGAGCTATTTCCAGGAAGTCGTAGCCATAATAAGCTCCTTACTGCCTTGCAGGAGGAGGCAATTATATAATATTGCTATGATTATTAGGAGGTAGATATAGGAGCTACTCATCTGATAGTGTTACGGTCCATACTATAACGGCCTCAGGCTCCTAGGCATTATAGCAGGCAGGGCTAGCGGGATGCGGTTAGTGCGTACTAGAGGATAATTAGTCAATATAGCCCTACGGTTATACCTAGGGGGAGAGTCGAGAGTAGAAACCTCCTCTCTATCTTTTCTTCCCTTTACTTAGCGTACCCTTATAGGCGAATATAATTCGTTATCGACTCCCTGTGCCTCTGCTATAATATAAGAAAAGATCTATTACCTCGCTAGGAAGTAGTAATATCTATTTAGAAGCCTTGAAGCTAGTACTACCTTCTTAGTACGACTTCTACGACTTCTACCCTACTTATACTCGATAACTTCGACTATACGCGCTATCTACTTCTATACCTCAGAAGTAGAGTATTTCAGAGAAAGCTAAACTCTCTCTCTTAATTAGTACTACCTCTATAGTATAATTCTACTAAAAAATCCTATTATAATATTTTTTACGCCCTTAGCCTCGTGCTTAGCTTTACGTATCCTCGACCTTAAACCCTCCGAACCCCTACGACCTCTGCGAAGCTCCCTCTTACGATTCTAAACTCTATATATACTTATAAGAAGAGAACTCGATAGCTAAAGTAAAGTGAACTCGTAAAAGGAATCTAAAGTGAATCTAATTAGTAACCTCCTGATACTTTAAATATATACTCTACTAAGGGACTTTAAGAACGTGCTTACTCTCGCGCTATATTAATCTTTACCCCTTTAAATAGGTTACTATTAAGCTTTAGGTCCCTCTTAAGCGCGTTTTTTAGTTATAATAGGCCCTCCTATATATAACTGCGCTGAAGCACTTGAGAGCTCTTTATACTAGATAGACTCAGGTTCCTTAAACAGAAGAGGAAGAGCGAAAGCGCGCTAGCAGAGGATACTATTAGAGATACTATTAAAAGTAATACTATTAAGGAAGAAACTAGTTCAGGGTCTAATAATAACGACTTCGAGGAAGCGGATAAGGAACTTATACCTCTAAAGTTAAACTTAACTATCGATACTACTACCGCCTCCTTACTTATATTACTTCTAATCTCTTTTACTTTAGAAATACGAAGTACTATACTTACTCCTTAAACTAACTCTCCGCTAGAATTTATTATAGCGCCTCTCGGTTTCTCAGATAAGTAGATATAAGTTATAAACGCTATTATTACTACTATTATAATTACTACTCTCGCTCTAGAAGCTAACGCTAATACTACTAGGAAGTCACGATCTCTTACTGCAGACCTCTAACTTACTATAGATCACTTTCTTCTGAAGCTCGATAACGCTATAAAGGCTATCGAGTCTTACCGAGTTAAGTTCTCTTACCTCCTTTTTACTAATTATAATAGTAAGATTAAGTACGATATATGGAAAATAGATATAAAACTCTTCTTAGAAGAATATTCTAATAACTTCCTTACTAGCGATATATAAGTTAAGGCTTACTTTAAGTATATCAGAGGAGAAGCTAAGACTATTATTCTCTAATATATAGATACTAGCGCTAATAGCTAATTTAAGATTACTTCTAATATCCTTAGAGGTTTAGACTAATACTTCTTTAATTATAATCGTATCTAGCGTACTAAGGCTACTTACGAGAACCTGAAGATAGCTAGAAATATAACTTATAACTAGTTCCGAGTCAAGTTTACTAATCTCGCTACTACTAGTAAGATCTCTAGAGATAGATAGTTTAAGGACATCCTAAAGAAGATCTCTCTTACTCTAAAAGCTTATATTATAGCTGAAAAGTATAAGATAGATAGTAACTATAACCTTCTCGATAAGTACTTAGCTATTATAGATCGCGAGTCTCGTAATACTACTACTAAAGAGAACCTTATTAAGAAGGCAGCTCTTATTACTATTACTCTCGCTAGAACTCTAAGTATTCTTAAGAAAGAGACCCCCTTTAGTATCGAATATACTACTAAGAGTAGCTCCTGGATTAATAATCGTACTACTAAGTTAGCTATACGATTTACTCTTAAGACTCGTGATCCCGGATCATAAGTATCTCGTACTCCTGCTACTACTGATACTTATCGCCTCTATAAGAAGGAAAGTTATTAGGCTTACGAATACCCTAATACTATAAAGATCGCCGAGATAACTAGTTAGTTAGTAGAGGATATTATTACTATATATAATAAGGCGATCGATAACGCTAATACCTCTCCCTAAGTAGAGATCGACGAGCTATTAAAAAACTACTAAGCTATAGAATAATCTTACCTTATAGTAAACGCCTCGATCTATAGAATAACTTAAATACTAATTTCTATTCTCTTGCTAGAGGGAAATAATTCCTAGTTAATATAGAACTAGGAAGAAATAGATTATTTATTAAAACAGAAGTATATATCGATAGTAGAGTAAATATCTTTAGAGCTCTGCGTACTTTAGTTACTCTTAAACTTCGTAACTTCTTAGGTATTTATTTCCTTACTCTCCTAAAACCTATTATCCTAACTAGCTATAATAGATAAGCTAGTGCTACTATTATATACGTAATTCTCCTTACTCTTACTATCGATCGACGCTATATTAACTTCTCTTTCTTAATTACTAACTTAGGAAATAATAATATATTAATTAGCTGCAAATTCATAGAGTACTACGAACTTAGGT
Organism: Rhynchosporium graminicola; assembly: GCA_900074885.1. NCBI lineage: Eukaryota > Fungi > Ascomycota > Leotiomycetes > Helotiales > Ploettnerulaceae > Rhynchosporium > Rhynchosporium graminicola. The sequence continues at coordinate 450,953 of FJUW01000009.1, forward strand.
AGAACTATTACTAGCGCGCTAAAAACTGCTTAGAATAACTAACAGATATACCCTTAGTACGCTATTATAATAAGCGTTTAGAGTTACTATTTCCTCTAGATATTAAGGCGGTAAATCTATAGTACTAATTAGACTAATAATAACGAGATACTTTAATAGATTAAGAGGTTGCCGGAATACCTGCTCTTATATAATCTATATAAGCTAGGAAGAAGAAACGCTTATCTGCTTTTATAAGAGAGTTAAAAGGTAGCCTTTATACTATAAATAAGTTACTAGTAAAGCACGAGCTAGTAAATAACCCTTTCTAAACTCGTGATCCCGGATCATAAGAAGTAGATAATACTACCCGTAAGGAAGTAGCTCGAAGCAAGATTAATATCGCTATAGCTCGTAAAGCTAGGAGATAGCTATATAGGACTAATATTAATTAAATCTCCGCGGCTATTTTATATAACTTCTACTTATATCGAAAACACTAAAAAAAGAGTAATAGATTAGAGGTTTTCGTTATTTCCTTAAAAGAAATCTAAGACGAGATCTAATATCGTGAAAGTAACTAAGTAGCTAATATTATCAAGTTATACGCTCTCGATGAAGGTCTGTCTTCGAGTAAGCTAGAGAAGCTAAGTACTTCTAGAATAATAAGCTAATAAAGGAATAGCTCCCTGCTAAATAGAAGGAATTTGAAAGTTTATTCTCTACTAGAGCTTCTAACGACTTAGTAGTAAGAAGACTTATAGTCGACTATAAGATTAAGCTTATCGGGGAGAATACTCTAACTATAGAGCCTCTACGATATATACCTGATAAGTATCTTACTAAAGCTAAATAATATATCACTAAGAACCTCTATAAAAGCTTTATCGTATTATCTAATACTCCTTAAGCTATACTAATCCTAATAGCTAAAAAAGTAAGTAGTAAGCTACGATTCTATATTAACTTTCGGAAGCTAAATAAGCTTACTCAGAAGGACCTATACTCTATTCTATTAATCGATAAGATAATAGTACGAATCTCTAAGGCGAAAATCTTCACGAAAGTCGATATTTAGTAAGCGTTTTATAAAATCCGTATATCGAAAGATTCTGAAGATTTTATTACCTTTTATACTTAATATAAGATATATAAGTATAAGATACTTCCCTTCAGCCTTATAAATAAGCTAGCTACCTTTTAGTGTTTTATTAATAATATATTAATAGAGCACTTAAACGACTTCTGCTTAGCGTATTTAGATAATATCTTAATCTATTCAGACTTAGAGGCAGAGCACGATATCTACGTACGAAAGATTCTCGAGATTCTATAAGCCTACGGCCTTTAAGCTAATATTAAGAAGTCTGAATTCGGTATTACTTATACGAAGTTTCTTAGATTTATTATTAGAGTTAATAGAATCGAAGTCGACCCCGAGAAGATCGAAGTTATTAAGAACTAGGAATATACTAATAATATCTATAATATATAAAGTTACCTTAGTTTCTATAACTTTTACTATCGATTTATTAAAGACTATAGTAGTATTTATTATCCTCTTACTTTCCTTACTAGGAAAGATATCCCTTTTCGCTTTAGAAACGAGTATTAGGAAGCTTAGGAGCGCTTCTATTAAGCTCTCTAGTTAGCCCCGATTCTATATTACTATAATCCCTTTAAGGAAACTAGACTTAAAACCGACTCTTCTAATAAGATAGTAGCTAGCGTGCTCTTATAACTTTAAGATAACGATATGTTTTATCTAGTCAGTTTCTTCTTAAAGATTATAATCGATATAGAGCTGAATTACTTAATATATAATAAAGAGCTCTTAGTAATCTTCTGTTCCTTTTAATAGTATAAGCCTAAGCTACTAGGTGCATAGAAGATAGTCTATATCTATATAGATTACTATATCTTAGAGTATTTTATAATAATAAAAGACCTTAATATATAATAAGCGAGATAAGCTGAGTTCTTTACTTAATTCTACTTTAAGATTATATATCGAACGGGGATTATAAATACTCTAGCTAATACGCTATCACGCTATAATCAGGACCTCTCTCCTCTAGAAGCTAGAAAGCGCGCACTTCGGAACTAATAGCTAATCCTAAACGATAAGATTAGTAATAAAGTGCTTTAAGACCTCCAGGACTCGCTTATAATTACTAAGTTCTATTATAAGCTTTCCTCGATAGAAACTCCTAAGACCTTCTTATAAGCTGAAACCCGTGACCCTAGCTTATTAGTAGAATTACTTATAAGTAAAGACAAAGAGTTCCTTATAGAGAAAGCTCTTAATACTACTACTATAGTTACTTATAATATCAAGAACTATAATATTATCGACTAAGTCTTTTTAGCTAATAAGGAGTCTCTAGAGCTAGGACCTCTTTAGGAAGAAGTAAGATAGAAGTATCCTAACTATTAGTTAGTCCGCAGAAAGCTCTTCTTTTAAGGGCGTTTAGAAGTTCCTACTAAGCCTCTAGAGCTACGAATAGCACTTATTCGCTATATTTATACGTAACTATAAGTAGTATATACTAGGAATACGAAAGTTAAGCTACTTCTTAGTTATAGCTACTATTAGAGAAGTATAATAGCAGATATTATACGCTATATTGCAAATTATAGCTATATGCAGATAAAAGCGAAAAGAGATAAGACCCTTAGGTTCCTTTATCCCTTACCGATCCTAGTACGACCTTACTAGTACTTAATAATAGATTTCACTAAGTTACTATTAGACGAAAGTAGCTTCGACGCTATATTCGTAATTATAGATAGATTATTAAAGAAACTAGTATCTATTCCTTACTATAAAACGATTATAGCTAGATAGATAGCTAAGCTCTTTACTATCTACTAGAGCTATTACTTTAGTATACCCGATTCGATCGTTTCGGATCATAGACTATAGTTTATTTCAAGCTTCTAGAATAAGTATTACTATATCCTTAGTACGAAAGTCAAGCTAACTACTACGTATAACCCGAACGTCGATAGCTAGACCGAGATTATAAACTAATAGATTAAGTAAAGACTACGTCCTTTCTATACTTATTATTAAGATAACTAAAGCTTACTACTCCTAGTAATAGATATTATATAGCTTATACTTCCTTACGAGTTACTTAGTAATATATCTCTATTTTAGCTACTTAATAGCTATAAAGTAAGAACTTCTTAGGACCTTATTAATCTAATACCTCTAGTAACTACTACCGAGGCCGTTAATCGAGAGGACGCTCTTCGTATAGCTACTCGGATAATAGCTACTACGGAATTCGCTAAATCCTCGCTTAAGAGTTAATAGGATAAAATAGAGCGACTAGCTAATTGTAGTCGCCGCGAGGTAGATTAGAATATTAGAGATAAGGTTATAGTTTCTATAGTAAATTAGAAGATAGATAGACTTTCTAGGAAGCTTTCTGATAAGTAGTATAAGCTAGTAGAAGTACTAGAAAAAGTAAGGGAGAGTTAGAAGCTTAAGCTACTAGAGGAATAGTAAATCTACTCTATTTTCTACTTATACTCGCTATATAAGTATACTGAAAACCCGCTACTAGGATAGATACGATAAGTACTATATAACGTTCCTGGTTCTGACTAGTACGCGGTATACAGGCTCGTCGGTAAGTATTAGCTATAAAGTAAAGTAAATAAGAAGTTCGGTTCTTAATTAGAATTAAGACGTTATAAGCAGGTATTAATTACTATATGAATTTAAGCACGAAGCTCCTATCTAATAGCAGAAGTGCTAGTCTTATATAGAATCTTCGTTCTCTTATACTAGCGGTATAAGACTATCTTATAGAGCGCGTAAGCTCTCGCGACTTATCTAGTAGTCTAGTATATCACGTGATCCTAGATCACCTATAGCTATAATACTATTATTACTTTAATATAGGTAGATATATAGTACTACTCGCTAGTTTATACTATAACTATATTAGTACTTTTCCTCTAATAGTACTAACTCTTTTCTAGTACTAAAACCTGTCTAGTACTTACTACTAAGTAGTACTATTAGTATTCTAGTGCTAGGACGGTTTTAGTACTAAGAACTATACTAGTTCGTAATATTATCCCCCTTCTGTCTTAGCGTATCCTTACGCTTAAGTACGCCTAAGGAAATATCGATAACTACTTATGGCTATCTCCTTCTTTTATTATACCCCCTAAATACTTAACTAAATAAGTCGATTATATTATACTCGGAAGATAAATAGAATTAAGTAGTAAAATTATAGTACTATATATTAGATATAAAAAGGCGGAATATAAAGAGTATATATCACCTCGCGATCCTAAACTAACTAGATATAATTATTACGCTTAACTAAATAAATCCTATGATATTCGTATAAAGAACCGGATACCTATAGCTTCTAAATAGGAAAGTCTTAATTCCTAAATCGAAAAATTAGAAGATAAGGAAGACTTAGCTATAGCTGAGTTCTATATACGAATTATAAGGTTAAAGAAATAGAAACGTTTCTTATACGAATAGTAGTAAAAGATAATTATTACTAGTCTGAACTCGATAGCTAAGCTTAATACTTTTAAAGCTCTAGAAAAAGAAGAAAAGGAGAAACAGGAAAGGGAAGGAGTACCTAACGATACTAAGTTAGTAAGCGCGGAACCCTCTAGTTCTAATATCCCTATCGACCTCTCGTTCAACCTGATAGTCGAACTTCCTTTTAACTCTATTAACTCGCTCTAAGTAGATCTGGGTTTTATCGATAGAAATTAGCTAGTAATACTAAATAGTAAAAGCTTAACTTAAGTTCCTATATATTTTCCGAATATAAGTAGTTCTTCTATTTTACTAGGTATCTAATAATTCCTTATTTATACTAATAGTCTAGTAGTTCCTCTATATTATATTCTATAAGTAGGTTAACTAGTTTAGCGTATATCTTCAGGGCTAGTAATACTCCTAGTAGTGCTTTTTCTAATAAGGATATATAGAATATTAGGAATATCTTCTTTATTATAGCTAGTAGCTAGAGTTTATAATTTAAAGGTCTTTTAACTTATTTAATTTTAAATAGTCTAAGTTTCTTATAATCTAGCTTATTACTTAATCTTTATATATTAATATTTTTTTATAGAAAGTAAACCTTATCTCTCTCCTATAGTATTAGCTCCTAACTACGATTTTTATTATAGTAATCTATATTCTTCTCTACTATAAACCGGAGTTCTTCTATAAGTTCCTTATAGAGGTCCTAGATATTCCTAACTTAGATACGAGCTATATTATTATTCTTAACTATTAAGTTAAGTTCTCTATAAGCGATAGGTTCGTAATTATAATTCGCGAAGAATAGTATAACCTTTATTATTTTTATAGTCGAGCTATTATATACGAATTCTACTAATAGTAGTAGTTCTACTTAATTATTTTATTAATAATTAATATAGTAGTATAAGTATACTTTAACTACTTAGTTTATTCTTTTATTTCCTCTATTAGTCTAAGGATAGAAAGTTATTAATAGTTTTCGTTTAGTCCCTAAGAACCCTATTAAAGTATTCTAGAACTTTAATATAAATAACTTATCTCGATCTGAAATGATTTCTTTAGGTACTCTATACTTAGAGACTACCTCCTTAAAGTATACTTATACTAAGTATTCGGCTATAAGAGTAGATAAGACTAGTATTAAGATTATATACTTAGTAAGTCTCTTTATAATAATAAGTATTATATTATAGCTAACTCCTATAACTAGGTCCTTCGATAGCGGCAATAGCCTTATAAAGTCCTATAATATCGATTTCTAAGATATTAGTAATATTAGTATTATAATTATCTGCTTATAAGGTATATATTAAGAAGACTTATTTCTAATATAAGTATTATAGTTAGCTAATACTTCTTTAACTACTCGGCGGAGTCCTTCCGACTAGTAGTTTCTTAAAATCCTTAGATACGTTCTTCGTATCCCTTAGTATCTATACGCGGGAAGCTCGTATTATTCTTTAATATATACTTCTACTAAGCTTAGCAGAAGCTAAATTTTCCTATTAACTCGCATAATACTATTCTTAATTATATTCCTTATAATAAGTTCCTTAGTCTTATCTAGAGATATTCTATTCTTCTTCTAGGCCTCTTTTAAAGTATTATACTAAAGTCCCTTAATTTCTTACTTAATTATAGTAGCTTCTCAGATATTAATAACTATATCTCTATTATCTAGCTATCTAAGTAAGGCGGTCTTATTATAGACCTTATTATCCTTATAACCTAGTAATCTACTTAGAGTATCTACTCGTATATTATCCTTTCTTTATATATACTTAATAACTAGATTAAAAGAGGCGAGTTCCTCTAACTATCAGGCTAATCGACGATTATCTAAGACCTTAGTAGTTATAAAAGTTCGGAGATTTATATAGTTAGTATAAATAATAACTAGGAACTTAGCTCCTTATAAGTATATCTTCTAGTATTTAAGTACTTTAATAATTACTATAAGTTCTTTCTTATAGATATTATAATTCTATTTAGCTAGAGATATTTTCTCTGAAAAGTAAGCGACTAGGTATAGTTATCTTTCGTTATCTCGCTGCAGGTATACTATACTGATATAAGTATTAGAGGCGTCTATTTCTATTATACTTTCCTTTTCTTTATTAAAACTATATAAGATTAGTTCTTTTATAAATTCTTTCTTAATTCTCTAAAAAGCTTCCTTATACTAGCTAGTCTAAGTAAAAAGAACGCCCTTCCTTATTAAGCTTATAAGCGGCTCGATAATCTTAGAGTAGTTTCTAATAAACTATTAGTAGAAGTTAGCGAAATCTAATTATAATTATATATTCTTAATATTCTTTAGAGATTCCTATTCCTTTATAGCTTTAATTTTCTCCGGGTTAATACTTATCTCTCTAAAGCGAATAATATACCTTAGAAAAGTGACTTACTTAACTAAGAATTTATATTTCGATATCTTTAGTCTAGAATCTACTTTATATAGTACTTCTATAATTTAAGTGATATAGCCTTAGTATACCTCGATAGTCTCTAAGTATACTAGGATATTATCTAGGTAGTATATAGCGAATTTCCTAATAAAGTCCTTAAGAATATTATTATTCTATCTTTAATATATAGCTAGAGTATTAGTTAAGCCGAATAGTATTATTATATATTCCTATAGCCCTAAGGGTAATACGAAAGTAGTCTTTTACTTATATCCCTTTTTAATTCGGATTAAATTAAATACGTTATATTAGTCTAACTTAGTATATATCTTTACTTTAGCTAGCTTATCCCGCAGGTACTACGCGTTTAGTAAAAGATATATATCTCTTATAGTTCTACTATTAATTATCCGATAATCTCTATATAATCTTCCCTTAAGATCTCCTGCTTTCTTAATTATTAGTATATTAATAGCGTATAGTAACTTAGATTTCCGAATCTATTTTTTCTTTATACCTAACTCTTAATACTCCTTAAGCGTCCTTATATTATTATAATTATAATAATAAAGTTTCTTTACGATAAGTATAAATCTATCTTTAAAGTTTATCTTATAATCCTAGGGTTTATACTTAAGTAAAGCCCTTATATCCTACGGATCCTTAAATAATTTCGAGAACTTCCTATATAGTTCGAGTAGCTATTCCCGAATATTATCTATCTAGCTAAGATAATTCCTAAGTTCTATCTAACTAAGAACTTGACTTAACTAGCTAGAGTCTATTAGCGTTATTATTAAGAAGGCAGCGCTAGCTTCTTATTTATTAGTTAGTTAATTACGCTTATATTTATAGTTACTAAACGTAACTCTCTTAGTTACTTAGTCTATACTAAGATTATAGTTATATAGCTATAATATTCCTAATACGATATTATATTATTTAGTAAGTATAATATTAAAGTAAAGCGTTTCTTTATATCTATTAATAACTATCTTTATTCCTTCTATTCTTCTACGGACTTATCTATCTGATCTAGCGCTTTTTCTATCTAATAAGGTAAGATAGTATAGTTTCGGGTTAATAGTAATAGGAATATTCTATTTCTCGATAAAGGCTAAGTTTATAAAGCGTCTTATAGCTCCTAAATCAATAAGTGCTTTTATCTTAATATTATCTATTATAACTAGTAAGATTAACTAATCGAACTCTCTAGTAGTAATAAGCTCTAGATATAGTAGTTCTATTATAGAGTAATCACGTGCTTCTTTAATAATTCTCCTTATTATTTCGTCTAACTAGGTCCTAAGGCTAGGTTCGTAGGTAATTAAAGTATAGGGTATATAGTAATAGAGATTAACTTACTCTTAAATCAGATCTAGTACTATTCTTTAATAAGTAGCTAGTTCTAATAAGTACTATCTTCTCTGCTAATAATATTCCTCTTCTATCTTCTTAGTAATAGCCTAGGTATCTTTTATCCGAAGAAACTAATCTAATTATTTAAACTCTTTTAGTTTAGGTTCTCCTTCGAGGTTAGCTATATAATGATCTAATCGTTCCTCGATATCCCTAGTATTAATCTAGAATATAATAGTAATAGTATCGTAATAGGTAATAATATAGTTTATACCCGGGTTAAGTATATTATAAGTTTAATAATACTCTATAAAATCAGACTTAGTTCTATTATAAACTTATATTCTTCTTTTATTATCGTGATTTCGAAGAGTCTAGTTTTCGTTATTATATAGAAGGTTATTATATAAATAGTTTCTTTTATCTATAATACTCTAGCTTTCTTAGTCTTTATCTAGAAGTTTAACTAAGTTCTCTTCGAATCTTTCGCTAGACTTATAAGTTATAAAGTCCTACGAACTCTATTCTACGCTAGAAGCTTCTTAGTAATCTGGCTTTCTTTTAGCTAGTCCGAATTCTCTCTTAGGTTTATTCTAGGGTTTTCCTCTCTATTTCTTCTTCTGAGAATAATTATAAGCGAGATATCCTAGCTTACTATATATATAATATAAGCTCTTCTCTTGACATTTATCTTTCTTAGATTAGCTCTTAGATCCTCTTTCTACTCTATCTATTTCTATCGGATTATAGTAATTATATTTATTATTTAGATAAAGTTAGAAATTTCCTTAATATTTATTATATTATTATAGAAATTAAAGTTTCCGGAGGTAAGTAAGTATAAAGTATCTTCCTTTTTCCTTCGCTTATTCTTAAATTCGTTTATCGATAGTAGTAAACGATCTAATTAAGTCCTCTAGGGTGCTTAGTTTACTAGCCCTAGAGAGCTTATCTTTAATATAGTCCTTAAGGCCTCGATAGTATTAAGCTCTTAATCTACTATCCGTCTAGTCTAACTATATAGAATATTAATAGAACTCGGTAGTATATTTATAGATAGATCCTTATTATCGAATTCCGAGCAGGTGCTTCTTATCTTATTCCTTCTTATTAGGGTCTCTGAAGACTCCTTTAATAGTATTAGTAAAACCTGCGGGAGTTCGAAAGATAACTCGGCTTTTTTCAGTTATAGTAATAGAATAGGCCCTAGATAAGTATTAATTAACTAAGTAGTTACTTAGAGCCGGCTTAATCTAGTAAGCTATAGTATCGCGGAGGAATAAGGCAATCTATAGGACTTTAAGAGAGTCTGCTTCGAACTTGTTTCTATTAAAGGCGAGGTATATCTAGTACTAGAGGATAAACTATCCTAGTTTATTACGATTCCTATAATAAGTATTAAGTAGGTTTATACGAAGCGGTATACTCTTATCGACCTTATTAACCTTATCCGGCTTACTAGTCTAGGAGCTTTCTCTTATAATAGATCCTTCTTTAGTAGCTATTTCGTTCTTACTAATAATACTTTAAGTAAGGTACTTAAAGTATAACGTTCTTAGTTCTAACTAGTATATAGTATATAAGCTCGTTAGTTAGTATTAGCTATAAAGTAAAGTAAATAAGAAGTTCGGTTCTTAATTAGAATTAAGACGTTATAAGCAGGTATTAATTACTATATGAATTTGAGCACGAAGCTCTTATCTAATAGCAGAAGTACTAGTCTTATATAGAATCTTCGTTCCCTTATACTAGCGGTATAAGACTATCTTATAGAGCGCGTAAGCTCTCGCGACCTATCTAGTAGTCTAGTATATCACGTAATCCTAGATCACCTATAGCTATAATACTATTATTACTTTAATATAGGTAGATATATAGTACTACTCGCTAGTTTATACTATAACCGTATTAGTACCTTTCCTCTAATAGTACTAACTCTTTTCTAGTACTAAAACCCGTCTAGTACTTACCACTAGATAGTACTATCAGTATTCTGGTGCTAGGACGGTTTTAGTGCCAAGAACTATACTGGTTCGTGACATACTAGTACTAATTCAGCTACTTCCGGAGTAAGATAAGTAAGAGATCGAAACTATCTTAAGCTTAAGGATTTCTTATAATACCTTATAGTACTAAATCAAGTAGATAAGAGCTAATAATAATCTCGAATAGTACCCTTACTTAGACGCTATAATAGCTCCTCACTTACTTAAGCGTTTCTACTTGTGATACTTAGTAGTAAAAGGACTACTACGATCCTCCCGAAGTAGCTAGAGGCATATAATAATAGTATTAACGACTATAGCGAGTTAGAGGACGATATACTTATAATAGCTACTACTCGTATATAGTTCTTCAAGAGAGAGGAAGGGAATTAGCGTTTTTACCGGACTTTTCAAGCTTCGAGGACGAAGCCTTTCTCGGAAGGGAGGGGTAGTATTACAGTCTATACTATAACGGCCTCAGGCTCCTAGGTATTATAGCAGGCAGGGCTAGCGGGATGCGGTTAGTGCGTACTAGAGGATAATTAGTTAGTATAGCCCTATAGTTATACTTAGGGGGAGAGTCGAGAGTAGAAACCTCCTCTCTATCTTTTCTTCCCTTTACTCAGCGTACCCTTACAGGCGAATACAATTCGTTATCGACTCCCTATGCCTCTGCTGTAACAGATAGTTAAATCAGTAATCGCTTATCTACTTGCAGTATGATCTCCTTACTAATAGAATGATCTTCTGCTAATGACTATATCAATAGGCCTAGTACCCTCTAAAGCTACCTCTATCCGATACCTAGTACTATAAGTAGCTCTGTAATCATCCCGACCTCTATTCGATTAAGATAAAGCCTATAGAGGCTATACGCGTAGAGCCGCATATAGAAGAAGAGGTTATAGAGTAGTTTAGAGCACTTGAGAAGGAGTTATTAAGGCTGAATATCATATAAGGAAAGAGAGTACTGAATATAGACGAATCTGATATACGAGGGGCCCTCCTGTACGCAGAGAGTGTAGTTATTCCAAAGAGTGTAAATACGCTATATATACCTATATAAGGAAGCCGTAAAATAGTTACTATTATAGAAACTATACGTAGCGATAGAAATGTAACGACACAAGACTCAAGGCGGTATACAAGCAAGAATAAACGAGTAGGGAGGCTAAGAGCGATCTTATATGGTCTACTACGAAGGAAACAAAAAGATAAGGAAGGAAGAAGAAGAGAGATAGAGTGCAAAGCACCTTATATACATATGCCGGTACTAGTCCGATACTATACCGGGTCGGATACTAGTTCTGCCGGGATACCTGTGAACTCGGGCCCTGTTATCTATCCTTCTTCTCATGTGATATTCAGGTGAGCTGTCGTCACAAGAAAGAGAACGCTTCTAGCCTTTATGATTTTCCCTAGAGAGTATATTATGGAAAATTAGATATCAGATACCCTCTCTAGCGATAAGACAATTACCTACTCTTCTAGTAGGTATATTAATAACTCGATTATTATAGAATACGCCTACTATTTAATAAAACACTCGCATACCGGACTAGATAAGCTATGGAAACTACTCCTTCTAGACGGCTACGTGTAACGACACAAGACTCGAGGCGGTATATAAGTAAGAATAAACAAGTAGGGAGGCTAAGAGCGATCTTATATAGTCTACTACGAAAGAAATAAAAAGATAAGCAAGGAAGAAGAAGAGAGATAGAGTGCAAGGTACCTTATATATATATACCGGTACTAGTCCGATACTATACCGAGTCGGATATTAGTTCTGCCGGGATACTTATGAACTTAGGCCCTATTATCTATCCTTCTTCTTATATAATATTCAAGTAAGCTATCGTTATATTACCCCCCCCCCCTAAGAAGAGCTTAACCCTAAGCTCGGAAGGTTATAGTTTATACTAGAAATTAGTCTTTATTATAACTGTTTTCGTCGATATTCGCGTAATAGGCGCTAACTACTCTTTAGTAGTAGTAAATTCTTTATCAGGTTCTAACTAGTTATATCGCTATAATAGTACTATATTAGTTATAGCTTCTAAATCGGGCGGTAAGCTATATTTACTTTATCTATTTATAGCGGGAGTCGAGTTTAAGTAGAGCGTAAGGTATATAAAGGAAGGGGTTTATTAATATTAGAGCCTTTTCTTTTTAATTACGATAACTACTCTAACTTATAAGTTTACTCTCTTTAGATTATAATATAGTTCATAGAGTAAGTATCGTTACTAACTACTATAGTAGTCTGCTATAATCTTATATATTAATTAACCTAATTAAGTCTTCTTTTATTATAAGTAAGTTTCTTATCTTAGTATTAGAGATAGTCTTTAAGTATAGTATAGGAGTTTTATAGATCTATAACGCTAACTCCTATAGTACTTTTACTAGTTCCCGCTGATACTCTTTCGGCGGCGTATCGTATATATTACCTATAATATATTCGCGCTTTCCTTAAGATAAAGTATAATAATACTCCTGTTCTAGAACTTCTATATTTATTTAATAAGCTTAACTCTAAGCTTTATAAGTATTATTCGGCGTTAAAGAGTAGTTATAAATATATAGGTTACTTGAACTTAAACGTAGTTATATATACTAACGCGTTATAGTTATCTGATTACGTTAATATAGAGTATACTATTTTATCCGGTTTACTTCCTAGTAGTAAAGCTAAGGACGCGGAGCTGAATCGGAGTAGTATTATAGCTACTTATAAGGCGATTAATCAGATCTATTATCTCGCGAAATCTGCTACTCTATAACGTTCCTGGTTCTGACTGGTACGCGGTATACAGGCTCGTCGGTTAGTATTAGCTATAAAGTAAAGTAAACAAGAAGTTCGGTTCTCAATTAGAATTAAGACGTTATAAGCAGGTATTAATTGCTATATGAATTTAAGCATAAAGCTCCTATCTAATAGCAGAAGTGCTAGTCTTATATAGAACCTTCGTTCCCTTATACTAGCTATATAAGACCGTCTTATAGAGCGCGTAAGCTCTCGCGACCTATCTAGCAGTCTAGTATATCACGTGATCCTGGATCACCTATAGCTATAATACTATTATTACTTTAATACAGGTAGACGTATAGTACTACTCGCTAGTTTATACTATAACCGTATTAGTGCCTTTCCTCTAATAGTACTAACTCTTTTCTAGTACAAAAACTCGTCTAGTACATACCACTAGGTAGTACTATTAGTATTCTAGTGCTAGGACAGTTTTAGTGCTAAGAACTATACTAGTTCGTAATACTATCCCCCTTCTATCTTAGCGTGTCCCTACGCTTAAGTACGCCTAAAGAAATATCGATAACTACCTACGGCCGTCTCCTTCTTTTATTATGCCCCCCGAACGCTCAACTAAACGAGTCGATCATATTACACTCGGAAGATAAATAGAATTAAGTAGTAAAATTATAGTACTATATACTAGATATAAAAAGGCGGAATATAAAGAGTATATATCGCCTCGCGATCTTAAACTAACTAGATATAATTATTACGCTCGACTAAATAAATCCTGCGATATTCGTATAAAGAACCGGATACTTATAGCTTCCGAATAGGAAAGTCTAGATTCCTAAATCGAGAAATTAGAGGATAAGGAAGACTCGGCTATAGCTAAGTTCTATATGCGAATTATAAGGTTAAAGAAATAGAAACGTTTCTTATACGAATAGTAGTAAAAGATAATTACTACTAGTCTGAACTCGATAGCTAAGCTCGATACTCTTAAAGCTCTAGAAAAGGAAGAAAAGGAGAAACAGGAAAGGGAGAGGACGCTTAAAGATACTAAGCTAGCTAGCGCGGAACCCTCTAGTTCCGACGTCCCTGTCGACCTCTCGTTCGACCCGACGGTCGACCTTCCTTTCGACCCTGCTAACCCGCTCTAAGTAGATCTAGGTTTTATCGATAGAAATTAGCTAGTAATACTAAGCAGTGAAAGCTTAACTTAGGTTCTTATATATTTTCCGAATATAGGTAGTTCTTCTATTTCACTAGGTATCTGATAATACCTCGTTTATACTAATAGTCTAGTAGTTCTTCTATATCGTATTCTACGAGTAGGTTAACTAGTTCAGCGTATATCTTCAGGGCTAGTAGTGCTCCTAGTAGTGCTTTTTCTAATAAGGATATATAGAATATTAGGAATATTTTCTTTATTATAGCTAGTAGCTAGAGTTTATAATTCAAAAGTCCTTTAATACGTTTAATTTTGAAAAGTCTAAGTTTCTTATAGTCCAGCTTATCGCTTAGTCTTTATATATTAATATTTTTTCGTAGAAGATAAACCTTATCCCCCTCTTATAGTATTAGCTCCTAACTACGATTCTTATTATAGTAGTACGTATTCTTCTCTACTATAAACTAGAGTTCCTCTATAAGTTCCTTATAGAGGTCCTAGATATTTCGGACCTAGATATAAGCTATATTATTATCCTTAACTATTAAGTTAGGTTCTCTATAAGCAATAGGTTTATAACTATAATTCGCGAAGAATAGTATAACCTTTATTATTTCCGTAGTCGAGCTATTATATATAAACTCTATAAGCGGTAATAGTTCTACCTAATTATTTTATTAATAGTTAATATAATAGCGTAAATATACTTTAACTACTTAGTTTATTCTTTTATTTCCTCTATTTATCTAAGGATAGAAAGCTATTAATAGTTTCCGTTTAGTCCCTAGGAACCCTATTAAAGTATTCTAGAACTTTAATATAAATAGCTTATCTTAATCCGATACGATTTCTTCGGGTACTCTGTACTTAGAGACTACCTCCTTAAGGTATACCTATACTAGGTATTCGGCCGTAAGAGTAGATAAGACTAGTACTAAGATTATATACTTAGTAAGTCTTTCTATAATAATAAGTATTATATTATAGCTAACTCCCGTGACCGGGTCCTTCGATAGCGGCAATAGCCCTATAAAGTCCTATGATATCGATTTCCAAGATATTAGTAGTATTAGTATTATAATTATCTACTTATAAGGTGCATATTAGGAAGACTTATTCCTAATATAAGTATTATAGTTAGCTAGTACTTCTTTAATTACTTAGTAGAGTCCTTCCGACTAGTAGTTTCTTGAAATCCTTAGATACGTTCTTCGTATCCCTTAGTATCTATACGCAGGAAGCTCGTGTTATTCTTTAATATATACTTCTACTAAGCTTAGTAGAAGCTAAACTTTCCTGTTAACTCGCATAATACTATTCTTAATTATATTCCTTATAATAAGTTCCTTAGTCTCGTCTAAGGATATTCTATCCTTTTTCTAAGCCTCCTTTAAGGTATTATACTAAAGTCCCTTAATTTCTTACTTAATCGCAGCAGCTTCTCGGACGTTAATAACTATATCTCTATTATCTAGCTATCTAAGTAAGGCAGTCTTATTATAGACCTTATCGTCCTTATAACTTAGTAATCTGCTTAAGGTATCTGCTCGTGTATTATCTTTTCCCTATATATACTTAATAACTAGATCAAAAGAGGCGAGTTCCTCTAACTATCAGGCTAATCGACGATTATCTAAGACCTTAGTAGTTATAAAGGTTCGAAGATTCATATAGTTAGTATAGATAATAACTAGGAACTTAGCTCCTTATAAGTATATTTTCTAGTGTTTAAGTGCTTTAACGATCGCTATAAATTCTTTCTTATAGATATTATAATTCTATTCAGCCGGAGATATTTTCTCTAAAAAGTAAGCGACTAGGTATAGTTATCCTTTATTATCTCGCTGCAGGTATACTACGCTAGTATAAGTATTAGAGATATCTATTTCTATTATACTTTCCTTTTCTTCGTCGAAACTATATAAGATTAGTTCTTTTATAAATTCTTTCTTAATTCTCTGAAAAGCTTCCTTGCACTAGCTAGTCTAAGTAAAAGGAATGCCCTTCCTTATTAAACTCGTAAGTAGTTCGGCTATCTTAGAATAGTTTCTAATAAACTATTAGTAGAAGTTAGCGAAACCTAACTATAACTATATATCCTTAATATTCTTTAGTGATTCCTATTCCTTTATAGCTCTAATTTTCTCCGGGTTAATACTTATCTCTCCCGAGCGAATAATATATCTTAGGAAAGTAACTTATTTAACTAAGAATTCATATTTCGATATCTTTAGTCTAGAATCTACTTTACGTAATACTTCTATAACTTAGGTAATATAGCCCTAGTATACCTCGATAGTCTCTGAGTATACTAGGATATTATCTAAGTAGTATATAGCGAATTTCCTAATAAAGTCCTTAAGAATATCGTTATTCTATCTTTAATATATAGCTAAAGTATTAGTTAAGCCGAATAGTATTACCGTATATTCCTATAGCCCTAAGGGTAATATAAAAGTAGTCTTCCACTCGTGTTCCTCCTTAATTCGGATTAAATTAAATATATTATATTAGTCTAATTTAGTATATATCTTTACTTTAGCTAGCTTATCCCGCAGGTACTAAGTATTTAGTAAAGGGTATATATCCCTTATTATCTTACTATTAATTATCCGATAGTCTCCGTAAAGTCTCCCTTTAGGATCTCCTACTTTCTTAACTACTAGTATATTAATAGCGTAAAGTGACTTAGATTTCCGAATCTATCCTTTCTTTATACCTAACTCCTAATACTCCTTAAGCGTCCTTATAGTATTATAGTTATAGTAGTAAAGTTTCTCTATAATAGGTATAAATCTATTCTTAAAGTTTATCTTATAATCTTAGGGTTTATACTCAGGTAGAGCTCTTATATCCTGCGGATCCTCGAACAATTTCGAGAACTTCCTATATAGTTCGAGTAGTTGTTCCCGAATATTATCTATCTAACTAAGATAATTCCTAGGTTCTATCTAACTAAGAACCCGACTTAACTAGCTAGAGTCTATCGGCGTTATTATTAAGGAGGCGGCGCTAGCTTCTCTTTTACTAGCTAGTTAACTGCGTTTATATTTATAGTTACTAAACGTAACTTTCTTAGTTACTTAGTCTACGCTAGGATTATAGTTATATAGCTATAACGTTCCTAATACGATATCGTATTATCTAGTAAGTATAATATTAAAGTAAAGCGTTTCTTCGTATCTATTAATAACTATCTTTATTCCTCTTATCTTTCTACGGACTTATCTATCTGATCCGGCGCCTTTTCTATTTAATAAGGTAAAGCGGTATAGTTTTAAGTTAATAGTAATAAGAATATTCTATTTCTTAATAAAAGTTAAGTTTATAAAATATCTTATAGCTCCTGAATTAATAAGTGCTTTTATCTTAATACTATCTACTATAACTAGTAAGATTAACTAATCGAACTCTCTAGTAGTAGTAAGCTCTAGGTATAGTAGTTCTATTATAGAGTAATTATATGCTTCTTTAATAATTCTCCTTATCGTTTCGTCTAACTAAGTCCTAAGGCCGGGTTCATAGGTAATTAGGATATAGGGTATATAGTAATAGAGATTAACCTGCCTATAAATCGGATCTAGTACTATTCTTTAATAAGTAGCTAGTTCTAATAGGTACTATCTTCTCTGCTAATAAAGTTCCCCTCCTGTTTCCTTAGTAATAGCCTAAGTATCTTTTATCTAAAGGAACTAATCTAGTTATTTAAACTCTTTCGGTTCAGATTCTCCTTCGAGGTTAGCTACATAACGATCTAGTCGTTCCTCGACATCCCCTGTGTTAACTTAGAACATAATAGTAGTAGTATTATAGTAGGCCACGATATAGTCTATACCCGGGTTAGGTATATTATAAGTTTAGTAATATTCTATAAAATCGGACTTAGTTCTGTTATAAACCTATATTCTTCTTCTGTTATTATGATTTCGAAGAGTCTAGTTTTCGTTATTATACGGGAGATTATCGTGCAGATAGTTTCTTTTATCTACGATACTCTAGCTTTCTTAGTCTTTATCTAGAAGTTTAACTAAGTTCTCTTCGAATTCTTCGCTAGATTTATAGGCTATAAAGTCCTGCGAACTCTATTCTGCGCTAGAAGCTTCTTAGTAATCTAGCTTCCTTTTAGCTAGTCCGAACTCTCTCTTAGGTTTATTCTAGGGTTTTCCTTCCTATTTCTTCTTCTAAGAATAATCATAAGCGAGGTGTCCTAGCTTGCTATACGTATAGTATAAGCCCTTCTCTCGGCGTTTATCTTTCTCAGCTTAGCCCTTAGATCCTCTTTCTACTCTATCTATTTCTATTAGATTATAGTAGTTATATTTATTATTCGAGTAAGGTTAGAAGTTTCCCTGATACTTATTATATTATTATAGAAATTAGGGTTTCCGGAGGTAAGTAGGAGTAAAGTATCCTCCTTTTTCTTTCGCTTGTTCCTAGATTCGTTTATTAATAGTAATAGATAATTTAATTAGGTCTTCTAAGTTATCTAGTTTATTAGTCTTAGAAAGCTTATCCTTAATATAGTCCTTAAGGCCCCGGTAGTATTAAGCTCTTAATCTACTATCTATCTAGTCCAACCGCATAGAGTAGCAGTAGAACTCGGTAGTATATTCGTAAATAGATCCTCGCTATCGAATTCCGAGCAGGTGCTTCTCGGCTTATTCTTTCTTATTAGGGTCTCTAAAGACTCCTTTAATAGCTATAGTAAAGCCTGCGATAGTTCGAAAGATAACTCGACTCTTTTCGGTTATAGCGGTAGAACAGGCCCTAGTTAGGTATTAATTAACTAAGTAATCACTTAAGGCCGGTTCGATCTAGTGGGCTGCGGTATTACGGAGGAACGAAGTAATCTATAGTACTTTAAGGGAATCTGCTTCGAACTTATCTCTGTTGAAGGCGAGGTATATTTAGTACTAAAGGATAAATTAACCTAAGTTATTACAGTTTCTATAATAAGTATTAGGTAAGTTAACTCAAGGTAGAGTAACTTTATTAATCTTTTCTATCTTACTGACTTAGGATCCTTCTCCCGTAACTAATCCTTCTTTAGGGGCTATTTCGTTCTTACTAACGATACTTCAAGTAAAGTGCTTAAAGTATAACGTTCCTAGTTCTGACTAGTACGCGGTATATAGGCTCGTCGGTTAGTATTAGCTATAAAGTAAAGTAAACAAGAAGTTCGGTTCTTAATTGGAATTAAGATATTATAAGCAGGTATTAATTACTATATGAATTTGAGCACGAAGCTCTTATCTAATAGCAGAAGTGCTAGTCTTATATAGAACCTTCGTTCCCTTATGCTAGCCGTGTAAGACCGTCTTATAGAGCGCGCAAGCTCTCGCGACCTATCTAGCAGTCTAGCATATCACGTGATCCTAGATCACCTATAGCTATAATACTATTATTACTTCAATACAGGTAGACGTATAGTACTACTCGCTAGTTTATACTATAACCGTATTAGTACCTTTCCTCTAATAGTACTAACTCTTTTCTAGTACAAAAACTCGTCTGGTACACACCACTAGGTAGTACCATCAGTATTCTAGTGCTAGGACGGTTTTAGTACCAAGAACCATGCTGGTTCGTGACATACTCCTACTATTATATTAGAGATTACTACTATATAATTAGCGGAGACTTAGGCTTTAAGGCGATCTATAGAGAAGGTATTTAAGGAGTTAGAGTTCATTAAAGTAATAAGTTAAGATCTTAAACCCTTAGATACTAGTATAATACTAACGTAATATAGGATTTAGATCTTCTAACGATAGATTCAGTGAAATCTAGGTTAATAGTATTAATAGCGTTAAAGTAAACGAAGGAGTTAAATACTATTATATAGGAATTTACGAAAAAGGCTATATTTAAGGCTACGATATCTAATACTAAGGGAAAGAGGAATTTACTTTCTAGTTCAGAGATAGCGTTAGATCTGGATACTCCCGGACCCTCTCTAAAGAAGAAAGCGCGTAAGATTAGCTATTATACTCAGCTTACTACTAGAGCTATATTAGTAAATTTAGATAAGGAGTTAGATATAGTAGTTCTGATTCTAGATATTCTAGATTTACTAGAAGCTCCGGAGAACTTAGGAGAGAAAGCTAGTAAAGTAGAGGTAGTAGAGGAAGTAGAGTTTTAGATATAGTATTATTATAGAGTATAATCAGGGGATTATCCTTAGTAATAAATTTTTAATACTAGTAATTATAATAGTTTATTATCCTCTAAGTAATTATAGTTATTTATTCTATCTTCTTAGGCCTTAATCTACTAATCTAGTTTACGCGGAAGTCTAAGTTTACTTAGGTTAGTAGTATAGAAATCTCTAAGCTTATATAAAGTATTTATTAAGTCGGAAGCGTTATACTAAGTTAAGTTCGGGTTATAGCTTAGCTAACTAACTTAATACTTCAGATTACCTCTTAGGAGCTATATAGCGAGTATATCTTATAACTCCTACTCTTCTTAAGTAGTAATAACCTCTAGAGGTAAGTTTAATAACTCCTAGCTTAATAATAGGTCGTCCGAGTCCCTAAAGAGTAATTCGGGAGCGAATATATCGTATATAGAAGATCCCGGGGGTAAATCTAGCTTATAGGAGTATCTGATCTTAGCTAGGACTTAGTATAGTCTTACCTAGAGGCTAGATAGCTTCTTACTTAGCTAGTGATTCTTAAGGTTCCTTATAGAGAGAAATACCTTATCTTCAACTTCCTAGTCGATATTATACTATTTCGGGTTAGTTATAGCGCTTATCTTCTACTAAGTAGCTATTATATTAGCTTTTATAACCTCGATAGCGGATTTAGTACGTTTAGCTAAGGATTTAGTATTAGTATAATTAAGCTTCTCTTATAGTATTGTTGGTCCATAGTCACGTGTTAGTCGAGTATCTGCACCGGGGTTTCGCCGGCCAGATATATCTCCCTTCCGGAGTCTCGATTACCTAGGAAAGATAGCCACGATACAACAGATAATACTACTACTATTATTACTATACTTTAGCTCACGCAGACTACTTGATTGTACGTACTACGACAGAGTAATACTAATATTGATCAATAGACGCATAGATCATTTCACTCTTTAAAAGCGGTTAAATTCTTAGATTTTAAGAATTCTGACTACTGAAAAGAGCGCGCTAGTAAATCTTAAAGAGTAGAGATATCTACTATAGTAATAGCTCAAGTACTAGAGAAGACACGGTCTCCTCTTTACTATTTGACTTGAATTGCTAAGATAATTTGCCTGGATTCTACCTGCGACACGGTTAAAGGATTCGACTTCTAGTATATTATACCACTATACCACTATTACCTTCTACGTACCTACGTTCTACGTACCTACTTTCTACGTACTTCGATTACCACTGTAACCCGACTTAACGCGCTTTTGTGTTACGCTGAAAACTCGAAGTCAAACTTGAACGCGCTACGCTAGCGCTATATAACACTTAAGAATAACTCTATAACTACTATTCCAAATAACCTTAGAATAGCACTAAAACACTTATACGAATCAGACCTTTAATATAGTAAGAGATAATAATACCCCCGAGGTTAGTGCTTTCGATATACCTGCGAACTCCGGCAAGGACTTACTAGACTCGGAGACTATACGGAAACAGGAAGAAGGTCTTATCAGATAAATCAAGAGCTCCGACTATATAGATAGACCCCTATACTCCTTATTTAAGGAGAGCTATAAAGGTTAGATAGTAGACTCTTTCAAGTCTATTAAGAAATCGTTAAATAATAACCTTATATTTACCTTACGTACTAAAGGCGTATTTATCGAAGAAGGCGATGAACCTGCGCAGGAGCTATATAAGCTTCTATATACTCTATAGAATACTATACGTAGTAGTTGGACCTTAAAGGAGCTAGAGAGTATAGTAGGAGTGAAGATACTCTCTAAATAGCTATAGTATATAGTATTAAACCTACTAGTACTAGAGAAGCAGATATCTGCGTAGTAATAGCGAGATAAGAGAGAGAAGGAGATAATAAATAATATAGCTACTTAATAAGACGAATTAGAGTATGAGAGATTAAAGAAGGAGTTCTATAGATTGCGATAAAGACGCTATACTATACTCGGCTTACCTCCTGTTAGCGAATTCGACTTCGATAAAGAATACTATAAACCTCTATAATATAACCGAGATTCTACCGAAGGAGTATAGTAATATAAAGAGACCTCCTCTGACTAGAATAGAGAAGAGTAGCGATACTATAGAAAGCGTATACTAAAGAATACGGGGAGTGAAGGAGGAGGAGCTAGAGGAGGAGTGTAACGACACAAGACTCAAGGCGGTATACAAGTAAGAATAAACAAGTAGGGAGGCTAAGAGCGATCTTATATAGTCTAGTACGAAGGAAACAGAAAGATGCAGAGCTCTGAAGGAGTCTGCACCTTCTATATATATAAGGAGGGTATGCCTAAGGCACCGATACTGGCCCGTATCTGCCACGTATACTATGCGCTATCATATTACCCCCTTCTAAGACAAAGGCTCGCCCTCGAGCCTTGAAGAATCGAATAAAGGAAATAAAGTAAGTATAAAACGCAGTTAAATATTAAGATAACCTTCCAAATTTCCATTAAACCGAAACCGTAGATACTAATTCAGTACTGAGATTATCTCTTCTATAGAGGGAAACGTAATCTCCGGTAATTATGATACCGAGTTTTACTAAATAAGCGAGGCTAAGCGAGTGATTGAAATACTTAAAGGTTACGAAAGAAACGAAAGTCCAAATCGAATTCTAAAGAAGCTAAAAGATTAAGGAGAGTTAGATATCTTCGTTAAGTAGATATAGAAAGTATTAAATTAAAGGTTCTAGTAGAGGGAGGTCGATTCTGCCGAGGGGGACAAATTATACCGGGGTATAGGGGTTACGAGTCGAATTCCGACAATTTCCGCTAGGGTAATAAGCTACTTTCGGAAGGTTGAAGTCGGGTGAGGGGATAAAGGTTCTTTTCTAGTAGAAGGAGGTCGATTCTGCCGAGGGGGATAAATTATACCGGGGTACGGGGGTTACGAGTCGGATTCTAGTAATTTCCGCTAGGGTAATAAGCTACTTTATCCTAGCCTAAAAGTAAGGTTTTTCGCTATTAGAACTGCTTTCGGAAGGTTGAAGTCGGGTAAGGGGTTAATAAATATTAGGGCCTATAGGGAAGTTTCCACTTAAAATTCGTCCGCTGTTTTACTTCGTACGTATAAAGGAACGAGTTTCGAAGTATCCGAGAGTAACTTCGCAGTAATACTAATGCTTCTGAGGCTGAATTACGTTCAAATTCCTAGCTATCCGAGAGATCTCTAGAATCTCGGCTCTTTTGAAAACCTAACTATCGAATTCGTAATTAATAGTACTAACTGTTTCCGTATGATTCCGAAAATCTAAGGTAAGTAGAGATAACTCAGCGAAGAGCTCCCTAGTAGTCGTACGTGCGAATCGAGTTTTCTAGGTAAGATATTATTTAATACTATCCCCGGCGGTCTTAATCTTTCTGTTTAATATAACGACATAAGACTTAAGGCGGTATATAAGTAAGAATAAATAAGTAGGAAGGCTAAGAGCGATCTTATATAGTCTAGTACGAAGGAAACAGAAAGATAAAGAGCTCTGAAGGAGTCTAAACCTTCTATATATAAAAGGAGGGTATGCCTAAGGCACCGATACTGGCCCGTATCTGCCACGTATACCATGCGCTGTCACAAGGAGGAAGCTACAAAGGAGGAGATAGCTACTAAGGAGGAGAAGGCTACTAAGGAGGAGAAAGCTACTAAGGAGGAGGAGGAGGAGGAGGAGGAGTAGATGGCTACTAAGGAGCTAGAGGAGGAGAGGGAGAGTACTATAATACGGTACAGAAGGAGAAGGAGAAGTCGTATAGAAAGGAGATCGCTAGCTTCTCCCGTATATTTCTAGAAGAGATGAAATTCAAGGGAGATAGAGATAGCTTTAGTAGTAAGGTCAGAATATTCTATAACGCTTACTTAAGAGCTGAGATTCTACTAGAGGAGTATAGTAAGGCGTTTCTATTAATACTGAAAGGCGCTGCTCTCTAATACTACTATTACGGTCTGAATAGTATCCTTAAAACCTCTCTGATTATCAAATTCGATACTATACTAAAGAATATAATAGATTAGTTTAAGAGCGAGGAGTTTAGCAGATCTTCCCTGATTATATGGAATCTTCTTACTCTTGAATCGATTAAGGAAAAGAACCCTGGAAAGACGACTTCAGAGTGCTTTAATATACTCTCTACGCAGATTAGAGAGCTATATTATAGTATACCCTTTGAATTACGCTATAAGAAGTTTATTATAAATAAGGTTATTACTACCTGCTAAAGCTCGGAAGCCTACTAAATTACTCTAGCTTAACTTATAACTTCTACTGAAAAGATAATTACTTCTATTAGAACCTCTATTATTAACTATAAGTACGCATACCTTATAACTAGTACTACTTTCTATACTAATCGAAAATTCCGAAGCGATTCCGATAAAAGATAAGTATACGGAGAGAAGAGAGATAGTAAAGGGCGATTCAGAATATAAGAAAAGAAGAAGATAAATAAGCTAGATAAGAAAAGTAATACTAAGAAGTACTAGGTATATAATACTATAGATTATATATCTTTCGACTATATAGTAGAAGAAAGAGAGAAAGCTAAGGAGAAGTTCAAGGCGAAGAACTCTTCTAAGTTTAAAGGTAACTTTAGAAAAGTCTTTAAGAAAGTATATAGATAATATATCGTAGAGTACGAAAGTATAGAAGACGAGTATATAGCTATTACCTTTACCTTATGCGAAGCTAAGAGCGATATAGACTACGATTCCGACGACGAAAAGCCGGAAGCTCTATTTATGACTTCTATAGGACTTGTCTTAGTAGAAGCCGTATAGCTAATAACAGAAACCCTAGTAAATACGGCTTTTAAGCACTTAATAGATACTGCCGAAGAAGCTACAGATAAGGACCGGACCTTAAAGACGATAATAAGCAGCCCCTGATATAATTCGTTAATTTTCCATAGAATTATAATCGATACTAGAGTAGTAAAAGTATCTATAGTAGGTAAAGGTTAATACGAAGCTTATAAGACTCTATATAAGGCTGAACTCTTACCTTCCCGTGGAATAAACGTTAAATTCGGTATTAGTAAAGCTACTTCTATTAGTATAGTAATTATACTTTCTCTAATTAGAAAGATCTAATTTGAGGTTATTGCTATAGATACTCTGTTTCTACTCTATTTAGATAATATAGATAAGCTTAGAGTTATATTAGATAATCTTCGTAACGTACTTATTATACTATAGGGAGATATACTAGTTATACGCAGATTCGGCTACCTCTTCTTACTCTAGAAGAAGTTACTTGAGACGTATATTACAGAGTGTTTCTAGTCGAATATAAAAGTACTTATAGAGACGGATTTATATAGACTTCACTACTGATTCGGATACCCCTTAGTAAGAAAGCTAGAAGATTTACTATAATAGGCCGGTCACGAGTATAACTCAGAGGTACTAAAGGAGCTTACTAAGCTCTATAAGCACTACCAGCTATACGGAAGATTACTAGGTAGATTCAAGTTCAAGCTCTACGATACTAATAATATATACTTTAATTACGAAGTCGTGATCGATATTATATAACTAGACAGTCGATAAGTCTTATATATAGTCGATTAAGGTATTACCTTCTAGAACGGAGGTTTTCTTACTAATATATCTACAGAGCACGTATAGAACTGATTTAAGTAGGTATAGATAGATACTTACCTTAGACCGCCTGATTTTATTATTATAGATATAGGTACGTAATTTAAGTTAAAAGAATTCGTATAGAGTACTAAGACAGAGGGTTCTATAGTTAAAGTTATACCTATAGAGGCTTATTACTCTATTAGTAAAGTAGAGAGATACTATAGCCCTCTGAAGAGAGCTTATATGATAATTCGGAAGGAGTTACTATACCTTAGTCAAGATATAGCACTATAGATAGTATTCTACGTAATTAACTATATTTCTGGACCTAGTGGAATTATACCTGTTTTACTAGTATTTAGAGTATACTCTAGAATAGTAGAGATAGATGCCCTTTTACTATTAGTCTCCTAACGAGCTACTATACTTCATAAGGCTATAGAAGAGATTCGTAAGCTACGGAGTTATCGGTAAGTTAATAACGCCCTGAATACTCGGAATAGACTAAGTTCTATAGTAGTAAGAGACTTTCCATTGAACTCTCTAGTACTAGTTTAGAGAGAGAAAGGCTTCTAGGATAGACCTTAGCTACTTATTTCTATAGACAGAGAGAACTGCGTAGTAGAAATCGATAGTGGACTAACGACCTTTCGCTCTACGTCGATTAAACTATAGTACGAAGAAGAAATCGATTCTGACGAACTAGAGGGTATTTTACTGTAACGACACAAGACTCAAGGCGGTATACAAGCAAGAATAAACAAGTAGGGAGGCTAAGAGCGATCTTATATAGTCTAGTATAAAGGAAACAGAAAGATATAGAGCTCTAAAGGAGTCTATACCTTCTACATATATAAGGAGAGTATACCTAAGGCACTGATACTGGCCCGTATCTGCTACGTATACTATGCGCTGTTATATTACCCCCTTCTAAGATAAAGGCTCGCCCTCGAGCCTTGAAGAATCGAAGTAACTAAGGAAATAAAGTAAGTATAAAACGCAGTTAAATATTAAGATAACCTTCCAAATTTCCATTAAACCGAAACCGTAGATACTAATTTAGTACTGAGATTATCTCTTCTATAGAGGGAAACGTAATCTCCGAGAGATACTATAGTTCTAAGTAACTTCTTATAAGACTAGAAGTAGAGCTCTAGACTAGCGCTTTACGGGCACGCGTAGTCGGGTATTAGTCTGAATTAACTTCTAGTCGGTCCTGAATAGAAGTAAGCTATTAGCTGAAAGATAGGTTAATCCCTATATTAAGATTATCGATACTTTCAGTTAGTTGCGACTTACTAGAAGTCTATAAATTATTAATTAAAGAGCGTTTAAGGGTAAGTTCTATCGGTAATTATAATGCCGAGTTTTACTAAATAAGCGAGGCTAAGCGAGTAATTAAAATACTTAAAAGTTATAAAAGAAACGAAAGTCTAAATCGAATTCTAAAGAAGCTAAAAGATTAAAGAGAGTTAGATATCTTCGTTAAGTAGATATAGAAAGTATTAAATTAAAGGTTCTAGTAGAGGGAAGTCGATTCTACTAAGAGGGGCTAAATTATACTAGGGTATAAGGATTACGAGTCGAATTCTAATAATTTCCGCTAAGGTAATAAGCTACTTTATCTTAGCTTAAAAGTAAGGTTTTTCGCTATTAAAGCTACTTTCAGAAGGTTTAAAGTTAAGTAAAGAGTTAATAAATATTAAGGCTTATAAGGAAGTTTCTACCTAAAATTCGTCTGCTATTTTACTTTATACGCACGAAGGAACGAGTTTCGAAGTATCCGAGAGTAACTTCGTAATAATACTAGTACTTCTAAAGCTAAATTACATTTAAATTCTTAGCTATCTAAGAGATCTCTAGAATCTTAGCTCTTTTAAAAACCTAACTATCGAATTTATAATTAATAGTACTAACTATTTCTATATATTTCTGAAAATCTAAAGTAAGTAGAGATAACTTAGCGAAAAGCTCCTTAGTAGTCGTATATATAAATCGAGTTTTCTAAGTAAGATATTATTTAATATTATCTTTAGTAGTCTTAATCTTTCTATTTAATATAATAATATAAGACTTAAGGTAATATATAAGTAAGAATAAATAAGTAGGGAAGCTAAGAGCGATCTTATATAGTCTAGTATAAAGGAAACAGAAAGATATAGAGCTCTAAAGGAATCTGCACCTTCTATATATATAAGGAGGGTATGCCTAAGGCACTGATACTGGCCCGTATCTGCTACGTATACTATGCGCTATCATATTTACTTGAAATTATACTCTTACTATTACTTAGTACTACTAAGTTAAATCGACTTATACTAGTACTAAAGAAGTAACCTTATAGAGATCGACGAGAGCCAATTCGATTCAGAGATAATAACGAATTATTCGTTAGTTTCCTAGTAGTAGAACCTTAATACGCTGCGTTAAAACGTAAGGAGATTAATAGTCTGATTACTATAAGGATCTTTGAATTAGTCTATAAAGACGAATTACTAGCTAGAGCTAGGGTTTTTAATACTAAATTTATCGACTAGACTAAATTTAAAAGTATATAGAAAGCTTACGAGAAGTCTAGATTAGTTATATAAGCGTATAACGACTCTGGAAAGAACTAAGTACTTACTATATTACCGACTATTTAATAAGTTAGCTAATAACTACTACTAGTATACGTAGTTATATACCTTGAGTTTAAGGTATATAGCTATAATATTATATAAGCTTATACTTAGTTTACGTTATACCTAATATATAACTTCTTCGTGCGCTCTCTAAAGGAGATTCTAACTTAGCTATATTAGTTTTTGCGGTGCGTTAAGCCTATATATAGTATACTAGAGTTAGCGAACTATTAGTTCGGTATATACTATAGATATAAGGTTAAGAAACTCTATATAGTACTATCGACGTTTAATACGTGCTTACTATCTATTTTAGGTGATAAAGTAAGTATAAGAGCTCTTAGTCTTCAGATTAACGATATCTTCTTCGTTAGTAATAAGACCTTTATAGACGCAGAAGAAAGAGAGCTATAGAAGGCTAGATTTAAGTCGAACGAGAGAGAGTAATTAACTACTTTATACTTAATTGACTTTAATAGAGGTTATATTACCTTAGAAACTGATAGCTTTTTTCGACTATCTTAATAATCGTACGATAAGACGCTAAGACTAATTAAGAAAGAATTAGTTAATCTTACTAACTCCTATAGAGGTATATGATAAGGTCTTATCTAAATCGAGTGATTTGCTGCCTAGAGAGCTAGAGGTTTATACCTAGTAACTATTTCTTAGCCGGAAGTATTATTTAACGTCTCTTTTACTATATAAACTATAAATCCGATAGAGAAAGACTTTAAGCTCTTAAATAAGAGAATCTCATAGTAAAAGCTTGACTATAGTAAAAGTCTCTAATACGTTAAGTTAGATAAGAAGTCTCTGAAACTTATTGTATTTACTAATAGTTTATTTACTAATTTGAAAGACTTCTACTCTTAAATTAGCTATATCTACGTACTTATAGATAAGTATAATAAGGTAAATATTATTCACTAGTCTTCGGTCTACTATAAGAGAGTTACTAGATCTGTATTAGCCTCTGAACTATATGCTATATTAGAAGGTTTTAATATAGCCGGTGCTATTAAGACTACTATCGAATAGATTATAGAGATTATAGTACTACCTTTAGTTATAGTTACTGATTCTAAGTCTTTATACGACTATATAGTATAACTTAATACTATAAGAGAGAAGAGATTAATAATTAACCTTATATATCTATATTAGGCGTACGAAAGAAAAGAAATATTAGAGGTGATTTAAGTCATAGGGCTAGATAACCCTGCGGATGCGATAACTAAGATAAATTATAACAGAGCTCTGAAGGAGCTATTACATACGAATTAATTAGTTATTAAGCTTATAGAATAAGTAGATAGAGGGAATTTAGATAACTTAAAGCCGGAAGAGAGCTTATAAGGCGTTTAGTTCAGTTATCTAATCTTTAGACCTGATCACGTAGAAACCTATATACTATATAATACTTCTGCACGAGTAGTACGAAGGTACTACTCTTATTAGAAGGCAAAAAGCATTACTTTTATACGAAGAAGTAGATAGTTTAGAGCTACTTTAAAGTACTCTTAGTATTAGTCTATAGTCACGTGTTAGTCGAGTATCTGCGCTGAGGTTTAGCCGGCTAGATATATCTCCCTTACGGAGTCTCGACTACTTAGGAAAGATAGCCACGATATAATAGATAATACTACTATTATTATTACCATACTTTGGCTTACGCAGACTACTTGATTGTACGTACTACGTATGACGGCGTATAGTATACGTGGCAGATACGGGCCAGTATCGGTGCCTTAGGCATATCCTCCTTATATATATAGAAGATACAGACTCCTTTAGAGCTCTATATCTTTCTGTTTCCTTTATACTAGACTATATAAGATCGCTCTTAGCTTTCCTACTTATTTATTCTTACTTATATACTGCTTTAAGTCTTATATTATTATATTAAATAGAAAGATTAAGACTACTAGGAATAGTATTAAATAATATCTTACTTAGAAAACTTAATTTATATATATAATTACTAGAGAGCTTTTCGCTGAGTTATCTCTACTTACTTTAGATTTTCGGAATTATATAGAAACAGTTAGTACTATTAATTACGAATTCGATAGTTAAGTTTTTAAAAGAGCTAAGATTCTAGAGATCTCTAAGATAGCTAGGAATTTAAATATAATTTAGCCTTAGAAGCACTAGTATTACTACGAAGTTACTCTTAGATACTTCGAAACTCGTTCCTTCGTACGTACGAAGTAAAATAGCAGATGAATTTTAAGTAGAAACTTCCTTATAAGCTCTAATATTTATTATCTCCTTACTTAACTTTAACCTTCCGAAAGTAGCTCTAATAGCGAAAAACCTTACTTTTAGGCTAAGATAAAGTAGCTTATTACCCTAGCGGAAATTACCGGAATCCGACTTATAACCCTTATACCCCGGTATAATTTATCCCCCTCGGCAGAATCGACCTCCCTCTACTAGAACTTTTAATTTAATACTTTCTATATCTACTTAATAAAGATATCCGACTCTTCTTAATCTTTTAGCTTTATTATAATTCGATTTGGACCTCTCCTTCTTTCGTAACCTTCAAGTGTTTCAATTACTCGCTTAGCCTTACTTATTTAGCAAAACTCAGTATCTACGGTTTCGGTTTGATAGAATAATTAGAGGTTATTATATTTAACTGCGTTTTATACCTACTTTGTTTCCTTTGTTCGATTCTTCAAGGCTCGAGGGCGAGCCTTTATCTTGGAAGGGGGTAATATAATAGCGCATAGTATACGTGGCAGATACGGGCTAGTATTAGTGCCTTAGGCATACTCTCCTTATATATATAGAAGGTGCAGACTCCTTCAGAGCTCTGTATCTTTCTGTTTCCTTCGTACCAGACTATATAAGATCGCTCTTAGCCTCCCTACTTGTTTATTCTTACTTGTATACCGCCTTGAGTCTTATGTCGTTATACTACGACAGAGTGATACTAATACCTACTTAATTACCTCTCTCTTTAGAGACCTTACTAGTATACGACAAAAAACTATATAATAGTATACTATTCAGAACGCTTTCAAGAACGCTATTATATAGCCCCTTAGCTATAAAGCTGGCTTGAAGCGTATAAGGTTATTTGGAAAGCAGAAGGCTATAAACTTGACTTTAAGAAAGCCGGAGTTACCTCTACTTCTATCTACGCCTATAGAGAGAGTATATAAGGTTACTACTATAATAGAGTTATTTATTAGAAGAGATCCGACTCAGTTTTCCGACTAATTAAAGGAGATATTCTAAGATTCTATAAAAGGAGCTATAATATAGCTCTATAAGGCATATATTACCTCTGCAGATAACGTAATCCTTTAGTAGAAGCTCCAAAATAGCGCTAAAAGAATGAAAACCTCTCGTCGATTTATTAAGGGAAATGGAGGTTCTCTAGGTATAATTAGTAACTTACGACTCTAAATTCAAGCTAAAGCCGAAGCTGATAGGAAGGAAAGCTTTAAGAGAGCTAGCCGAGTACTTTCTAATATAATTGGAAGATATAAGGCGACTTTGAAGCAAGTAGGAGTTCTAGCTCGGAAGAGAAATAGAGCTAGAAAGCTTTAATTAAAGGAGATTTAAAAGAGAAGAGAGATCGTACTATCTGATTCAGAGCTCTAGCAAGTAGAAAGAGAGCTAGATAAATAGCTTATACTTACCGAAGTAGTACTCTCCTCTGAAGAAGGCTACCCTGCGCTTATAGTTTCTAAAAAACAGTTTGAATTAGAGCTTAATAGAGACTTAGATAAAGAGGTTAAGATATTTTATATACTAAGTTAAGCTTTATAAGAAGAAGATCGGTATATAGAGTTGTTACTACCTATATAAGAGTTTAAGGAGAGCTCTGAAAGTAACTAAGAAGAAAACGGAATTATAGCTAGAATTGATTATATAGAGTTTTAAGCCTTAGAATGAATTATACTAGTATTTTAGGTAGAATTAATAAAAACTGAATATTAGTAGTAATATCAAAAGTAGTTAATTTGGGTAGTAGAACGCGTTTTCAAGTATTAAAATTGACAGCTTTTGCATGTCGACGGCATTTGCTAACCCCGACAGTAAGCGAGCCAGCGAGTGTAAACTGTCGGGGAACCGGCTAGTACATCACTAACTTCGGGTCTCAAGTGAATGTAGTTCCTGTCTCGTTAGGCATTGCTTTTCTATATCTTATTATAAATCTCGTGGTATATTTCGAATTTTATCTCGAAGGGTTCTTAGTCTATTAATGTCTAATCTTGGATCGATGAAAATACCTGAGAAGGGTGAACGTTTCTTTCTGACATCGATATTTCAACTATAAACTTCACGCGCTTTGGTATTAAGAAAAAAAGGTTAAAAAAAAGAAGTTTAGATCTAAATCTAAGATAAAATATGTATTTTCATAATATCCCTTATATTTATCAAGTTATTAGTAATTTTACTTAACGCGGGGATACTCCGCTTTCGCGGGACAATCGCTTTCCCTAACTGTAAGCGAGTGCCGAGCTAATCAGGAAGGGAACTGGCTATTACATATTAAAGTCTCGCAACTTACTATGAAGCACATTTCACATACAACAAAAAGGCATCGTGATTGTGGTAGGTTTGGAAATTTCCTTTCTTGCGTGATGCAAGATAGGCTACAGGGGAGATGCGTACATGCATCCTCGAATAATTTGAGCAATGCCCAATGTTCACCCCCGTCCTCCATCCTCCATCTGTGGTCCTTTGCTAGCCAAGCACAATATGGAAGGATATCAATCGCGCAACCAATCCCCCAGAACAGCAAAAGGGAAACACAAAACAACGCCACTACCAATGCCGATCCCCGGATATTCCCCTTCAGCAAGTGGAAGGTGCCTGAAATGAACTCCATGAACGCCACTGCGCCCCTACTTCGACAGCCTAGCGTCTTCTCTGCTCCAGCTGGAGCGAGATGTACACATGCAATACTTGTACAGAGACTGATAGGTAGATAAGATAATGAATCGCGGATAACTGAGTGAGGAAGCAAATTAAGCAGCAATAGCAACAGCCATCGAGCGCTCAAGACCAGCATTAGGAGCCGATTCTTCCTCGGCAATTTCACCACCTGCTTCTCTCTCAGCCCAATCGCCCCAGAGGCCCCTCTTTCCACGTACGCGGATTGGGCCTCCAAGAAGTGCTTCAGCCTGTTCAACCTTCACAGCATCCTTAGTAGCGAGAACAAGAACTTCAAAAAACATCTTAGTAGCATCTGCGCGGCTGGTAGTTGCTTCTGGGAGGAGGTCTTGAAAGAGTACGCTGGCTTTCTTGCGTTTGTCAGGGCTGGAGGCAGCTTCAGATCCGAATCTATCCCGGAGCAGGTGAACTGCGTGTTTGGTCCCGAGAGAAACGGGGCCGCTGTCGGCGGGGTGAACGAGTGGTGCAGTGGTTTCGTCAAAGTTAGGGCCGGGCGAAAGACCGACGCTGGGTTCGTGCTCGTCTTCTTGAGGCATCATGAAACCGTCGTCGGCGGGCATCTCTATCACTGTTCCGTCCGCAGCTAGGATGGTGTTTTCTCTGTCTAGGCCGGCGCTGCCAAGACCAGCAGCAAGATCTTCTTCCTCACCTAAGTCAAGACGTGGTGATTTTGGGTGACCTTGCTCATCTCCGCTCTCCATATCGGCGATGCCGCTATCACGCTTTCGCTTCAGCTCACCAGTTCGTCGGACTGCAGCCAATGAAAGCATGCCGCGGAGCTCTGGCGCCCATCCTGCACTTCGACCTTCGCCCATAATATTGGAAACGAAGCTGCCGTTCTTTTGCATCTCAATCAGGGCCAGAAGATCAGGATCGCGAGGAAGAAACGATTGAGGTCGGAGGATCTTGTCGTGCTGATTTTGCTGCTCCTTGATCTGGTGGTTGGGAATCATTGTCTCGTCATCGGGTCGGAGAACTTTCTGCTTTCTTACTCGTTGGGGAAGTATTATAGTTGTGTCATCAGCTTCATCCTCGGGCCGAAAAAGCGCAGAACTTTGATTTGCTTGGTGCTCAGCCTCGACTTCAGCAGCGAAGGCCTCGTCGATGTCGGAAAGGGGGGACTCAGAGATTCTCCCCGGACGGATCAGTGGTGCTGTGGTCAGGGTTCCATCTGGGCCATCACCCATGTTCATCATATCAACATCACCATCCTCATCGGCCATCCGGACGGTATCATCCATTTCAAAATCGCCTCCTCCAAAATCCAGGTTAAGAGATGTATCACGTTCTCCAGCGTCGAAGTTATCCTTCGCAGGTACTTGAATATCCAATTCGCTCAATAAATCATCCTCCAGGGCGCGGGCGGCTGGGGCATCTCGTCCGACTTCGATACTTCGGTCAACTGCCTTGGGGTTGAAGTCGTCAAGATCCAATCCAAAATCCAATCCCAGGTCCAAATCGTCCATGACATCCAAAGCTAAGTCCTCATCATTCTGGTTCTCGATGCTGCTCTGTAAGAATTGACTTCCAGTATAGTCTTCCTGCAAATTGATATCCCTACTGCCGGCTCTCCGTTTGCGTTGATGTGAGTCGTCGTCCAGTTGAGAGAAAAGGAATGACGCGTCGGGCATAGGGGGCATCTCCAGGTTGTCTCCTTCTGTAAGTACATCTGGAAGCATGAGCGCGTCTCGAGAAGGCATGTGGATGCCAGTTGGCATGTCATTATTTCCGGAAAGACGGAAGGCCTACAATGAAAATATTAGTACTGCTTGTGTATCATTACGTATGCCAATGTACCATTTTGATCTTCATAAGAGCCTCATTACAATCATCGAGCAAATAACGCGCTTTCCGACTGTAGATTCTGACAACACCGAGTAGTAGCTGACCACTCAGACGCAGGGCCATCGGTGCTTGATTTGGCGTGACGATAGCTTCAACACTGTCCTTAACACTGGCTTGGAGAATATGATTTTTTGAAAGCTTGCGCTCCAAATTCGCGGACAGCCATACCCGCGCCAGAGGGCCAGTCTTCGATAAAAGGGTTTCTGAATAAAACATGATTGCTGTTTCCAAGCGTGAAGGATTGTAGAGGTGTTTGCGCCTTTGGCGGTGTCCTCGATTGATATGGAACAATCAATGTGGGTGTATGAGGGGCAAATCGAGGCGCGTTTGTTGTGTTGTTGTGATGACGGCGCGTCAAGAATCCAAGCTCGGTCGCAAGTCGAAAAGAGAACGCGTCAGAATCCACAACTTGAGGTCGATAGTGAGACGTGAGTACAGATAGAAATGCGACGATGAGCAAAGTGTGCGCGACTCTTAGGTAGAGGGGGAAGTTGTGGTTGCAATGCGATGAAATTGTTGGTGGTGGGGAGAAGGGGGGTGGAGCAGCTCTTATGAATTCAAGATGGCTGGCGATGGCGCTAAATTCCGGGTACTTGAAGCCTGGATATTTAGTCGCTTGAGCCTGAGGCTAGAGAAACTTCAAGATCACGTGCAACGCCCAGCTAAATCTGGTTCTTGACAAAGAAAGAGGAGAGAAGTTCGATTGACGTCTTGATGCGTTGGGAACCCTAAGGTATTCAATGTTTCCCGAGTATAGATTGATTCATGTGGTTCGATTTCCCTACTAAAATTGTACTTCTCGACAATTTCTTGCACAGATCCAGTGTTCAGGTTCAGTGCCCACTTGGCCAGTCCCGTCCCTTCCCCTGTCCTACTCAGGCCAGCTTGCAGGGATTCAGGGGATTCAGACTCAATTGAACGTAAAAAGTGACCGTCAATTGATCCGCGAGTCCCTGAAACGGAAACGGCGAAAGACCACGCTGCCGACTACACGACACGTGGTGAATCCTCAGTCAACAGTGACCTATTATAGAAATCCGAGTCTTGTATTTTCATTGATTTTGTCTTGTACTATGTTTGCGTCCACATACGAATTATAACATAACGAAAGAACGAATGTGAAAGGAAAGGCGAATTGGGTCTAACTCAGCCAAGCAGAGCTTCGCAGATCGTTGTACATCAGCTTTAGCCCAAACCAGTAAACACATTAACTTCGTATGCCTCGGCGGTAGAATCAGTCTCAACGACAGCATCATTTGCTGCTCGTTTCAAAAGGGTCCATTTCAGAAGGACAGACAAGATGGGGTGGCCGCGCATCTCGCGGTCTGCGAGCCCAGGGGGGAGCTTGTTACCTATGTCGAACCTGCCAACTAGTGCAGGCGCAAGCTCAGAACCACCTTCGAGGCCACCGTCGGAAGGAAGGTCAAGGTCGAGATCAAGGAGCCATGTTCGCTCTCAGTCATCTGTCGCCAAGGTGTGTTTGGATGCCCCTGATAGGGAGGACTAAGCTGACATTTGTGAAGTCAGTAGCAGATGATTATTCCAGCCTCACGCCACAAGAGACTGCTGCGCGACTCCAAACCTCCTTGACGCAAGGTCTTTCTCCTGCCGAAGCTCTCGCGCGATTGCACAACCAAGGTCCAAACGAGTTGCCGCATGAAGACCCCGAACCACTCTGGCTACGATTTCTTAAGCAGTTCAAGGAACCCCTGATCCTTCTTCTCCTCTGTTCGGCTGGGGCTTCGGTGGTAGTTGGAAATAAGGACGATGCTATCAGTATCACTGTTGCGGTTACAATTGTTGTGTTGGTGGGATTCATACAGGAATACAGGTCCGAGAAGTCTATTGAAGCACTGAGCCATTTAGTTCCAAATCACGCCCACCTGATACGAGGAGAGCCACCAAGGCCTACCAGTGTACGAACGCCCGCATGGCAACCAGGAGCTGCAGATGTGCCAGAGGAAGAGAGATTAATGGATACCACATCAATCGCAGAGGCTGAGGCAAAGGTGGTGGCGATTTCAAGCAAAGTTATGGCAGCACAACTGGTTCCTGGAGATTTGGTATTATTCACGACTGGAGATAGGATACCGGCCGATATTCGAGTTACAAAGGCTTCCGATCTAACGATTGATGAGTCTAACCTGACTGGAGAGAACGAGCCGGTACGGATCACAGCTGAAGCGAGACAATCATATACGCACGTCAGACAGAGAACGAACAATCTAGAGCCACCAGGATCTCCAGCATATGCATCAGCAGGTAGTGGGACGGTCGGAGCGGATACACAATTGAACAGTACTACGAACATTGCTTTTATGGGAACATTGGTCAGGTCCGGCCATGGTCAAGGAATCGTCTATGCAACGGGAGCAAATACCCATTTTGGTACAATTGCTGCTAGTGTTAGCGAGACTGAGAGCCCCAGGACACCACTACAACTTTCCATGGACTCCCTTGGATCGCAACTTAGTCAGGCGTCTTTCGCCATCATTGCTGTTATATCATTCGTTGGATGGCTGCAAGGCAAAGGATTGCTGGAAATATTTACAATCTCCATTTCTCTGGCTGTTGCAGCCATTCCAGAAGGCTTGCCAATTATTGTCACGGTTACCTTGGCACTTGGCGTGCATCGCATGGCAAAACATAATGCCATTGTGCGCAAGATGCCAAGCGTTGAGACGTTGGGTTCTGTCAATGTTGTCTGCAGTGACAAAACAGGTAGGAAATTCAAACGTGACAGTTACTTATGCTGAAATTCCTAGGTACACTGACGATGAATCACATGACAACGACGAAGATGTGGTTCTTTGGTGGTGAAGGGCCCGTCGATGTTGACTCGGATGACGAAGCGACCGAATCCAAACCAGACCCAGTAATGCAACGGATTATTCGAATTGGTAATGTCGCCAATAATGGCCGCTTGAATCGTCGTCTACATGACGAAGTTCCACAATCTGCATCTTCGATAGCTATTCTCTCGTCTACCGAGGAGTCAGAGGGCCACATGCTCAGAAGCAGGTGGGTTGGTCAACCTACCGACGTGGCTTTGCTTGATCTTCTGGATCGATTCAAGGAGCACGATGTACGAGCAGGATTTGGACCACGTCTTGGAGAGACGCCCTTCAGCTCGGAACGTAAATGGATGGGTGTTACCGTTGGTGATCCAAGTCCGGACGGTACATCAATCGCACGAGAAATTGCTTACATCAAAGGAGCTGTTGATCGCGTCTTGACCAGATGCGACACATACTTGACCAAGGATGGCCGTGAGGTCGTGTTAGACGCGACGAGGCGGCAAGAAGCCTTAGACGCAGCCGAGAAGTTAGCAGAGGAAGGCCTCCGAGTCCTCGGATTTGCCAGTGGTCCAGTTGGAAAACATGCGAAATCTTTCCACTCAAGCAGCCGAAGCAGCACGCCAACAACAAGGCAGGCTGAGCCTCATGTCTCCCATAATGAAGACGTTTATAAGGGACTGGTATTTGCAGGGCTAATTGGTATGAGTGACCCTCCCCGATCGGGAGTTCGGAAGTCCATCAGGAGACTCATGCGAGGAGGCGTCAAAGTGATCATGATCACTGGTGATGCCGAAACGACAGCTCTAGCTATCGGCCAGAAGCTAGGCATGACAATTGCGACACCTCGCGAACACACCGCAAGCTCTGTTGCCGTGAAGCCTGTACTAAGCGGAGCAGAAATTGATGAGA
This sequence comes from Rhynchosporium graminicola, assembly GCA_900074885.1. Lineage (NCBI taxonomy): Eukaryota > Fungi > Ascomycota > Leotiomycetes > Helotiales > Ploettnerulaceae > Rhynchosporium > Rhynchosporium graminicola. The sequence goes on from FJUW01000009.1 coordinate 489,974, forward strand.
TGTCAAGCGAGGAGCTCGAAGGCGCGATTGGAAACACCTCAATATTCGCCCGAACAAGTCCAGATCACAAAATGAAAATAATCCGCGCACTCCAAGCACGGGGGGATATCGTAGCCATGACCGGTGACGGTGTGAATGACGCTCCAGCACTCAAAAAGGCGGATATTGGAATATCGATGGGTCTCCAAGGCACAGACGTCGCTAAAGAAGCCGCAGATATGATATTGACAGACGACGATTTCTCGACGATACTTAAGGCTATTGAAGAGGGGAAGGGGATTTTCAACAACATACAGAACTTCCTTACTTTCCAACTGAGTACTAGTGCGGCTGCGCTTAGTCTGGTTTTCTTCTGCACGTGTTTGGGATTTAAGAATCCTCTGAATGCGATGCAGATTCTTTGGATCAGTGAGCTCCCTTCACCTCTCCCCTTCCCCTTTCTATCAGATAGTAAACTACATAGCAATGCATGCTAAGCTCCCTTCCCAGACATCATAATGGACGGCCCTCCTGCCCAATCCCTCGGCGTCGAACCCGTCGACCCAGACGTAATGTCCCGACCTCCACGCAAGCGCAACGCGCCCGTCCTCACCCGCCCCTTAATCATTCGCGTCCTAACGTCCGCAACTATCATAACCCTCGGAACCATGGCCGTCTATACACACGAAATGCTTTCCGATAACGAAGTCACGAAACGCGACACCACTATGACATTTACCTGTTTCGTGCTCTTCGACATGTTCAATGCGCTGAACTGTAGAAGCGAGAGTAAGAGTGTGCTAAGAGGTGAGGTTGGATTGTTTTCTAATACGCTGTTCAATTGGGCGGTTAGCTTGAGCTTAGCGGGCCAGGTGGCTGTTATCTATGCGCCGTGGTTGCAAGATGTATTCCAGACAGAGGCGCTTGGATTAGAAGATCTGGTAGCGCTTGTGCTGCTGGCAAGTAGTGTCTTTTGGGTAGATGAGGGGCGGAAGTGGTGGAAGGGTAGGGGACGAAGGAGGTTGGGAAGTGGGTATAGTCAGGTTGTTTGAAGGGGAATGTGTATATATACTGTAGTGTTAGAAAGGGGTAGTGTGGTGTAGATAGTTTAGTACCGCGTTTCTTATGTCATGAATCCGTTGGTTCATGTTGATCGGCCCTGCTTTCTATCTTGGGTGCTCAAGCTCCATATGTCCCCTTCTTCAGTCGACCTTCTTGGAATTGATCGTAGAAGAAAGGAGCCTCTGACAGTAATCCTGAAGCAAGCCGATTAGAATGCGATATGCCGGAGGCTTATAATTCCCTTAAGGGAACACGGGATCTCTCGAAAACACCTAACCCCACAAAACATTCTGCTCACAATGATTAATAGGCTTAGGTGCATCATTGAAAGCCTCCAGGCCAATTCTCAGACCATAGTATCTTCTGCACACAAAGATAAAGAACTATGAAAGTGGTGCAGGTGATTCTTCTCCATGTCGATTCGACCGAGTTGATTTGAGCTGGAGTTGTGTGAGATACATCCGAAGATGTCCCTTCTATTGAGTCATCCGGCAGGGAATCATCATCCTCGCCTGTTTTGAGACGTTTCGGCTCGACCTTATCCCCACCTGATCTGCTCAGCCCCGGTGAAACCTTATGTCTCTTCCAACTTTAGTATAACTTCATTTTGGTTGCGAGAGGATTTAATTTCGTGCATATTTATGTTCTTTTGTTCTCGTTCCACGCTTGTTTCTCAGTCATTTTGACCAATCGATTGATCTTTAAGAGTCGACTTGTCAAGCACGAGCCAAATCTTGTTTGGCAAATCCAAAAAGGTAGTGGAAGGCGCCTTCTGAAAGGACTGTAAATCTGAGTAAAGAAAACAGATCCGGAGCGTGCTATGGCTTCACAGACACCATCCACAAGATACACCCTCGCATCCACCGAAACTGCATTCGCTATTCTCCTTCCCACTCTCCTAGCCAGCAAAACCGACTCTCTCCGTCGTATCCACGACAAATCATTCACCAAATGGGCAGCTCACATCAACATCCTCTACCCCTCTATTGCTATCTCACATCTCCCTCACGCAATTCCACTCATTCAAAACGCCGTCTCCTCACTTCCCTTCTCCAAACTCAGAGTCAATCTGGACGATGTCGGTGTTTTCAAGCATAGGAAGAACGCTACTGTGTATCTAAAACCCGATGAGGAGAGCGAATTCAGATTAAGAGAGCTGAGGAAAATTTTGACGACTGTGCTTGGGTGTGAGGAGAGCGAGGGGACAGTGGAGGGTGTGTTTAGGCCGCATTTGGGGGTCGGACAGGCGGCGATGCTGGGGAGTGGAATTGGAAATTCAATTGAGAGATTAAGCGAACAGGCTCGCAAAGTCGCTAACCTGGAATGGAATTGTAGAGGGTTGGTTGTCCTGAAGAGGGAAGCCAGCGGTGAGATGACTGTTCTTGAGGAACTAAGATTTGGTGATGGACTCGATGCTATCGAAGAGGAGGAGGAGGAGGAGGAAGGTGGTGCAGCCGTTGACGAAATCGTGGGATTGGAGCCATGTTTCTCTTTCAGCTCCAATGACGACACGTGGTTACGAAAATCAGGAGATTTGAAGACGATAAGAGCAGATAATATCTTGATTTCAAGCTACAACATCATGGCAGAACCGACAGCGGATCCTTTCATCACTCGGCTTCCTTTGATCATCGAAGCAATTGCATTGTTGAATCCAACTTCCGCACCATTACTTCAAATCCTCACACTCCAAGAAGTCAACGACGAATCGTTGCCTCTTCTCCTCCTATCACCATATATCAGGAGAACGTATCCTTATTGCTCGCATACAGCTTCATCACTACTACCCAGCGCTCGTAATTTAGTCACGCTAGCTTCGAAACCCTTTGAATCAAGCGTAGTATCGTTTGAAGAGCGACACAAATCAGCTCTAATTGTATCTTTCCGATTTGCGTCGAAAACTTTGTCAGTCGCTAATGTACACTTGACGAGTGGACTGACAAGTGAAGCTGTAAAAGCGAAAGCTAGTCAGATGGAGCAACTTATGAAGTTCTTGAATGTGAGAGAGCATGAGAGGAGAAGGAGAGACGTGATCGTTGCCGGGGACTTCAACCTCACGACCTCGTCGAGGACGATTCGGACCGCACTCGATCGTAATCTAATCACGCCTGCAACGGCCCAGGCTGTTCGAAATGTCATCGATCTCACTGTATGGGAAGATGCATTCCTATCATCAGATTTCGAATTTGAGCTCAGTATGCTGGGACATGATGGTCAGGATGTGTTCGAAGGAGAACAGGGAGCTACATTTGATCGTGCCACAAACCCTATAGCAGCACAACTAGAGCCACCTATCGACCAGAGTCCGCAACGATATGATCGTGTGCTTTTCCGGAAAGGAGGCTCGATTTCTAGAGACCGATTTGACATATTCGGGCTCGCGGACGAAAAAGGACGATGTGGTAGTGATCACTATGGGGTCAGAGCTATACTCAAATTTGCCGAGAGTAGTAGTGCCAATGACTCGAACGAGTCTGCCAGGTCTAGTGATGCAAGTCCCAGCAGCGAGATCACTATAGTCGAAGATGCCACAGATCTCGCGCCGTTGATCGATCCGTATCTTCCATCTATTCACGACATCTCTCAGCGGGAACAAGCTATACAGCTCCTGCAAAGCACCTTAGCGAAAGTCAAAGGACTTAAAAGCCTCATTATGGCTCCCTTAGGTAGCTATCTCATGGGAACGTACTTTCCGGACTCGGACGTCGATCTTCTCGCTATCGGTTCTGTAGTTCCCGCCGTTTTCTTTGACTTCGCTGGAAGGGTGTTGGTGAAGTTCAATAAGGGACAAGGGGAGCAGGAAAATTTCAAGCGGGTGCATTTTGTCAACTCGCTTGTCTCCATTGTGGAGGTTACGGTAAACGGGATCAAGTTTGACTTACAGTATTGCCAGGCGGAGGAGTTGGTTCGAGCGTAAGTGATCCTTAATTATGAACTTGTTCAAAAATCTTGGCGACTAACGGAGTCCCAGCTACCATGGAGTAACCCCCACTCCTTCCTTGCTGGACCTAGTCTTCGACAAAGGCCTAATCGCAAAGCTATCGCCATCTTCAATCAGACCGCTCAACACCTACAGAGACTCTGCTTACCTCCTCCTCACTATTCCAAACCTACCGTCATACCGCGTGGCCCATCGATACTTAACAATCTACCTCAAAAATCGCGGTTTATACTCCGCCAAATTCGGCTATCTTGGCGGAATACACCTCCAACTACTACTCAACCGAGTTGTTAAACTCGTTTCCGTTTCAACTTCCCCCTCCACATGCTCACCAGAAGGCATCACCCCAGTATCAGCAGCGACCATCGTGCGAACATTCTTCACCTACTACTCCAACTTCAACTGGGCAGCGGCAAGCGTTGCAGATCCCCTCCTTGATCCTCCAAGTAAAGTACCGCGATCAGCTCGCGATGCAATATTCATACCCGCTATACATATCCCAACTGCGCGACCCAATGTTGCTTCCTCATGTACAAAACTCACCGCGCAAACTCTGTCTTCCCAGTTTTCTCGCCTAGCGCAACATCTTGAGAGTGGTGATTGGGAATGGGCATTACAGACCAAAGAAGCTTGCCTTGCTGACTTTATGAGAAGCAGTGGTGCTTTTGTGAGAGTTGGAATCGACATATGGGGAATCGGAAGTGATGCAGGTGAAGGCGAGATTGCGGAGTCGAAGGTTAGAGAAATGCTTGGAGCGCTGGAAAGTAGATTTCCTAGGTTACTAGTCTCAATCGGGAGGATCCCAGGAATTGAGGGTAGAGTGTGGCCAGCGAGGTTGTTTGTCTCCGAAGAAGAAGAAAAGGGAAAGGAGAAACCGGAAGAAGGCCAATTAAAGGGATATTATCTCCTTGGTGTGTCAGCACGAGATGATATGGAAAAAGATAGCAAGCAGGTTATGGAAGGTAAACTTGTGACTGCAGTTCGAGAGTTCGAGAGAGGTGTTCTGGAAGCGAAAGAGTTTGTTGAGGGGAGTAAGAATGTTTGGCTTGTTGTGGATGTTGTGAAGAGGAAAGAGGTTTTAGGCATGAATCTCGTACTGGATCATCAGGAATGGAGCATGAAGAACCAACCAGGTCGCCCTAGTGGAGCGTTAGTAAGTTCGCTCAATCTAGAATTAGATGGCGAGGAAGAAGTGGCTTTATCATCAGGAGTCACGGCTCCAACTTCGACTCCCTCACCTCATGCTTCGCAAGGCAGTCCAAAATCCAGCAAAGCGATCAAAGCACCAAAAACCACACCTCTTCGCCCAGCTCATGAAATTATCGCGAGAATCAAATGGGATCCGGATCTTGATATGGACAACTACTTGATTGGATATGAAGATCGCTTTGTAGGTGTCAAAGAGATGCCACTGGGCAAATGGAAAAGCGAAAGTACGGATGAAGAATTTATCCCTATGCATAGGGTTGTTTGGATGAGATTGAAAGATGAAACTAGCGCTGGAAACGAGGGGAATATCGTGTGGGATCGGAGGAGGAAGATTGATATCTTCTTTGGAAGTGGCGTCGGTGCTGGTTGATAAAGGACGAGAAAGACTTGAGCTACTTTGAAGCTGTCTTCTTGATTCGCAAGTGCTGCGAGCGAAAAGGCGGGTGATTTCAAAGGCCATCGCGATGTCTCGGTTTGTTAGATAGACCTCCTAAGGCAAATATTCAAGTACAGTCCGAAAGTGCTTTGCACAGAACAAGAGATTGGAAGGGGCTCAAATGAGCTCCGGAATTCATTTTCAGTAGAGGTTTGGTATCAATCTGAGACGAAATATATCAAGCAAACACAGCATTTTCCCATTCTGAACCTCCAAAATCTCCACTCACATATCCTTAGCATAAGCTCCCAAGCCCGCAGCCTTCAAATTTGTCTCCACGTTCTTCTCTCCCCTCGCCGCTCTCACCAAACCCTCACACCAATCCTGATGTCCAAGTAACATCTTATTGGGCTTCTTGCTCGACAGCTCCTCGGCCGGTTTCCCATTCTGACTCTCCTGCGTCAGAATCCTCACTCTCCCACCGTCCAAATCCTCAACCAGCCACGCATGATAAACACTAACACTATTCTCCCCGTCCTCCAACTTAGCACTCCAAGCAATCCTTCCCGCTTTTCCAGATTCCGGAGTCACACTCTCTTCCACAGTACAAGCCAAGACTGGGAAGCCGAAAGTTGAGAAGTGGAAATTGTCGCCTTTCTTGAGGGAGGGACTGGAGGTGGGTGGTGTGATCTGGGAGACGTTGTTGTAGTAGCTGGACCATTTTGAGATATTGGATAGGAAGGACCAGATTTGTATGGCGGTTAGGTTGGAGACTATCACTTCGTTTGTGACGAAGTTGGAGGTTGTTCCGGGAAGGAATTCCTTGGGCCAAATTATGGCTGATTGTGATGGAGATGACATTAGGGGGGGATTAAGGCGGAAGTTTTCTTGAATTTGATTTGGGGGGCTTCTTGGGTTGGTTTCTTTGAGACTTATTTTCTCGATCGATTTTTTTCGGGCTTATCTGAACTTTGGATGGGGATCTTCGGATGACGCTGTATCGCTAGTAAGATGCGGGCTTCCTGTGACGTCAGGATTGACATCCGTCTTCTTTCAACTCTTCAGCATCTTCACGCTTCTCTGCTCGAATCCGAAATGGACCATTATGAAAGCTTGATATTTTTCCTTGCATGATGCCAGACATCTGAGAGGATGAACTTTGTAGCATATGATGGCAACTGCAGCTGGTAGTATTGACACTTGACTGTCACCCAAAAGTGCGCATGAGTGAGACAAGTAATATGACTACACTGGCAGACCTGCTTATTTTTATCTGCATCCAACTTCACGGAGATTCTCATTTGAGAAGTGAAGGCCAAGTCGTTGATAGCAAAATTATACTAGGTTTGTTTACAAAGAAGGTCAGAGAAGAGTTTAATAAGCGAGGTGAATTTCGCATCTGGCTTACTTTGGACTAGCGCGAAGCTGAGGGCTGCATCTTCCCTTGTATCCCTGCCCCCTTCGACACCGACTTCGCGACATCGATCCAAGAGTTCACATCTTGTTGCAACAGGAATCTCGAAATTCGTTTCGGCGTATGTCGAAGCTCTTCGGATCACTTCGAAGGACATGGAAGTATAGAAAATCATCAGTTCCGCAGCATACAGCTCGCCGCGCTACCTCCTGTGCACTGCACTAGACCGAGACTCTTGTCCGGTGACTTCGAGCAATATATCGAGACGAGCACTTCAATGGCAATATATCTCGGGCTGTAGCTGCTACGTACACCGGCAGCTACAATGGTGGTGTCACTTTTATCAGGTCGTTGCCTTGGAAGCGACATTACTGTCCGGACGATTGATATATCAGAGCAATGTGACGCGGACGCACTCGTCGTGATATTTGCAAGCTTATGTTACATAGTTCAGGATGGCGAGGATAGAGAACCACACAGAAGTGCCCTTTACAACGCTGCTACGCCATAGCTGCTTGATTCTCCTGCGGCAGCTTATGATGTGGATGCGCCCATTGTCTTGCCTGACGAATCAAAGGCCATAGCCTCCAAACCCCACTTGACCGACCTACCGATAGAAATTCTTGAGCACATTTGCAAAAGCTACCTGGACGTCTGCTCTTGTACCTGCCTCGGCCTTACCAGCAAAGGGCTGTTCAACATCACCAAATACCTCCACCCATTTCAACCCAACCTGCACATGCGCTCAGGCAGAATATATCGGGGTGAGCTAGTGACTACGATAACGCCTGTCTGTCTCGGCCACCTACTCACTACTTGGATGGCTCCGATGTATACGTTCAATCACGCTTGGGGGAAGTTCCTGTTGAAGAAAGCTTACATCAATGATGCGGCTGAGGTGGAGAGAAAATGGAAAATGAAGGCAAATTGGAGATGGATCAGATTATCGGTAGATGCGATGGGCGCATGTGTTTCCTATGAAGGTAGAAATCTGCTAGTTTGCTTCTAGTATCCAGATGATGTCTCCAAATCCGAGGCACTGGGGAAGAGATTCCGCTGATCTGTGGGTAAAATGTCGTTTTTCTGCTTCCATCTGTGGATGAGCAGCCCTCTCCACAGGGACAGGATATAACGCAGCGTAATCTGCGAGCTAGTCGTAGAGGAACGTAGAAGAAAAGCGCCGGATCTCTTGGGTGGTAACGGTACGACGCGATTACGTACAACTACAGAAAAGAAGTTCTTTCTACAACGAAATCCTCTGTCCCACAGATCTGTGATCTCCTCAGGATTTCTTGTCTGTCTGTCTCAAGACATCTTTATACCCACTGGAAGATTTCAGTGCTTGTCTGACCTCGACCCTGTAGATGCCTTGACCAAACACATTCCTACCACGTCAGCTGCAAAATCTCCTCGTGATACAGACCCGGATTCCTCAATCGTAAGATCTAGGGTAGATAGTCCGAGAAGAGTGAAAATGTGATGGGAAGTCAGCTTCAGGCGAAGATAATGCTTTCCATCTTTGCTTATCTTCTTCCACCTTTGTCTTTTCCCCAGCAGCAACCTATAAAGGAGGAACCTATAACCGAGGATTATGAGCGACTAGCTTCCAAGCTGTCGAAGACCAGTATGAAATCAAGGTCTCGTACTTGCAGAACAAATCAGAAACTCACGAAACTATCAAAGCATATGACTTGATAACGATCTGTAAACAAGGAGTTTGGAGTTCTGTAACAGAGATTACAAGCTCTAGTCCGTAAGATTATCGCATAAGGATTAACTAGATATGCCATTGTCGCATTTCTTCTGATTCGAGTCCCCATATCCTCGTACACGAAGTCACATTATTCTTCCCCTCCCTCACAATTTTATAAGACTTTGATATTAAATTTTCAAAATCAGGCAAATATGGATATTAATGTTTATTATGTATGCGCAAACTCAGATCTCCAAAAGGAAGTGCGATATGTGATGTACCACAGGACAATGTCTTCCTAAAAGTGACCAGCATTTTCTAGGAGAACCATGCCCAGGACCCAGCAGAAAAGAAGAAATCTATCGCGTCCTGTCAAACCCGTGAAAGGACTCCCAAGTCCTGAAAAATGATCCTAAAACTCCAGAAAAGCTCAACCCAGGAAATTCAGTTGGGATTATCGGGGTGGCAGGCCTCGAAATTCAAAGCCAAAATGTGCCAGGAGTCTGTTCCAAACCTCACCAGGAGATATCAGCCAGTGCAGTGAAAATGCGATGGAAGGGGCAATATCTGGTATGGTGTTAGTACAGAAAGAGAGTGGCGGCTGGAGGATACTTACAAATATGGAAAGCTGATGTAGGAAGTGTACTAGATATGAAGACCGATTGCTCAAGTGTCCATACCAGCATTGAGAAGTGAAAAAAATCAGAAACTAAGCGCAGAAGACAGTGGAAACTTCTCAGTCAGCGTTGCAGGAACCATTGCAAATGATGGCCGTCAACTCGGACTGCTCGGTGTTCAGGGTGTGAGTATCGTCGTTGTGGAATTTGTAAAGGTTGTCGCAGGGAAAGCTCGAGCATCCAGCCTGGGGATAGAGACCGGCGGCGACTCGGAAAAAATGAATCTGGGAGTGCTGATCTCCAAGACCGCGCTCATAGGACTTAACAGCCGAGAGATTGAACCACTGAGTCGCATATTAGTATATTTGAATCCCAGATGATATGCAAAAGTTGGAGAGCTGGGTCTGTTAACTTAAGAGAAGCAATGGTATTGGTACTTACAGTCTTGCCTTCGTGGCCATTGAAGGTAAACTCGCCTTCGACATTGTTCATGTTGCTGCAGTCCCCACCAAGGTAAATGGATTTGAACATGTATGATCCTCCGTGGACGATACCCGGTGATTCTCCATGGCCAAAAGCAGGGACGTAAGTGCCAGGGATTTTTGGGAAGTAGATTGGGTGAGCTGGATCTGATCCAGGAACTGCGCCAGGGTACCAGCAGATGGTTCTGGGATGTGTTAGTATATTTGAAGAAGAATCCAGAAACTGAGAGGGGTATTAGCTTACCGAGGGACTGAATCCTTGTTGATGAAAATGACTTTGTTACCGAAAGCCGAGCTGAGAAGCGAGAAGAGGACAGCAATGAGAAAAACCAGGGACTGCATCTTGAATTGCTGTGGTTTGTTGAAGTGGTTATTGTGAAGTGTTAGAAGTCGAAGTTGATAAAGCAACTGAAAGTGTGAAGAGGTAGTGTAAGAAGCGTGCGTTTGTTGTTATTGGTATGGTAGGCGAGGAAGTGTTGAGAGGGACCATAGATCAAAGCGGAATTGGGAGAGAACTGAAAGTGTTGAGAAAGTTGTTGTGTGAAAGAAACAAAATAAGACTCCAGAGGGGAGTGGAGGGGGCTATTTGTAGCCCCTAGACGACTGCAAGTCAACGCTAGAGATTCACACATTCAACCAAAGCAAGACTTTGCCGTTTGCGCAGGCTGTAGGTCGAATTGAATGCGGCAAAAGCATTAACAAAGATTCAATACAAATATTCAGGGAAACCTCCGGATTCACAAGAAGGGAAACGGACTATAGCAAGAAACAGGCAGTGATAGTTCCGAGAGAAAGCATTCACGACAGCTCTACAAGCATTGGCTTTATAAAGCGTGGTGGCAGGTAGCAAGTAATATAAGATCACTGAATATGTGGCAGTGAAAGAGCTCTAAAGATTAGTGCAACATAATGAGTGAGCTGCTGCGCTAGTAGGAATCATTGTCAAGATAATCGTTGAATAACTGTACTATATAGATGTGAATTAATTTTCAGTGTTCCTATAGCAAGTGAAATGACATGAGAGCCTGACAACTCAGATAAATCAGACTGTATTTCGGACTGTGAGTTGTGTATGCCTTGAGACTGACTCTCATCTCTTCCAATAACTGGGATCGCCTTTCAAACGATTGGAACGTGAACTACTCTAGTTGAATTTCTTGGACCACCTTCTTGCATTGCTGACATGGTGTACCCAGCTACGGAATTCGCATAATAGATGAATGACAGCCAAGAGTTATTCACAACTCTACACATTCTCTAGACTGTGATCTGCATCCTTTGAGCTTGTTGACTGCTCTGAATTCACAGTCATATCATTAGGACTAGAACGTGAACTTCTCGAATTGAATTTCTCGAATCAATAGGGGGAAGTATTGCCGACAATAATAATCGGCCGAAAGTGAAGTCCTGAATAGATCATACTGAAATTTATCAGGAACAGTAAATCTTGGCTGAGGGATCGAGAGACGCGGAACATCGCCCAATTGTAGCTGTGTAATTCGGAATAGGTTGAATAGACACAGTGTCAAACGACGTGGTCAGAGCAAACATAAAATCAAGGGCCAGTCGGAATTCAAGAGGAAAACGGAACAAAGGGTATGGTAGACGAGGCTTGCTGGACCTACAATGTTTGCTTGTACTTTGCCACTGGCTTTTTGAGTTTGGCAGACGCATAGTGTTGAATTCGACTTGACTATAACATGCCACATAAGTGTATTTTATATCGTGTATCTGAACCTCGGACTCTCATCACCCAACTCGGCGATCTCTTGCTCTGACATACCCTCAAATTTGTAATCCTCCAAGCCAGCATCACGTCGACTATTCGCTCTCGAGTAAACACACCACTATACACAATCAGCTTGAAACTTCCTCTCGCCACCGAAGAGCTACTTACCATCACAGCATACACCACACAAGCAAACCCGACCATGGACAACGTGACAGCATGTCCAGTGATATACCTCGGCTTGTCTGTAGCTGGGTAGATGAAGCTACTCAAAATACCCGAACAGTTACCAATAGTAAGCTGCATGCCCGTAGAAGTCGTTCTCTTTGCATAACGCGGCGAATTATTTGGTAGCCAGGCTAGAGGGAGGCCAACAACGATGTATAGACCGCCAGCGACCATAAAGCATCCAAAATAGTGGACGCCAGATGGCGCGTTGGAAAGTAGGATACCGTAGCCGATGACGCTGGATGCGCCACCGATAAGGCTGAAGAGGCCACGTTTCGACGTGCGATCTGAGAGATTTGCAGCTATCATGTATGCGATAGCTCCGGTTGCATAGCAGGGAATCGTTAAGAGTTGGGTTTCGGCAGTTGACCATTCTGATTTTCATCAGCATCAATCACATCACAAATTTCCTTTCGTGGCAGGACTCACTTCCGAGCTGGGAGATAATAGTGGGGAGGAAAGTTGAGAACCTGGGACTAGTCAATTTGGACTCCGTCGATTCGAATGAGGGGAGAACTACCCGTAAAGCATCGTATCAACTCCAAACTGAGCAAAGTAGAACGCCCAGCATTTCCAGTCTTTGAAAGCTTTCATGACATCCTTCTTGAAGAACTCCTGTGCGGTTGCTGTTTGGCCATACTCGCAAGCCTTTCGGACCTCCATCAATTTCTTATCTTCATGGGTGAGAAAGTATGCCTGCCGGGGTTAGCCTGTGCTTGGATTCAAGAAAATCGGTTTACTGCTTCGGGATCATTGGGGAGTAGCCAAAGGGTTGCAACTCCCATGAAAACCGTTGGGATGCCCTCCAGAATGAAGATCCTACTTCGGTCAGCACATCATCTATTAACTTGAGATGATTACTCACCATCTCCAACCACTCAATCCAGCAAGTCCATCCATATGACCGATAGCATACGCCAAAAGACCACCAAAACCTCCAGCTAAAGCAGCCGAGACGAAGAGATAACCAATGCGGACGGCAAGTTCATTCTTGGTATAGAAGAAAGTCAAGTAGACCGCCAAGCCGGGAAATAGGCCAGCTTCAACAGCTCCAAGAAACAACCTCACGACGAGTAGCCCAGCGTAAGATTGGACGAATCCTGCGAGCGTGGCAATAATTCCCCACGATGTGGCGATAAACGATATCCAACGTGATGGAGTAAACTTCTTGAGGACCCTGAATATGTGTAAGAAGACGAAGCAAAAAAGAGGGTAATGGATGGTACTGACAAATTCGAAGGTACTTCGCAAATGATATACGTGACGAAAAGAAGTGAGACAGCTGTTTGATACATGTTTCCGTGCATCCCAAGATCCCGCTCCAGATGATACAATCGTGCATTTCCAATGTTGACTCTGAGAGTCCATCAGTACTTGCGATGCACCTCCTACAGTAGTTTAAAATACGTACCGATCCAAGAAACTCAAAAGATATAGAGCCATTACAACAGGTATAATGTGGATATCTAGCTTCCGTACAAGTTTTCTCTCCAGCTCGCCACCAAGCAGCATTGCCCGCTCATCGTCTGACCCAGCATCTTGCGGCTCAGTTGTTTTCGGCGGCTCAGCATCGGACACATCAGGAGATCCAGATTTGAGTACATCAGTCTTCACATCTACAGATCTCGCAATCGGTAAGTCGTCGATACCGGCCATACTGGTATAGCTGTTAGCCTGGGAAAATTCGGAGGTGTGGAGACGGCAGTTCAGATAAAATCACGTGGTGCCCGGAATCATGTTGAGCATACGGGAGAGAGTAAGATATGCGTGCTGCACCGTATTTATAGGATCGAAGGATTTTCATCTTTGTGTTGCTAATTACTGTTGCACGATTGCTTGTACCTGCCCCTGCCTACCTGCATGCTTATCGCTGCACAGCTTCTGTAGATCGGCCAATCTATCGCGAGCCAAGATGAGACCTTGTCCAACCACGCCCTTGAAGGCTAGGATACTCTTGATAGTCCATCGATGTCATAACTCAAAATATTCTTCTTTTATCACCTTCAGGCTGAGAGATTGCATCAAGGCCCAGATCAAAGCTTTGTATATCACGTGATTTTTGAGAACAGCATCACTTTTCACTTGAATATAACACAGTGATGCAAAGATTTTTGCTGGATAGCCGGCAGTAACAAACGGATTCGCGTTGGAAAAGATACTCAGATAATCATACTAATCGTTTGATCAAGTCAAATATCCGATATTTAAAGCTTCAGGACCGCCAAGGACATCCTTGGTTTACACTTCCGTAGCACACGCATCTTTACAGTTTCATCCGCTGGTAAGCAAATCAATTACAGAAACCTCATTCGTATTCTAGGTCGTATTCTAGGTCACTGGAAGATGACAGGATGATATGAAGTAAGGATATTACTTTTTCGCAGCATTCGAGTTGAGGTCATTCTAAGTCAGTCTCGCTTAGCGATGCACACTGTAACGAAGGAATCGTGATAGTACAGCGTTGCATCGTCTTTCAGTAAAGCACTGAGCTTCAAGAAATCAATTGGCTATAATTAAGTGATAAAATTATAAAGAGGGGCTACACCAGTGGCTGATTACTGAAGGTTAAGGATGAAATCAGGCCAGGCACACGTGGGTATGTGTATTCGGTTATCATGAGTAAAGTCAACGCAAAGTTTCCAAATGCAGCTGGATTTCAAGGAGATATAGTAGATGGAATACAAGCTTAATTAGGCAGAAACTCAGAGCGATCAAGCTCCGAAGGTCATCATGGGATGTCAAATTACGTTGGAAAGGTTCAGGAGCAGGATGCAGCAGTGTGTTTTAAGTGTTTGCATTTTGGGGAAGACGATGCAGATAATCTCCTCCACCTGTCCTGATGAGACACATGACACCGATACAAGATTTAAAGAACAATATGCCTTAGGTATCCTTCACCTGTCCTAGTGTGACCCAATGTAAAACACAAACTTCAAAAGCAGAACTGGAATAAATCAAGAAATCAGATGCCAGAACACGTATCGCAACATCCTGATGGTAGTACAATTCCACAACGCCAAAAGCTATCTGAATGACCTAAAAGTCACGTTTATCTGATTAGAGATTGGATTTGGGCGATTCCTTAACGTAGATCGAGAAACAATTGTCATATTAGCATGGATCCAGGGGGCCGGAGTATTCTCAGCCGAAGGTGCAGGATCGATCCAGGAGTGTTCGCCGTCGGCATCGGTCATGGTGTTTGTTGGTCCTATTATCGTTTCTGTAGTCACTAACGTGGCCCACAGTCGATCGGCCAAGACCAGCCGTGCCGTTAAAACTCTTCCTACAGTTCCAGCAGGAAGAGCTCGATAATTCTCACGCTGATGCTGATTGAAGTCTTGCAGGCGCTCAAGATCTGAATTCCTCGCAGCATAAGTGAGGTAAGTGTTAGTGGCGTGATCGGGCTGGGCAACAACCCCATAGGGTCGTATGCTGTTATTGTAAGATTCGGCACGTCCTAGAGGAAGGCTTGAGGTATCTGGTTTCGCGGGTAGTGGGCTTTCAAGAGGGTTGCTAGCCGCCGACGATACATTGCTGTCAAAATCGGTGTCGTTATCGATTTCACTTGTGGCACCAATACCCGAGGGTATGCTTTCCAAATCGCTATCTTCATCACTGGTGCTGTCGTATTCGCTGTCGCTGCCCATCTCGAGGGAACCAATTTCGTTCGTGGGAGGTGATACTATCACCCAGGAATTGTCAATTGCCTCATTATGAGTGATGTTCAGTCCTGGCTGAGAACCGCCTGGGACTGCGGATCCATATCTGGTCGATGGTGCCATATCTACCGGTTTTCAGATTGAGAACTCGTTACGAAAGTCCCTGGAAGTTGGCTTTTGAAGGTGAGGTTGGTGTACTGGAGAATCTAGTCGATGGTATTCTTTTTTACCGGAAGGGATGTTCGGGATTGCTTGTTGCTTGATATTCCAGGAGGCTTGAATATTCGACTGGCTCGGGTGGTTGAGTTTGAGAAGTTTGTGGAAGATGAACGGGTGAAATGAACTGAATATGAAGATGTGGGAAGGAAGGCAGTTTAAATATCTCTTCGATCCGCAGTATGCACCATTCTCGCTTCCAGATTAGGTTGGAAATGAGGCCTTATCCGAGCTCGTATTACTGGTCCATAGAAGATAATACGTTAGCTTCCGCAAAGATATTTCGATTTTCTGATTTTCTGAGAGAAACTGACGTACTCGTAGCCGAGCGACAACAAACTTCGGTACGCTAAGACAGGTAGACTGGCTCAAGCGCGCTTAACTGAATTATCTGCCAGATGGTTCTTCAGGGCCGTGGCGGGCACCTGAGTATCATTCAACCATACAGAAACGAAGCTTTGTGCTATCTAAAGATCTTCTGAAATACAACAATGGCAAGAGGAAAGTCCTATTAACACACGTGAGTCGTAAGCACAGTACCAATGCGTCGCTGTCTCTGCAGCCAGTGAAATCGATACTTGCAGAGGTTTACTAACTTATATTAACCAATTATCACCTACTAATATTATGGCAGAGCAATCAGATTTCCGTCAAAGAACTGCCTAGCGCGGCGCACATTTGTCTTTCACGAAATGCTCACTTCCGAAGCCCGAAAATGACTCTTAAGTGGGCGACTAGTTGGCGCCTTATTGTATAATCAGCCTTGTGACCAATTAAGCTTTCTTACCGGCACAGATTTCACTTATGCGAGCGAAAAGAAGCGGCTGAAATTCCCTGGAAATTTGGGTAAGGTCGAGCATATAGCTTCCCCTGGCGAAAAAGGATGGTGCTGCCGAGGGCACTGGATACCACACATAGCGGTGATCACGACAGTCTCCTTCAATTTGGAAGGCAATAGCAAGTGCAAAAGCTACAGTATTGTCCGAGAAAATAAGCATCCATCATGCGAGGGTGTGAATCTACAATCAGTGGCCATAAGTCTAAGCGGAACGCGAGAATCACACCAAAAAACGGGAAAACACGCACTTTAGTATCTTCATTTATTACACTACCTCTAGAGTAAAATACCTAGTTTTAAGGTAGTATAATAGAGAATTACTTTATAATCAAGATATCAAGATATTACTACTTTTTAGTCTTTATAACGAATATTATATAAAGGTTCAGTTAAGTCTCTTTAAAAGTTCTTCATTTCTCGCTTATTTAGATACTAAATCAAGATTTCTCAAAAAGTAGAATCTTAATACTTATATTATACTTATTGAAATCTGAATAATATCAAAGTCAAGAGGTAGAATAAAGGATCTAGTAAACTTTAATCTAGGTCCTGACCGCTAGGTATTATGACTAAAAAATTTCGTGCTAAAGCTTTGTTGTTAGACTATGAGTTTTGATGTAGAACGGCCGAATTCTTAGACTTATGGCCACCCACTGTACATCTTGGTCATGCACGAAACTACCTACCTCTTATGATTCCAAATGATGATGATAGGAACATCAAAAGAAATTTGAAACGACGAAAAGCAGTCGTATTATCTTTGCGGACACTTTTCTCTATTTGATCTACCAAAAAGAAGCAAATGAAATCTATGCAAATCCTCCTTGTTGACTGGAAATTTTTTTTTTTCAATCGAGCTAATCCCTCAGAGAAGTTCGTCGAAAAATGATAACTTCTCATCGGCTGTGGACCGCCAGTACCTAGCAGCGGATCAAGCTTCTCTTCAATTTTATATACTAATCCTCATATTTTTTTTTTTCGCTTGGTAAGGCTGGTTCAAAGGTGAAACCCCGTAAATACTACAGCTCAGCCCCTTGCCAACCAATTGAGCTCCTCCTTCAGTTCCCCCAGATGAGGGCTTACAGCCTCTTTGCTTCGGAGGGTCATAACAGCCCCTCGTTGCGCAACATCAATCAACTTATCATCCAACTTCACACCTTTCGCCAACCCCGCGATCAAAACGCCAAGAAATGTATCACCGACTCCATTCACACTGACCACATCCTCTAAAACCTCCGCAGCGGGAAACAAGCGCATATACACGCCCCCGATCTCCTTGCTACCATTCGCACAACGACTCAAAATGAAGGGCGCAGAATCCGGATCTGTAAGGCGCGAATCATCTGGTTTGAGAAGAGAGGTTAGCAAAACGCCTTCGGCGCCGAGCTTGGTCAGGATGGTGGGTATGAATGGTAGGAGTTGGATGACTTGGATTGGAATGCCCTGGTCAGTCAGGTTCCTGTTCGTGATTTGCACGAAACGGTCGCGCGCGCCTGAGCTAGGGATCCCGAGCGCATCAATAGCCGTCCACCACTCCTGACTTTCGAAGAATTCGTTCTTCTTCGCTGCGGCATGCATAGCCGCCAATTCATGCTGGTTAGGCGTCGCGAGGTCGATGGTATTGTTAGGGAAGGGTTGCAGTTTCGAGGTTGAGTCTGGCTCGAAGATTAGGACTGATTTTGCGGCAGAAACGGGCTCATATGCTATCTTTGCATTTATGTTGTGGTAGTATTTGAAGAGGGCTTTGATATTTGATCTGGACCAGTTGGCGTCTACGACGACCCAATTTAGGGAGGGGGAGGAGCCGGCCATCATTAGGGGCTTAGGTGAAATAATGGCGAAGAGCGACATGTCTGCCATAGCTAAGACGAGGTCTTTCTTCTGGTCATTGATGGCTATGTATTGCGCGGTTCGGTAGGCGGTTCTGTGTGTTTCTGAGAGCTTTGAGGGTAGGGTCTTGACGCCGGATGTGTCGAGGCCTTCTTCTCCTAATGCGGATAGGACGCTTGACCCAGCCCTGAGATGATCTTAGAGAGGTAATCCGCACATCACGAATCCACTTACAGATCATCTGCAACAAAACTACGTAGTTGTACAGCAGAATCGCCACTTGCACGATGCGCTGCAAGAGCCACATTGTGACCGACTCCACCAATAGACGGAACGATGGCCGCGATGTTTGATGTATGCATTTGAGGCGAGTCGGAATTGGTTTGTACGCCAGCTTCCTCTAGTGGTGTGTGGTCACATGATAGATCGACTGCGACTGAACCGAAGACATATATTGAATGCTGCCCATTATTAGAATACATGGTCTCAAGGGCCGTTGATTCTTGAGTGTGTGTACTGGCTGGAAATCTACTAGGTACATACATCGGCCCGAGTCTCTCTTTTAGGAGCTATACTTTCTTCTTGAGTATCCTCTCCGACAATTTCTGAGGACTGCCCAGTATTCTCTGGAGGCGCGCCAATCTTGTTCTGCGCTGCGGGCGGTTTGTCAACAACAGCAAACTGCTTGCCTTGGTCCGAAGCCTTGCCCCGATATTGCGGATCTTTCCCTTTACTTTAAATTGATTAGCACAATGATGAAGGATATCGATATTGCTAGGAATTACCGTGACAGATGTCCTTGAGTCCTCCTAAGCGCGGCAAGCTGAACAGCAATTCTCGCAGCCATCGTCACATTCGATTCAATCAACGCCTTATTTGCAGGCAAGCTGTTGCCTTTGGTGAGATCCTTGATTCTTGCAAGGATGAAAGGCGTATTTGCAGATCCGTGGAAGCCTTGTTCGGCTGCCTCTTTCACAGCTTGGTTGATGGCAATGTCGATTTCGGCTTTTGGGATCGAGAACTCGACTGGGATGGGATTGGCAAAAAGGAGTCCAGAATGCATGCCTGAGTGCCCAGAGCGGAAATTGCCTAGGACTTCTTGTGCATCTTGGAAAGTCAGTTCTTATCTCAACACTGGGTATGAATCTTACAGATCATCGAAGCGGCCTCTCTGGCATTGTAAAATACCGCGTGACTCTTTACTCCACTATCCCGAGTGTAGAAAGCTGGAAAGTCGATATCGCCAATCCTCCCATCGGCGAAAGTGCAAACGGTAGCTCCTTGCGTCTCAAGATATTCCAGAGTCCGAGGAATGTCCAAGAAGCTCTTGCAGCCACTAGCGACAACCGCAATTGGCGTCCTACCGAGCTCAGTGAGGTCGGCAGAGATGTCCATGCTGTCTTCACCGCCGCGGTGAACACCGCCTAGACCCCCGGTTCCGAAGACTTTGATCCCAGATCGGTAGGCGAGAATCATCGTTGCTGACACAGTAGTGCCGCCGGTGTATTCTCTTCCCAAAAGTCCCTACATTGATTAGTAAAAGAGACCTCCGTGGAAGTCATTGACTCATATAATCTTACGTTTCCAAGTATGTAGGGAAGATCTCTTCTCGACACCTTCATAGTATCCGGCTTTCCCGCGGAGGAAGCAAGTTCAATGACCTCCTCTTTTGTCATACCAATTCTGGCTTTCCCCTTCAAGATACCAATAGTCGCGGGCACAGCTCCATTGCTGCGCACAATCTCTTCCAAACCCAACGCAAGATCGACGTTTGCAGGGTAAGGAAATCCATGGGTATAAATTGTAGACTCAAGAGCGACTACCGGCTGATTTGAACCCAAAGCAGTGCTTACCTCGCTTGCTAGCTGTAAGACACGACTATCTGGGGATGTGTGCTTGAATATCGGCATCGGCATTTGGAAAGTCGCAGGTCTCGGGCCGTACGGATGATATTGAACGCGCCGTACAGATGTCGATTCATACCTGCGATGTCCCTTACAAGCTGTGGGATCTGAAGATGTTACAGCTGATTGGCCGAGAATAGTGTATAGTCTCCTATGTTGAAGACCAAATAGGGGGACTCTCGAGATTCGTGCCACCGCTCCTGAACATCCTGCAAAAACACCACGTGGTGTCGTCATATTCCTCATTCTAGCCTTGGCATCACGGTCTGTCAAACAAGTCAATGTCGAACCCAACTGGAGGTGCTTGACTGGACCTTTATCCTGTCTCAAAGTTGAGATATCACGTGTTGAATAGTTTTAAGCTCCAGCCACACCTTCCACAGCCACAACTAAATCTGGACGTCAGTTCAATCTGTTATACATTTTTTCTCAACTCTAATTTACCAGTTCACACCTTCGAAGCTTTACAGCAATCAAATTTCGGAATAACGGCATGTCAAATCCTGCAGGTATGTCCTGGCAATCAAATGCCTGGACGTAGGGATGTATGATCGCCCTAACACGCTGTTTTGTCGATACGAAATACAGGTGATTAGATCTTCTTTTGTGCATAATATTGCTGTTAATATAGTAAAATATTCCCCTCGCGACTACTCCACCGCTCATTATATATATCCGTCACTCTACCTTCTTCTCTTCGATTCTCTTTCATATTTCTCCCTAATTTCTGAATCTCTTTAATAAAACACAAAACATGTTGGTTCCGTCCCTCATTGCTACGGCGCTCCTAGTGAGAAGTATCACAGCGCAAGAAATCGTCAACGGCCAAATCTCCACACCTGGAATCGCAATCATCGACTCCCCACAGCCCAACACGCCTCTTGGTGGTGGTAAGTTTATTCTATTCTCCTATTGCACCCATTCTCCTTTTCGTCCGACCTGATCGCCCTTCTGCTACACTTCAAAAGCTAACAGTCACCAGACACCCTCCACATCGCCATCGACATCTCCTCAAATGGGCAGCTCCAACTCCCACCCTACCCCGACAATGCGCCCTCCTCCATCCACAACATCACCCTCTTCCTCACCAGCTATACAACTGGAAAGAACTTCACCATCACAAATGGCACCTCGAGCGCCGGAGGAGATATTATGACGCAAGAGCCAGGGAGTACTGTGAAGCATGTGAACTGGGTTTGGCCGGATTGTTTTGTGGCAGATGGCGCGCATGTAAATAATGATGCCGCGAAGGGAATTTACAATGTAAGCACCAAGACTGAGAGAGGGGAGGTTGGGTTGCCGAGGGACATAGGAGAGGGGGAGCTGACCAAAAATAGATTTCCATCCACCAAAACTTCAGACTCAATGGCACAGATCTTTACACAATTTTCGAACTGCCCATCAGAATTACAAACTCCATTTCCTCTACCTCCTCACGCCCATCTTGCGATAGTCTGACTAATCCACTTTTGGATCAGGCGAGTCTGAATGCCTCTGCCAATAGCTTCACGAGGATTCCTGGGACGCCGATTCAGGGCGGTGGGAAGGACGGAACTAGCGGTGCAGGTATGGTGGACTGGAGGACGAGTGGGCATTGGGTTTGGATGGGAGTGTTCGTCTTGGTGGTTTGTATTTAGGGATAGGATCTGTGACATAATTGATTACGCTACACGTCCTTTGTGTTTGGCGAATACGTTCGAGACCATCTGGCGTTCCACCCGAAAATCTCTCTGTTTTGCCCTTCTCGCTAAGGATTGTTGTTGAGCTTCATCTCCCTACCAAAGTCCGCAAAAGTATCTGAGAGCACACTCTGGTAGGTCCCGATAGCCTTAGTATCCTGCGATCGAGTGTAAAGATGAATCTGCGCCAACAGCATATTTGCTTGAACTCCTACACCACCGGGTCATGCGTAACAGATCGTTCTGAGCTTGTGGCAGTGCACTATCAGTGAGCATGGAGCTACGAGCTGCCACACAATCGAGCTAAAGTGGGATTAAGGCTTGTTTCTGAATGAATACCTAACTACATAGATCATTCGTGCCTCGATGAGATTGTTACGCATTTCGAGTTGCATGATCTCCGTCATGTGGGATTACTCCCGGTTCTTCGGCGTTAGATCTATTCTACTCCTCCTCAAAGCTAGTCCCCTGATCCTTGCCTCCAAGCATCTATGAGTTCAAGATATTCATTACCATTTCGCGCCCCTCCGTCTTCTTGCTGGGCAAGTGCAATACTCTCTTTAGCCTCTTCCCTTGCTTGCAGAAGCTCTTCTGGAAAAAAGTCATCTTATCAAAGGCTGATTTCATCCGAAACTAGGGCGGCTCGGGACTATCTTTGAATTAGCACGTCTAGTCTCCGGAGGTGAAGGATCTACTTCTCCTTGTGCTAACGTCCAGGTGGGCACTAATACGATAGTAAGCTCAGGTGTTTATATAGTAGGTAGTTGGAACAATGCCATCAGACGCCAAGAACCGCGCGTCAGACTCTTCTAATGCGGAATATCGTTCATATTTGATATAACATACGGGGCTAGGTTTGTTGATTTATGTTCTGAACTATCTCCAGGAAAGCCTCTATGCAAACATGACGTGCGACAGCTCATACAAGCACGCGTCAACAATCTATCATATGCAATACATACGCCCATTGTATCGATCATTGATTTGATTAGCTCTCAGGGCTCCTTCCCCCGCCAATTCTACTCGACATCGGCACTCTTGTCTTCATTAGCCTGCTTCGATGTAAACTTACCCCATGCGTCATTAAACGAGTATTTCGAAGACATCCAGGTGGCCAGTAGATAGCCAAGATACATAGATTTGATCGTTTCCTGGTAAATCATTCGATAGACTTGGCTTGAGACGGAAGAAGAATGAATATGGAGATCGACTGTGAATGGTCGAAAATTATTGATGATATCGAATAGCGATTTACAGGTAAGACCTAGACAAGCGTTCGAAACAGGATCCGAGAACTCCTTGCAGATATATAGGATCATTTCCACTGGAAGATCAAATAGGTGAATCGTGGATATGATCGTTATTGATTTATCTTGTAAGACTTTCGGCGGATTCTCTCAGTTCGATCTTACGAGAGACTCCGCCAGTAGACCTGACGTCGAAGCAAGGAGAAGGATCTTGTGATCCACAAATTCTACATCCTTTTGTCCTTGATGGTATCTCGTATATATTCCCACGGGTTCCCTACTCGAGCCTGGCAGGAGGGATGCTGTCATGATGACTTTTAGCAAACGCTAACGGAAAGAGCTTGAACTGGCGGACTTGAATTTTGACGGATCTTTGGAAAATATGACTGGAAAGAGGACCTGGGGCTTACTTATCGCGGGCAAGTAAGTTGGTAAGTCGTGAGACATTTGATTATTTGGCCTTCAATGCTTAGACCTGGCTCGGGCTGTCGAATGGGATTTGATATAAGCGGAGAGTGACGTCGAGATGAAAGTTGAAACAAACTGGCAGATTGTTGGTTTACTACTTTCTCCACATAAATAGCTACCTGACTCAGTATCTACAGAGAGTAGCTGACCATTGAGTACGCGCTCTCAACATGGGAAAGTCTGTATCATCATTCCTCGCGAATCTCTAGCCTAACGGGGTTTTAGCATAATTACTTACCTTAATCTGGGATTAGGGTACACGCTATCAAATTAGTGCAATGAAATCTTCAGTGGTGACAGCACAATTAGTAGTCGCGGGGAAGAGATGGATTTGAGTGGTTGGAGGGAACACTGGGAGAGTTTTCCGCGCGAGGATAATTCATGGTGGTTTGGTATCGGTGTATGGGTTCTGTGAATTTGAATGCCTGGATATGTATGGAATCACTTTTGGGGCAGAATTTTCATCATCACTCTTTACGTTCTCGCTTTCTTGCTCAGGATTGTCATTCAACTACTACTCCTCTCTGAAATCTCGAGAGATATCTGGAAGTACACTCGAATCTCAATAACCTTAATATCCCCTTGTGCAGCAACCTATGCCTATGCGCCAATGGCACGCTGACTTAGGAAGCGAACACTATCGAACTCTCCATAGCAAAGCAACAGACTGTGACAACCCAGTGGCAGTGCAGCCCCCAAATGCCAGATCTGCAGTTCGTCCATAATTCGAGAAGAACTACGAAGTGCTAAACCAGCTGCCAGCCATTAGCTTGTGCATCAAGGCTGTAGAGGCGCTTTCCAAGTTGAACATTCTCATTCGTCAGCTTCTGGATGCGTTGACCTTGTTGTTGAATAACATGATCTCTTGAGCGGATCTGTTCAGCCTGTTGTTGAAGAAGTTCCTCCTGTCTCTGGACGAGTGCGATTTGTCGTTGGGCATCCTCCTCCTGGCTTCGAAGGCTTGCATCAGAGCGTTGAACGGGCATAGCTCCTTGGACCAGGTTCGAATTGACGGATACACGTGCAGATGAAGCGCCGGCGATAGCCTCTGAACGAGCCATGCGAATCAGATGATAGAGCTTCGAAATGAGGTTTCCAAAAGCTAGGAGAGCTTGAGGGAACAGTGGGTCATTGATAGCAGGGAGTTTCGGATAGTACTTGAGGCGTGAGGAAAACTCGTTGATGGCCTATATTTAGGTTGCTGTTAGGATAGTTTTTTTTAAGGAGTGGGGATAGTACGAACGGTAGCATGGTCAGTTGGGCTGAGACTGTCAATCAGAGTTGGAGGACCTTGTCCAGCTAAGGTGGACGCCATGATGAGAGATGAGATCCTGCGTGACGTGGGAGTCTGGGAGATTAGCAGGATAGAATATTGATCTCGAAGAGAGAATAGTACCTTTTACTAAAGACGTTGTGCTGTATAGAAGACTCGAACGATTATGGATAGTAGGTTAGCTGGTGGATGAAAGAGAGAGGATAAATTAATTGTAGAATTCGAAGAGAGCACAGGGTCGTGGGGTGAATGTTTTACAATTATTATCACGTGGTTATTGAGAGCGTCCACAGGTTCGAGGTGAAAGTAGCTTAAAAAGCTATGATGAATTCGAGGTGAAATTAGCCTCAAGGGCTAGCAGAGGTGGGTCACCTTGATGTAAGGTGAATTCGAATGCAAAAGCTTGGATAGAGGACTTACGCCCATTTCTTAGATCAACCCAGGAATAAAAAAACATGCAGGATTATAATGAACTGTAAATGGAACTTGCTTTGAAATCAAATGCGGTTATCACCATTTCATTTGACAAACTTGAACATGACAAGATCCTAGGCTTAGGGACGGATATAGGCCATAAACAGGTCAACCTTCCGAAAACTAGAGCTGATATTTCCAAGAAGATTTCTACATTTGTGCCGATGGCACAAGAACAGTTGAGCTGCAATCATATCAGTACTTCCCTCTTACAACTTACATACTCACAAACTTACGCGCTCTCTTCGTTTTCCTTTTCCTTCTCACCTTCCTTCCACTTTTCCACGTCAATGACTTGTCTCCCGTGCCACTTCGTCATAATATTTTCTCCCTTCGATCTCAACCTCAATTGATACCAATGCGGAAATCCTCTCAAGAAAGTCAACGTAGTTCCGAAGCCCGGAATGATAACTTGTGCACTATGACCCGCCAAGACCTTCACTACAATCGCTTCGGCCACCGTCTCAGGTTCCAAGGTCGGCACCAAAAATTTCGACTCGTTGTTGTAGCCCTGAAAGAGTGGAGTCTTGGTGTAGCCTTGGTTGATGACAATAGTGCGGACCTTCGGCGCGCCGTATCGGGTCTTGAGTTCAGCTGTAAGTCCTTCGTGGAAAGAAAGCGCGGCAGCTTTAGATGCACCGTAGTCGACCATGTTTGGCACAGTCACGTAGGCTGCGAATGAAGCTACGGTTACGATAATGCCGTGATTGGCTTTTACCATTGCAGGAACAAATTCTTTGGCCATCCAGTAATGCGCCAGGGTATTAACGTCAAATGTAAAACGGACATCTTTTTCTGTGGCGTCGAGTATACTCTTCCCGCGGGCAACGCCGGCGTTGTTGATGAGAACTGTGGGCTCGCCGACATCCTTTCGGATCTGGGCTGCGACAGAGGCAATAGTTGATGGGGAAGTGATATCGCACTTGTAGTAGTGAACATTTGAAGCTACAATATTTGTCAGTCCTGCAAAATACATACGCATCCCATTGAAGAATCTCACATACCGGTCTCGAAAGTCATAGGAATAACATCCAAAACCACGACCTTGATCATCTTCTCCGCCAACAGCTTCACAACCTCTCCACCAATACCTCCAGCACCGCCTGTAATCAGAACGATCTCCTTGTTCCAATCATACGTATCTGAGGTCCAGTTATCGAGGACACCTCTATCGAGATAGTTAGATGCCCAGCGTGCGAGTCCGAAGTAGAAGAGCTTGCGAATTCGTGAGAAGGCTGTCTCGTGGAGAATTGCCAGGTCGGAACCTTGCTTGGTGTAGCGTGCGAGGAGGAGGAATGCCAGTGTGAAGGCGGGGTTGAGTGCGGTCTTCTTGATAAAGCGCCCGATGGGTTCGCTGGTCAGACCTGGTATTGGTGAGATGGATGAGCTTTGCTAGTGTACATGTAGGTTTCTTACCTTCTCGTGGGAGCCATCCATTGTGCATAGGCATCTTGATATACCGTTTCTCGGTGACCTGTTGGTTTCTGAGTGTCTGAAATGCTATACTCGATAATGCAGATTCTTGGTATGGAAATAGGAGCTCGAGATGCTCCAGTATTACATGGAATGAGATAAAAAGATTTGAATGGGGATCAAGGATTGATAAGGAGCTCAATCAATCCCAGCCCTAACTTCAGCCATAGCTCTTCTCCCCATAACCAAAGATTACCTATCGTTTCGGCCCCGGCCTTCTAACTCTAACTTTATTTGGACCGCATTCCTGGGGTAAGGTATGCCATGTGTCTGCATTTGGGCCGAGGTGCTAGCTCAAATGAGGGGTAGTAGCGCTAACCGAGCCGCGGTTTTGAAGCACATGGTAATTCTAGCCGAAATAGGACTGCACGGCCACCGCCTTACAGTACATGAGGATCTGGACGATGCCCAAGGGAGAGGAACATTTGAAACCGGGATATTCCGTAACATACGGGCAAAGTAACTAAATCAATACCTATCTGTACACTTTGGCTTTAATAAAGGTTCGCCAAAATCTCTTCTGCTGTGTCCAAGAACTGACCGGATTCTTATCAACTCTAACTTATGTATCCGTTTCCTCATCTATTCGAAGTGCCATTCTCTATGAAGACTCCCAGTTGGGCCAGTTCTAATCATAATTCTAGCACTTAAGTCGTTGAAGTCATCTAACGCTTCCAAGATACCAAGTGAAGGCCGATGCCGAGAAAGGAAATATATCATCGAAATACACAGCGTTTAAAGGGCGTTTCATCAAAGTATTCCTCGTCACAATTTGCTTTGCGAAGCTATACTTCGCAATAATATTAAAGGCTAGTTCTTTCAAGACCCCAAGGGATTCAAAAACTGTTTTATCAACTGTGGAACAGATTTCTACATCGTAACCTTATCTGGAATGGTGGTCCTGGATTCCACAATGAAGACTCGTTTCACTTTAGAGTTGACTGATACTCTACTAACTTACAGCTTCTACGACCTCGCTTTGCATTGGAACTATTGACTTAACGTACTGTCAACCTCGCTTCGTCTCGAGCTCTAATAAGCGAAGAACTCTAACTCTAGGTAGATAATGTAGGCCTGTCCTCAAAGCGACAAGATGAAACGACAATTTTACAATATACCTATTAGAGGAATCTCTACGAAACTGGAAAAATATATGGGAGCGCAAATTCAATTTTGTAAGAATGTTGAATAGTCCTCCTGGGAAAAACCGACTCTTTATTATATATCGCACTATATATCTGCAGACCAGTCGAATTTCTTTTTACCAAGCAAGACCTTAGCTACTGGTCAAAAAAAGAACACTATAATCCGCTAGAATTACCCCCAATTTCGGTTCGTATGAAAGACGAGGTCGTTTCTCGATTACCTGTTTCTAATATCTCGTCACTTTTAGATGAAATAGTATTTGGCCCAGTCTCGCTAGGAGGACATTACGCTGACTTGAGCCTAACAAGCGTATACAGACGTATAACTTCCCGATCCTCAAGTTCGGCAAACACCTCATTGGCCAGCACGACGGACGGCAGGTGATAATGTGTAACCACACTCTGCCATGTCAAGGCAAAACCTCAGAATTTTGCTTTTTATCCGAACTCGCTCCGTCCAACTTTGGTCGATCGTGCGTCTGCAATAGATTGCGATTATAATATATGCATTTTCGAGGGCTTTATCTGCATCGGATGCTTTAGACGTCGGTGAAGGTAATTCGATTTATGTGGCGAAAGTTGCCGGTTTTTCTTGCATCTCCTTGTCCCAGCCTAGCGAATACCACTTTACATAATGAGCTTGTTGAGAAATTCAAATTATCTTTTGCCAATTTAAGCATCGAGCGAATCCTCAGTGTCGCTGCATCGAAATATTCGCACATGGTCCTCAAGTGATGGGCGGCTGAATCATGAAGGTTGTCGAAGGAGCCTTGAGAACTATTTTGGCTTAGCAGCCTTCTTTTGGACATGTTCCCCGCCTCTCTGCTGATTGGAATCTCGCTATTTCTTGATCGTCGATGGTACACCCTCTTTTCTGTCACATATGTCAAGTGAAGGAAGCTAGGATATGCGCCCACTTAAAATTGATTACTTCACCATTACAACACACCAGCTAATGTCCTTCCCGGCTTGTCTTTGGACATAGCCTTGTTCCATCTATTTCTATATGACTGCGGTACTCAAAACACAGCCGCCTAGTGACGAGTGAAATTGGGTCGGAAAGAGGCTGTGCTGCTGCAGTTTCCTGCTAGGGGTTTCTCCATTAATTGTATATGAAGCAGTAACTTCCCTCAGCCGCCTCCATGTTCATAACCCTTCTAATTGGCAATTTTTTCCAAGTGTACGGAGAGAATAACACGCCGTCTCGATAGAAGACCAGGTATGTTCCTTCAATACGTTCCGTTCTTCTCAATACGTCCTGGTCAAACTTTGTTCTGACTTCCTGCTGAGCAATACTCTGGGAAAATCCTTGGCACACCTCAAGAAGCATAAACTAATCTTAGATATTTATCTACTCATTCGTTATCATTTAAGATCGTCCTGATAAAATCTGGTCCCCTATCCTTCCTTACGGAAAACAAAACAAGCAAGGTCAAATGTACCGCATTCGGCTTACGCAACGAATGGGGACGGCCGATGAAGAGTGTCAGGCAAAGGCATACACTTGGAAGTGAGGCGAACGGTGCGGGGCAAAATTATGATGCCCTCTTCACAAAGGCCACGATAGAAGGGATAAGATGTGTTGGCCTGAGCTACGAGGGAAGCAGTTTCAATCATCAGCCTTCCTGAAAGCCGCACACTACGATAAAAGTCATTGGGCCACCAGCAATTCATGGTCGCACTTGCGTGGTTTGCAATGTTTCGCGTCCTGAAAGAGTCTTATAGTACGTTGGTACCATATATGAGAAACCGAATTAGTAAAGCTGGCTTCGAAGACCATCGACAGGTTTTTCGAATGATTTCGCCATCCAAGCAAAGACCCAGTTCCGAAATGAATTCACCTCTAATATACTTGCATCTGTGACAAAATTAACATACGGTGTCCGAATCTTGAGAAACAAAGATCGACGGAATACTATTGTGGTCTGGAGGCGCGCAGCCCTACGAGCCCTGTGAGCAGTTTGAGCAGCGAGAATTCTGCAAGCACATCAGGGTATGTCTTGAATAAAATACTGATTCTGCGGTGAACATTGCTAATCAGCAAATCAGAAGTCAGAAAGGTCACCGCCTCAAACCCTCACAGTGGCGTTTTCTTGCTTGGGTAGCAGTCACGCGAAACAACAATCGCCGAATTCCACAAGAAGAACGATACATATGCCCAATGAATGGCTGTGAAGAACTAGAACGAGGCTTTCTGTCGCCAGAGGCGATGCACATACACTTGAAGAACTCAGCATGCATATCCCAAGGTGCTTACCGATGTTTCGGAACCCAAAAGTTGGTGAGAATTGGAAAATGTCACTGCAGGGATTGTGTGGAATTGAAAGGTCGTCTTGCGAGAATGAGCTCATCATTCGAGTCGCTAAAGCGAAGTCTCTCAGGCCGAAGCTCAAGATCACAACAATTTTACTATGAGGACTTTCGATCGGAGCCTTCCCACCTCGAAGAATGTCCCAAAGATTCGGAAAATCCGGTTGCAATCATGCAGAACTCGGACACTTCTCTGAACAATCACATGTCTTGCGCAGAATTTGGTGACACAGGAATATTAGAAGCTGCGGACTCAGGAATTTTGAGCTTAATCCGGCATCGAAAGACTCCGCATATCAATTCAATATATACACCACAGGTCCGTTTGAGCTAGAACAACATCAAGACGCGGACAAGACGTTAGACGTGAGCGATGGATGCTACCATGAGACGTTTCATGGCCATGACCTATCGAGCAAAGAGCTGAATGGGCAAATACAATTCCACCAAGAAGATGATGTAATGAATCATGAAATTTTTGACTGGCGACCAGAATCGCCTATAGGACATTGTTATGGGGATAACATCTTTCATCAAGGTGATAGTATGTTTACAAATGATCCTCTGAGCTATGAAAATCATTTCATGGCAGCTATACCCGAGAGAGGTACAGGAGTGGCATACGAGATGACTTCTACTTCACCATGCCAGTATCAGGGCCAGCCTTCAATCCTGTCTTTGGCTACAGCACACGAGGGACTCCAGTATAGCGACAAACTGCTCACTAGCCACAGATCGGACCTGTCACTAGATGGTAGGCTGTGGACTTCTCGTAAAGGCAGCGGTAACAGTCTCATTTCATCGAGCTCGTATCTCCCGGATTTCAAATTTTCCCCTGGATCATCTGCATGGACCTCGATGGCAAGTAATAGCTCAAACGCTACGAGCTTTGAAATGGGAAAATCGTTTTTTAGCGATAGTGCAACGATGGTTGAGGAGCCCGATGATATAGAGCCGCCGCCAAGTCGGAGTTCACACAAGCGACGAAAATATAAAAATTTCCGCTCAAATTCTCGTCATGTTGACGCTGCTGGTGTGAGTAGTGATGATATTGACACACCCAGTTATGGTTTTTCGAGCAGGTAAGTTGACCAATATTTAGGAGAAGCCAATATTGTTATACTCATACTTCATAGTCGTGTTGTACCTGCACAAGGAAATGCATGGACGTAGTCATTCGCTCAGGATACTTCATTGGTATCTAAGGCCATTCCATCGAGGCTGCTCAACAGTACAAATGTCAATGCTCCATCACACATTTCCGCAACAACCCCTCCACCGTCATCTCAACCCACTACTTCACAGACACAACGATCTTTCCAAGAATCATCATCCGGAAAAGTAAACTGCAAATATTGCTTTTTGGCATGCGATATGTCCAACCGCAGTCGTCACGAAAAATCCTGCAAGTCCAGCCCCTACCTCACAAACGCTCCTCGATTCCCATGCCACTACCCGGGCTGCGCCAGAAATGTGGAGATAACACAATGGGAGGCCAGAAGGATGAGTTTGGGATGGATAATGTTGACAATAATGATGATATTCTGATTTGATACGAGGATCTGATGGGGACATTTCCTTTCTAGGTCAAAAGCGGGGGCTCATGACTATTAGGATTAAGCAAGTCGTTTGCACAACTAGCTATCTTTAAGTACTTACGAAAGGCACAATGGTTTCTGTTTTTCTTGTTTCATTGCTCTATACTGCGGCTGAGATTCTGCGACCGGGTTATATGAGAGTCTTCGCGCAGGTCGTGTGTGGGGTGTCTAACTTCGCCGCCAAAAACGTAGTGGCAAAATACAGATATTTTCCATATTCAAAAATCTCAAAGTTTCAAACCTGTGAACTACGCATTATTGTTTTCTACGTACCTCATTAAATGTCAATTGTGATCTAATTTTTCAGTGCCAATGACTCTGGGCGAACTGGTAGGTCGATTGCATTACAGCAGCATGTCGACTAGGACGCTGTCAGCTAAACTGGAAGGACGATTCGCTCAAGACAGCTGTCTCAGGAAGTTTGGCTCAGGAAGCGCCGGCAATCATTCTTTTAGATCCGTCTAAGTTGATGATGACGAGGATATTTATTTGCGTCCGACGGAGGTACACTGATCCGCCTAGGTTGAAAAGTCGAATGGCTGCCTTCCTTTGGCCAGGACGAAGGAGGTGACGCTGCTATCACAAGCAATCTTTTACCATTTGGTATCTTAGTCGACTCGGACTTTTGAGCCAAAATACACAAATATACCAGCACAGCCCCATCATATCGTAAGGGAAAGAAACAGGAACAATCTTGAAATTTTGAGGAGATTAGTCTATGATATTAAATGATAACAATTCTTGAAGCGTCGATTAAACATCCATTTAATACACCTACCTCACTTGCACCTATAACCTCAACCAAGATGTCAACTACCAATGGCTCCAAGTGCGTCACAAATCTCTCCTCTCGCCTCCATTTGTTTCGATTACATCTCTTGTTATTGGGATTCGTAACCTGACAAATGTAGCCATAATGGTGCTACATCCGGCGCGTCTTTATCACCATCTTCTTTACCAACACAACTCTCAAAAGCCAATCTTCAACATGTTCAAGCAACACAGAATTTGCAAACATACCTCAATACTCCACATGACTACGAGCGAGTGAAGCTTGGGTTATCCACGACTCGGATGAAGGGGGATGGGGCGAGCAATGAAAATGCTTGGGACGAAGGGTGGAAGGTTGCTTGTGGTGGTCGTGGTATTTGATTTGACCGGGCTACGGGGGACATGGGAGGGAAAACACGGGTGGACCTAGATGTCATTGGTCAATAGCAGCTGCTTATATGTTGTATGTGATTCATGTTGGGTTAATGTGATGCAAAATCTTCTTGTGAAGGGATTAATGACAGAGGAATCAAACAAATAACAGTGGCGAGAGAGCCCCTGAAATTAAGCGAGCGAATCAGCTCTTCCCAATCCGACTTCATGTGGTTTTAATCAGACCTCCATTATCTGTTCTGGGTATTCGATGGGAGGGCCTGGGTAGGCACTCGCAATTAATTAGAAATCTCTTTGGCCTATTCGATCCATTTCAGCAAGCATTCCTGGGAGAATCTAGTCTGCGCCATTGGAGCTGGTGACTGAGCTAGGACTCTCCGTTTGTGGGTATGTTGCATATGGCAAACGGCTCCAGTTCCCCCACGTCCGTAGAATAAAATTGGAAAGTTCATAACAGTTAATTTCCGGCATTCTCGGGTTTCAGATCTCTGTCGAGACCAACAGGCACAACTCCAAAGTGAATTGGATTCTCATACACGTCCTGGCGACCCGGGGAAACCTCGGGTTGAAACTATCTACCGCATCAGCGGCCCGCATATCCCGGCAGAAGAGAAGAGCTCCTTTTTCAACTATGGCGAACACCCAACAATATGAAACATTGAGGTCACCCGATCGCTTGGATGAAAAGAAGTCGATTGTAATCACTCTAAGTCGCTGTTGTATTCCCGAGCTGAATTGCGGGAAGAAATTTCATGTGAGATAACCAAGAGCCTCGAACATATAATCGAACTCGGCGTGACTCCAACAATAAACATCCGCAATCTCTTGCTCCCATGATTTACTAAGAAGAATGACAATGAGTATCTTCAACAGCCTCCTTTGGCGTGAGGTAACTCCAGGTTGCTACGAGCGGGGTATCGATGAAGCAGAGCAGTTCTACACCTCCATGGCCAAAACATGGGAAGCTACAGGTCATACATACTTCGCAATCACAGCGTGTACCGGAATATCGATCTCAGAATCACCCGTATCAGGTGGCTCTAGCCTTGATGCCCGTGTTGAGGCAGCTTTTCGATGGGGGTGGAAGAAAATGAGATACGATCACCCAACACTTGCTGCACCTACGCAGTACGATCATCATTCTAAGAGGTGCAAAAAAGTGTACAAAACATTGAGAAATGAGCAGGAACTGGAGATGTGGATGGATGAGACTTTCAAGGTTATTGATACTGAACAGACCGGGGAGGATTTCGCTAACACTGACCCTCCTGCTGGACGGTATGCAACTTTGTTTCTCATTTCACAATCAGATCACTGTACATCAGACTTACAGCGCGTAAGCTGGGACATCGTCTTTCGATGTCATCATGATCTGGTCGATGGAATTGGGACGCTCATGCTACTCAACAACTTGCTTCACCACGCTGCAGAAGCATTTGAATCCAGTACGGAACAAGGAATTGCTTTTGGCGATGAACACAAAAACCTGTCACCTCCCCTGCGGATCGCAGCCGGGATTCCAATAGCACCAAGCGTTGATCAGCTGGCAAAGTTAGCCAGAATACAATCGACAAACAAAGCCGCCAGAATCGGAAAGTGTGTCCTCGGCGTTCCATTCTCCCCAGATGCTGAGGCACCGGGGAGTTCCCAGCGATCAGCCATTCACTTCTCACCCCAAGAAAGTAGTAGTGTAGTAGCAAAGTCGAAATTATTTCAATCGACGATGACACAAATCTTACACACAGCAATCGCTTTGGCAATTCGTGACCTGCAGCCGAAGACCAGCGAAGCATACGAAGCTCGGTATTTCAGCTACTCCCTCGTGAATCTTCGACACTGCTGCGTACCACCATACCATAAACCACGTCATGCTGCCTCGGTATACCATTGCGTATCCGCCAACCATCTAGTTGTCGATCTTACAGTCCCAGCTGAATCGATTGCCACCCATGATCAATCACTTGAAGAATTCCAGTCTACTCTCGGTCAAGTCAGAGACTTTTACAACAATGCCAAGATCGACGCAGACTACCTGAGTATTGTTCCGTCCCTATTCTCAATAGTCACACCCAAATATCCTTCGACTACCTCCGATATTCCGGCACCTAACCAGAGTCCCTCTGTATCATTGTCGAGCGAGGGGATTGTGGATCGAATCGTGCAGCCTAAGCAGGGGTCTTTCGAGATACTGGAGCCTTGGGTCGTCGGTGCGGAATACTCGACTGGTATCGGTGCATTTCTGGGAACTTGGAATGGCGCTCTATGCTTGAGTGCTGGCTATAATGAGGCTTTTCACTCGAAGGCGAAAGTATTGGACTTCTTGGAGAGCGTCAAGAGGATTGTTCTTGATGGGCTGGAATTAGATCATTCCCATGTCGAGACAGAATTACAAGTCATAGCAACTTCATAGTTTCGGCAGAAGATTGAATCCCAGAGTCATGTTGCCTGGTCTCCTCTGCCTTTCTTTGTTGTTCTGAAACCCCCTATTTTTCTCGCTTAAGCTACACGTGACCCGACCACTGACATGATGATGAAAACATTGCAAGATCTTGGAATCAGCGGTCGCGACTGGTCTATATTATATTCTAAGCATCAAATTTTTCACTGTTAGTGATTTTTCAACTGTGATGCTGGTATGTACGAGCCCTTCACTTAGTCCTTTCGACAGCTCAGGCTTCTTTGCAAGCTCCCGAGTTCTTGGAACTGCCAAACGAATCCATGAGCTAGGACCCCGGTCAACTATAATCGAGATCTGAAAGAAACAGAATTCATCTCGTCAAGTTCCTCTAGCACTGTATGGGTAGCATGGTCGAAGGCCAGAAGATGGCATCTGTATCGACAGGACAGACAACCTCGAGCAGAACCTTGCATGTTTCATTTTGGGAAAAAATCAGAAGAGGCTCCGCAGATCGTATCTCATTCACAATGGACTCCTAGAAACTAATAACAAGGACCATTAAAGATCCTCAAAGAAATGTAAACGTTGGAGTGAGTTGACAAGAGCTGTTCTCCCTTTCGTCCAAAGGCCGCACGCACTTGGTAAACCTTTGAGACAGACCTACCAGTCTGCTGAAAGGATACTTTCTTGTCTACAGATACAAAAAGGAAACAGCGAGGTATGTATTGTTCTGTAAGTTACCTGTTCAAGAACAGATTACGTGAAGAGTGTATTAAGTCCAGCCGACTTCGCACTTTCTTCCCCTACTCAAAAATCGCAACTCCGCATTCATTCTCAACCTCGATCAGACTAGCCAGATTTAAGCTTACCTCTCTATCTTGCAAGAATTAAAGACGATCCATCATCGTAACTTCAATCACTACTAAAAACATGTCGCCCGACGCGGTCCCTTCAAGCTTGACTCAGTGCGGCATAATTAGCGGCACCTCATCTTCATCTGAGCATCGCGCAGTCGCTCAACACATCACACATTCGTGGGCTTCGAACCAGAGTCTCACTCTTACTATGTGAACTCAAGCTCTCAACCAGACAAACAGCTCAAAAAGTCCCGAACTCTCGAAATTACACTCTCGCGCAGAGAAACCGAGCAGAGAATCAGTGACGAGTCTGCGTTCAGTCAGACGGAATGCTTCTCGGAAGAGAAGGCAGCCCAAGCCAGTCCAGCTGCGGGCAGTCTCAGAATCAGAAGCACATACGAAAAGCTACACTTCCAAAAGCCCGAGCTTGACGCGGAGGATCCTAACTTCGGAAAGATCTCCCTCGATCTCGAGGACTGGGAGAACATCTACGACACGAAACCTTCGCCACGCGAACTTCGCGAGCGGAAATACATTAGTTACGATCGGAAATACAAGATCAATAGTGAGGACACTGACGAGATCGTCTGAAGAACGTGAGACGCATTTGTAAGTACTTGGAAGTACTGACGTACACGAATGCCCAATTGAAGATTGCGGGAGGGAATTCGATGTTGGGATTTGCAGGACAGACTTTTTGTATTTGCTTGGTCACCATTGCTTTTTCTTTTTCTTAGCTCATTAGTCAGTTTCTTCTGTGAAAAATTCATTTTCTCAGCATCTACTATTGTGCTGTGACTCTGTGCAACTAATCTGCTATTAAGTGATCATACCTCTTGATAGTAAATCACAGGCATTAACCGGAAATATCCGATTCAACCCATACTCATATTCCTATATTACTTAAGTGAGACATCTGTCTCTCTTCTCAGATACTGGTCTATGTCAATTTGAAATTCCTACATTGGGAGAATATTACAATATGTATTGTAGTAAATTTTCTCCTTTTTCTACAATCCCCGACCGGCGTTTCTGATTATTCAGGAGAGTTTTGAAACCTCGGTGAGTTGGCTGCTGCCTCTTTAGTGTTTTAGATTTTTGTCAAAAAGCCACCTTCTATCACTTTCTGATGGTTATGTGATATTAAAAAACGCTTTTGAAAGTATTCCATATCAAGTTCAGGTTCAGCAGAGTCATAAGCAAGCCGAGTAACTCAAGGTATTATAGTAATTCCTCACCGAGGGCTCTCCTTTCACCCAGATCACTGTCTACAAATCCAACTCTAAGCATAAATGAACAAAGGCCGAAGAACCTTAATCAGACAATAGAAAATAATACAGGGGGCGCTGAATATGCATCAATATATCTATGGCTCCATTAAATACTCCAGAAATAAGTGAAACAACCGAGAAAGGCAGCGCAGAGCACTACCATTAACAGTACGGTAGAAATATTAGTAGGTGGAAGGTACTAGATATTAAAGAATTGCTATTTACATCATGTATATTTCTGCAACTTTATGCCTGAAATAGAATACATGGTCTCAAACTAATCTTCTTACTAACCTCGCAAGATTCATATACACGCATAACACAACCAGGAGAACTCAGAGCGCATCAGTCAGGTCCGAATGAAAAGTGATGCAGCGCTTACGAAACACTTGCAAAGTCCTGATTTCGAAAAAGTCAGGCCCTTTGTGATTCTCGCTAAGGAAGTCGAAAAGTAAACAAAGACCCATTATCCTTTGAATGAGACTCTCTTTCGAATGTGAAGGCATGTAACACGCATCTGACGGAAAATTCAGTGCCGGTGGATCCAGTAGTAAAACAAGCAAACATCTTGAAAAATGGAGGATACTGTGGCGAAATAGACGCTCTAACCCTTGCATTACTCCTGGCGGACGTAGGCTGTTCTTTTCGCACTAGCACAGCACCAGCACTGAACAGCGAGACGAGCGAACAGGCTTCAAGAGAACAGAAGGTCGGATCAGCTCAGCATTTTGGCATCTCAATACACAGTCCGCAAAGTAACATGATTATACGGCAGTCGCCTCTGATCAATTTCTTCCACCGACAACTCCTTTGGCTCGCACACCGACACACACAGAGGAAAACACACACAAGCGTCCTCTCTCTACCCATCTTCCAGTACTTAATCACACATAACCAATGTACATGAACCATAACACATCCATCCATACAGCAACCAACCCCATCACATCCGACCTAAACACCATTCCCGAGACATCACAGCCGTCTCCCTCGCCAGCCATGCTCCCACACCCACACCCATACCAACCAATGTACCCATCATGGGAAATCCTCATCTCCAAGCCAACGCCACCGCCCCAGACTAGCACGGCTACCAGTCGTCCAGCAGCCTCTCACAACCAACCCATCTCAACCAGCCTATCACAAGTTTCCACGCCTACACAGCAAGCCCAGACCCCTCCTTCTCCTCCAGAAAAATGGCGTATATTCATGACAACCTTAAGCTACGGATTAACCCGAGCGTGAACAACTCACCTGTCTACCTCAGCGGCATATCCAATAAACGAGTTCGCGAATCAAGCCTGGGATAGCGCAAACTTTGGCGAGCCAGACGCTCAAGGCGTGGAGCGATTGAAAAGGGCATTGGACGGATCAGGTAGGTGCTCTGCGGCGTGTACGGAGCGATCAGTACACGCGGGCGAGACAATCATCGAAATCGAAACAGGTACGTATGGGAAGTGGTGTTCTCAGAAGTGGGAAAGTACGTTGTCGGGAGGTACGTTCCAGCGTGTCTGAGAAACATTCGCAGACTGCCTCCGGAACAAGGCAAAATTGAGACATTGGAGCTGGTAAATTTTGACCAACAGACGGAAGGAATTGGGAACGTGCGGCTGCCAGTTATTCTGATGCAAATATCACAATAAGCATGAAAACGAAGACAAATACCCCAGCAAATATAAATAGTGTTTAAAATTATGTACCGGATGACCTAGTCAACCGCCTAACCCCTTCCAAGTCCCAAAATGTCTAAGAACTGTCCCGTGTATCCAGCCCACCCTGACCCAGCATATGTACAATCACCCCGTCATCTCTGAACCACCATCTAAATACTGACCCCTTCTCATATGTACACCAGACGCTCAAACAATTTTATACAACCACTTCGCAGTAAAGTAGCAACTCATTCCAAAGACTAAAAGCCCTCCAGTGAGCCACCAGAACCACGTCAAATCTCCCTCATACTGCTGTCCAGGTACCCAGACGTTCATACCCCAGAGACCGGTAATGATATTCATAGGAAGGACGATTGTGCCGAGAACCGTCAATTTGCCCAAAACATCGGCAGTCTGCTCTTGTCGCTCGTTCATCTTAATATTGATCTGTGCTAGATAATTGGCGTGAGAGCGGGCGAGGATCCTACATTTGTCAGCAACTTTCTACTAGCGTGAATGATATGAACATACTTTTCATAATGGGACAAATTTCCCGTCATAGTAACGATGTGATCCTGAATATCTCCCAAGTAAAGCCCGATCTCACTTCGAGGAGCAATCTCCCAATGTTCGTTGCAACGTTTCGCGAATCCTTTGATGACATCTGCTTTGTTTCCTAGCAGGCGGTATAAACCCATGACTTTCTTTCTGCAGTCTCCGACTCGTCTCAACATGTCACCACCACTCTCCCCACTTGTACCGTCACCGACATCGGATTTTTTGTCGTCGTAGTGTTTTTCGTCCTTATCTGGAGCATGGAGCTTGAGTATGGCATCGTCAATATCGTCGACTTCATCCTCGATGTTCTGGATCAAAGGAGCGAAAACATCTGTGATGTCATCGATGATAGCGTAAGAAATCCAATCCGAGGATAGAATCAAGTAGTCGCTCAATTGACGAATTCGGCGGCGAACATTCGCTGGATGTGGTGTCATGGAGAAATGGAAGCTGATAACACCCTCCCTGAATACAACCACATACATGTTAACAGGCTCCAAGAAGTCTTCGTTGTTCATGTCTTGTTCGAAAGAACGGTAGTTGACAAAGTAGTAGTTTCGGAATAGCTCCACTTTCTCCCGTGCTTCCTGCATCATGATATCCTCTGCAGTGAGAGGATGGATACCAAAAGTCTTGGACAGGACCTTCATTTCGGCATCTGTAGGGGACAGCACGTCAAGCCACCAAGTCGGGCGCTCTCCAAAACGCTTCGCCTTCTCCTTTTCAGGAGTTGGCGCAGTTGGGGAAGGTTTGTATTGTGGGGAATTGATATTTTCATTGGGAGTCGCGACACCCGAAGTGATCCCAGATGTTTTCTTCGCGTCCAATTTTCCATCCCCAGCTGCAGAACCACCAAGTCTCGAACCAGGCCGCGGATAGTCAGCCAGAGAGCCTTGCCTTGTCGGTGCTCTTGAATCACCATTTGTGCCGTCGACATGGTGGAACATAGTGTCATCCCGTTGACGTTCTGGCTCGTCATCTTCGGAGTCTGAACTATCACTCAACTCAGGAGGATCTGGGATGAACAGTTCTCGAAAGCTACCACCAGGTTGCACCAATTCTGAAATGGTTTGACTGTGGATGGTGCTCTGAAAGTCTTCATTGAAGTATGTAAATCGATAAGGTGCATCATCTTCAGCTCGGTGCCA
This sequence comes from Rhynchosporium graminicola, assembly GCA_900074885.1. Lineage (NCBI taxonomy): Eukaryota > Fungi > Ascomycota > Leotiomycetes > Helotiales > Ploettnerulaceae > Rhynchosporium > Rhynchosporium graminicola. Next base: position 530,866 of record FJUW01000009.1, read on the forward strand.
GCCTTTGTGAATGGGTCGCAATCGACCGCCAATCAGCTGCGGCTCTGTGATTTTCTTTGCTCGACGCTCCTCACTTCTGCCCTCCTTCTCGTAAGTGCTCCACTCGTCCAGCATGGTCAGATCAGGCCACTTGCCCCTCCTCCGTCGGGGACCTGGGCGTCTAAAAGCATCATCCTGTCGCTGGCCCATATCCTCTTCTCCCATGTCAGACATTCCCTCCACGGGAAAACAAACATCCCCTTCAGCTTCCACTGCAATGGTATGTCGCCTTCCTTGAAATACTGACTCCCTCTGGAGTGATCCTGACTTCGAAGCATCATCCACTGCAACCTCGCTATCCCCATCACGACTATCACGCATAGAAGCTCTAGCTGGAGCGAAGTCATCCCTCACCATCATGTCCCCGAAGCTCATGTCTCGGTTAGAAGCTCCAAGTGTCGGGCTACCGGGTACCGAAGGTGGGTAGTTGACATTGTATTCGTCATTGTACGATGGAAAGGTCGGGCTCTGACGATCGAAAATTGTCTTCCCTTTTCTGTTTACCGACGATGCCTTACTCGAGGAACGTCGGCGGCCACCAGGGCTGGGACCCATAGATTTCGAAATGTTGCCACCCTGTCCAAGAACCGCACCAGAGCTCTTGGCTCTCGCAGATGATGGAATGAGCGGCGCTCTTTCGTCGATCACATCGTCTTCATCCTCATCTTCGCTATCTTTTTTGGCTGTTCGTGGTCGCCGGGTGACATTCTCGGACGATACGAAGGGGTTTTGGTATGATGGTCTGTAGGACGGACTATCGTAAAGTGGCACACCGAAAGCACTCTGGCCCATAGTTGAAGATCTACGAGGTCGTATACTTTGCTGATCTCTGCAAGTCGGACAAGTATCAGCAGGTTATTGAAAAGAAATTGCGCGATGGCTTACCTGTGATCTAACAGCGCTTCGCTCTCAATGCTCGTATTGCTCAGATTTCGTCCTTGTAATCGGTAGAAGCTATCTCTCGCCGCACTATTTGTGTTCATTCGCGAGTGCGAGGTCTCTGGCATGCCGGATCCATCTTCGGTCGATGCTGCAAAGGATTGCCTCCTTCGCTTTTTCTTTCCTCCTCTATGATTCCTTTTCTTCTTTGGTATCGGGGTGCTCGAGTCTGGTCGTAGAGTCGCCGAGGAGCTTGCAGCATTTCCTGATTGTATCGCAGTCGGCTCGGGCCTCTGAGGTATCTCATCGACGTTCTTAAGAGGCGAGCCTCGTCGGGGAGGTGGCGCGGTCATATTGAGCAGATAAGACTCCCAAGGGCAGCGTCTAATTGAACGTATCTTCCCAACCAAACTGTGTCCCACAAGAAAGGCAATAGACCTGTTCGCGATCTGCGTGGCAATCTGCGAGAATCCACAAGGGCACAGTTAACAGAATATCGCTCGCAGCTCACCGACTGAAGTGAGTTTTCTGGCGGAGATGTTGGCGATACGCTAAGAGGATTTCGGCACGTCTTCCAGGTTGTGGCTTTCGGCAGTTGTCGCACGTCGTACTTCAGCTTCAATTGTTCAGTCTGATAACAGAATCATCCGAGAACTGTGAATAGCCGTCACGAATTGTTGCCGTTGTCAGTTGCCGTTGTCGATGTCGCCGTCGCTGTCGCCGTCACCAGTGGACTCACAAGATTGTGGCAGGAGCGGAGGAGCGGGTGAGCTGCCAACAAAATTGCAGTTCCTTAGCTCTTGGGACGTCATACCAAGCTTCTCATTGGCTGTAATGGCTGGGTGTCGCGTGCCCACCTACCGCTTTCGTCTTTCTCAACGCCAAGGAGAAACCACGCAAAGATCGTCGTATACAGGTTTTATACATCTGTACGGAGTAGACTTGTCATTCCATTTTCAAATTACTTTAAAAAGTCATCTTATTTCGCATTGTAGACTTATCTGCTTCCTTGTTATGGTCAGGACAGCTTCTATTATTCTGTTGCTCCGTTCTCTCGAGGCTGTCCTCCCGAATGCACTCCTAGTATGCATTATGGAGGTAGTCTGAATGCACGCAGAAGAAGTTATTGTTAGTCGAGACACATCATGTAATCTCCGAGTCTCTAATTTTGTGAGCTGGAGCTGCGAAATTGCCGCTACATTCACTCCCGCTGAGCGAGCTTAACACGGTCGCGCTTGGCACTTTCTCTCTCTCTTCGACCCTCAAATCCTTGGATATGCCTAGTTTCCGTAATCTCGTCAAGTAGAGCCAGTACATGATGCATTGGCTGGCCCCACCATCTCCATGCCCCTTCACTTGACTAGATTTCGGTGCTAGGTGACAGACTGAACGAGGACTACAGATTAAGGGCGAGAGCTTACTAGATATGGAAGTTTACGCGAGAGCTGTGGGTGGTTGATACTGCTATCCCAACACATGTCAGTATCTTTGATTGTGGATTTTCGAGTTTTCTTCGGGGGATACAAGATTCTTCTGATAGCTATGCTCGCAGTACCTCATCTCTTGCCTGGCTTAGGTTTGGAGGAAGTGAGACGTGGTGGCACTCAGTCTACAGACTAGGCTCGTTCAATTGCTGTCGAAGACCGGCCTCGTGATGCAAGAGGACTCCACATATCATTTTTTGCTCGCCTGGACATCGATTGCTTGTTCCCTCTCACGCGAAGCATGTCCTTCTCTTTCAAGCTTCTTGTCTCCCAAGCTGACCCCAATCTTCTTGACAACGAGCCATCCAGGTACTAATGCCAATGCCCAAAGTCCAAAGTTGAGGTACACGCCTCCAACATCCGCAAAGATTTTGATGCTGTTCAAACCATACTACCAAAGTTAACGATGGCCATGGAAATCAACATGATTGACTTACGCTAACTGCTTGTACTGCGGACTCCGTTCCTCTAAGAAGGCCGGCGATCCGAATGACTTCGGCATCAGTGCCCGCTAGCTCGCCAACGACGAAATACCTGTACTAGTAAGCATAGCTCGCATAGAAAAGTTCGAACTTACAGATACATATAGTTGATCTGAAACCCAATGACCCAAAAAAGAAACAGAGCAAATCCCTTCCCAAAGCCAGCGTCCACCCAATCGAAGGTGGGCTTGCTCTTGTGGAAATCTGTCACCAGGATCGTGGCCCAGATCCACCACACGCCTTGCAAACCAAGAATGGCAATGTAAGCTCCTCTTGCTCGGGTCTTGAGACTATACTTCTTGGAATCCAGCCATGCCCCGAGGATATTTCCACCGAGCATAGCCGCAATACCAGAGAGGAATGAGCCCAACGCTCTTGCTCTGACGCTGAACCAGAGGGATTGGAATGTGAAAAAGACAGCCTCAGCATAGACTGCTTGAGCAATAACCGGAACCAAAAGTAGGAAGTTTTTGCTGCAAAAGAGTCTCGCATTGGCTTTGAGTTCATACATGGCATTGTTGGTGATAGCAAGCTTGACTTTCACGCCGTCCGTTCTCTGGACCTTGTCTGGTTTGTTTAGAAGCAAGGCGGCGAGTGGACCAAGTGCTTGCAAGGCGATGAAGGCAAGGTAGACGTTGTATGAGACTTTGCCGGCCTTGGAATTATTTGCGTTCATGCCCAAGTTGATCGCACCGCCAAGGACTTGCCCACCGATGCGGAAGCTGAGCCATAATCCTAGGAAGCGGCCTTGGTTATGTGGTTCGGGATAAGCGAGAGCAATGGCTGCTTCGGCCATCCAGAATACGCCAGCAGAAATACCACAGAGTGCAGCACCGAGCAGTACGAACCATTCATTGCCGAACCGATTGTTGGTGTAGAGTCCTGCAGCGTAGGGAGCGTACCCTAGGGTTCCGAAAACAAGTGTGTATTTGATACCAATAGCCTTGACGAGTATTGGCGAGAAGAAACATGAGACCACCATGAGACAGAATGTTAGTGCATTGGCGGCATTGACAAGGTATGGCTTTTGCTGCCCACCAGCCCCGAGAGAGTTCATAGCTCCCCAGATTCCTGGTGCGAGGAAGTTGCATATTCCGAGGATGAGAGCATTATAGAAAGTGCTGCGGTACCATTTTGCTTTCAGATGTAAGCCGCTGGAAGACATGATGGGAAATGATGGGACAAACGCTTGATGTACTGGCTGGTAACGGGCTGCGCTTCATTGTCAGACGATAAGACCTCGGCGTCCACCTTGTGTTCTGATTTTTGTTGAGGGTCTGCCATGATAACAGAGAGAGTTTAGGAGGCACTTTGGCAGACAGAAAAGTAGATTGATCAGCACGCGTGATGCAGATGTAAATTTGCGGGCTCAGCCAGATTTATACAAATTCTTTGCTCATAACGTCAATCGCGTTTGCCTTCCCAAGAAAGTTTCAAGGTTAAAGTGTAATAAAAGTTGGTATGATTTTTGAGCATGGCGTGCGATGGCGACAGAAGTGCCATGTAAGCACGCTCTCCGAGACCCACTTTTACAGTGATTCTTCGGTTTGGCGTGATTCTTCAGTAAATACAGTGATTCTTCGGTTTGGCGTGATTCTTCAGTAAATAACGCCGGTACACCGCCTTTTAGTATGAACCCTACTAAATATTAATATGCTGTAATTATCAGAACTAGAAACTACTGAAGCTCTATAAATACTATACCGATTTACCTCTAAACTACTTCTTTTTAAAGCTCTTAATCTATAGAGTATATATTCAGTCTGCGGCTATATCTCCTAAATCTACTTCTAAGATTAGTATAAAAGCTCTAAAAGGACGTAAATCGACTAAACTATATACTCGACTACCTTCTGCGCTAGTATAACTAGCTAAAATAACCCTGAAAATCAATACTAAGAGTACTATAACTAAGTCTACTGAGCCTACTATAGACTTAGTTGCAGCTATAGTACTAGCTATAGTACTAGCTATAGTACTAGTACTAGTACTAGTACTAGCTATAGTACTAGCACAAGCTATAGAAAGCAAATCGACGCCTCAACCTCAACCTGAATCGATTATACTCTCTTCTTCGCCTCCGCAGATTATTATATAGGTTATAGAGTTAGAAATTCGATACTACCTAGATAGCGAGCGTATTAGTAGTATAATTAGTAGTATTTTAAATAAGCTAGGAGAGGAGGGATATACCTACTAATCGATTAAGGAGACTACTAGAGAGGTAGCAGATAATACTATTAATTCAAGAGGTATTTCTAGCCTAAGAAGAGATTATACTTACTAGTACGCTACGTATAGAGCTAATAGTAATCCGACTAAGGTAGATATTAGTAATTCAGCTGATTTCGACTATATTATTAAACGAGTTTCAAACTAGGGAGCTAAAAGCAAGAAGAAGATACTTAGACTCTAGATTTACTTTAGTATCGTCTTAACTCCTTAGAGTATAGTTCGACCTCTATAGAAAGATCTAGTACTAGTAAAGCTTCTAATTATTACTATTCTAAAGCGTATATATAGAGATCTAAGAGAGGAGAGAGAGGAGGTACTAAAGCTTAAGAAATCTCGTATAGCGATAGTATAGTTAATAGAGGAGGAGAAACTAAGCTATTAAGCCGAAAAAGGAACCTTTAAGGAGCTCTTAACCTTAATTTAAGTACTATAAGCTTATAAAGTTAGCTCTTATAGTTTAACTACTCGCTTTTACTAGGTAAATAATAATAAGTACTATTACCTCTTAGGAGCTGATTTGACTTACTAGGGCTATAATATTAAAGAAGGAGTTACTATAATTAATAAGCTTTCTATACTTCATAGAGGAGACTTATTAAGAGAGCTTACTAGGCGTCGAGAGGCAGAAGAAGTAAAGGAGAGAAGAGGGAGGAAGCAGAAGAAGAGAGAGTCTTA